>CM053570.1:73593149-73677948 GCA_028646485.1 Cryptoprocta ferox | reverse complement strand
CCCGCAGCCCACGGACCCCGAGGTCTCCCGTGGGGCCTGGGGCCCTTTTGGAAGGTGCACCTGTGGTACGTCTCAATGCCTGAGCTCATCTCCCCACTTGGGCTGAGCCCTCCAAGGGTCAGCTCTGTCTCATTCACCCTCTTCTTCCACCCCTTGGCTCCTGTTTCCCACCCATCTCACCCTGCATACAGCCAAACCCAGAGGAGGCATGTCCCAGCGATGACCCGGACAAACTCAGCCCCTGGGACCCTGTCCAGATCCAGCTGCCTTCCTGCCATGCTAGGAAAGCCCTGGCCTCACGATCACCACCGCCTCTGGGAAGCCCGTCTGGATAAGGAACTCTGGAGTTAGCAGAGTGTGGCTGCTCCTGCCAGAGGAAGGAGGTGCTCCTCCATGAGAGGCTGAGTGGTAGCCAGGAGACAGAGTTTGCAAGAGGGGGTCACCTCGGGGCACCCCTGGGCTACCTCGTGGTGGGGGAGAGTGTTCGTGTCACAAGACAGGCCCAAGGACCCTCTCTCCAGAGCCAACCTCATTCCTAGACTGGGAGTTGGAGGCATGAGTTCTAACTCCAGCCCTGGCCCTGACTCCTCAGCGGGGTTCGCTTTTTCCTATCTGCACAGTGCGGCTCAGAGCCTGTCAGAGAGAGGGTCCACCTCTGAGGTTGGAGAGCAAAGTTCACAGGTCCTCTCAAGGGAAGATGTCTCCCCTCATGCTCTTTGCAGACGTCTTGGCCAGTGAATGTATGAAAGGAATACAAAGGGGAGGCCTAGCTGGGCCTCAGGGGAGCACCGGGACCCTGATGGCCTAGTCAGGACCCTCACCCTTGCCCTGAGCTGTCAGTCCAAGGGCAGGGGAAGCAGAAATCAGCTCCTGAGTCTAGGGCCCTTGGGGTCCAGCCCCTGAGTTCAGCCCCACCTTTGATGCCTGAGCCTCAGGACCAGTGTGCAGACAGAGCCGAGCCCAAGCGCAGGCCCTTCAATGGGATGCCAGGCAGCTGTGGTCCCCACCAGGTGTCCAGGAAGCCCACTAGGGGCCCATGCTGCCAACTGGCCAATAGGTCTGTGGGAAAAAGGGGTACCCACTGGGGTAGGCCCCAGACCCCAGTGGGTGTGGAAGACAGAGAAACATGAACCAGGTGATTTAAAGCTACATTTTCTCTCCCTGCCCTGACCACCCCGGGCTCTGGGACCAAATCTCAGGGGTTCTCCCCAGGGATTTAAGGCCTTTGGCCCCGGGGTGGGTGGGGGGGAATGCGGAGTCAGCCAACGTGTCCAGACTGGGGAAATGGGAAGAGGAGGTGGAGAAATGGGGGGACCGCAGCCCCGAACGAGCTCTGGGCCCAAGTGCAGGGAGCGCATGCTCACTTCCACAGCCTCGAGGCCGGACATAGCCAGCCGGGGTCCCTGCAGGGCCGGGGGCACTCACACCTGCACCCCCTGGCCTTGTAGCTGGAGCACCCGTGCCCGCAGCGCGCTGATCCCGCTGAGGAGGGCCTCCCGGTGTTCGGCTGATGAGATGCCCAGGCTTACCAGGTCCCTGAAAGAAGGGCTGGTCAGAGCCAGCGGGCTGGGCCCTCTTCCGGTCTCCCTCCCTCTGTGTGGATAGGGGAAGGGACTGGAATTAGGACAGGGGTAGGGGGGTGGGGAGGGCATCTCAGGGCCACCAGGGTTCCTTGGACTCACTGGGCGGCCATGGCAGCCACGGCCTCTAGGCTCCCGAAGCCACCTGCAGCAAAGCTGTCCTTGTAGCGGCCGAGGTCCAGGGCCTCCAGCCATGCGCCCACAGAGCCAAAGGAGGGAAAGGTGGAGAAGGCACGGTCCGCCAGCGGGGTGGGGGGCCTGGGGAGCAGAGGGGCTGCGGTCAGTTGACAGCAGGGATCTGGCTCCCAGACCTGGTTGCTCTCCTCAGGAGAGGCCCCCTGAGAGAGGACAGGAGATGGGGACGGTGACCAGCCCCAGGGCGGATGTGGCTGCCCGGAGGGCAAGGCATCCCCAGAGAGGGTGAGGGTTCCACCAGTCAGGTAGGTAGAGAGTGGGCTGCACCTGAGCCAGCCAAAGGTACTGGGAGTATCTGGGAGAGTCTGGGGGGTAGGACATGCCTAGGACAGTCTGGGAGGTGACCCATATTATATTTGGGGCAACCGATACTCATTTCACTTCTTCTATTTGTTGGAACGACTAGCCTATTAGAACTAGTTCCGCACATAGTCACCTAGTCAGTGGTCATTGTACTGGGACGTGTGAGGCAAAACCCAGGACAAGCAGAGTGACTAAGATGGATGAAAATGTATATGAGTCTGAGGCAGGCAGAGTACTAGCTCTATCTGGGGCAACTGGGTGAGCAGGGAGAGCTGGGCAGGTGGGGGAGGATAGGGTGGGGTAGGGCAGGACAGGTGGGGCACCTGGACGTGGGCCATGCAGGGAGGCCACTCACAGAGAGGTCGGCCGGATCCGGTGTGGCTGGGGACAAATAGGAATGTGTCTGTGACACATGAGGCATCGGCTGTACCTGGGAGAGGTGGTCGCGGCACACTTTGTGGGTTCGGGGTCCTGCACCATCTTGGTCAGGAGGCTGTGGATCTGGGAGAACCTGGGCCGCTCGCCTGGGTCCTTCTGCCAGCAGTCAAGCATCAGTCGGTGTAGTGGGGAGGGGCAGTTCCTGGGGGGTGGCAGCCGGAAGCCATCCTCCACTGCTTTGATCACCTGGGCCACAGAGGTGAGGGGCAGACAGGAAGCTTTAAGTCCCTCCAATGCATGCGCACATCCCATCCCGAGGGAGACTCAGGCAGTCGGCAAGCAGGACTGGTAGCAAGTGGACAGCGAAGAGGACTCTCGGGCTAAGAGGTCGAGGGTCACTGGGCAGAGGTCAGGAAGTTGGGGCCTGAGGTCACTCACGTCTTGGCCAGACATGTCCCAGTAGGGCCGCTCCCCAAAGGCCATCACCTCCCACAGGACGACACCAAAACTCCACACGTCACTGGCAGAGCTGAAGTGTCCAAACTGCAGCGTCTCAGGGGCGGCCCACAGTGCTGGGCTCCGGCCACTCTGTGGGTGGGCAAGCGCATCAGGGGCGGGAAGGGACCGGCCCAAGCACACCCAGGGCTCCCCGCCCCGCAGAGCCCCAGATCCAGCCCCGCCTGCTGTCCCCTCAGCTGCACGTCTGGGGAAGGCACAGAAGCCGACCCAAAATTGATGCCTACACCGGCCTTTATTCGGGACCAACTGGGTGCGGGGACAGGGTTGCAGGCAGCAGCCCTGACACAGCCAGGAAGAGGAGAGAAGTGGGTGAGGGGGACTCTGGTGCAGTCTGATGGGCAGGTGTGCCTGGGAGATGGGAATCCTCACCATGGTGGTATAGACGGCCTCTGCTCGGTCCCGGGGCCCCCGCCCGAAGCCAGAGATCTTGCAGATGAGGCCACTGCTGACCAGCACACGCCGGGCCGCCAGGCCCCGGTGAACGTAGCCCATTTCCGACAGGTACTTCATGGCGGACGCCAGCCCGGGCAGCAGCCCCATCAGCTGCCCAGCCGCCAGCTGGCCTTCGTGCCGCTGTGGGAGGAAGTGCTACACACTCAGTTCCCTGGTGCTGTGTGACCCCAGGGAAGTCACCTGGCCCTCTCTGGGTTTGCCCTGTGACCCACCAGGCCAGCCTGGCCAGTGGGCACCTTTTTAGGGAATGATGCCAAGTGCAAGTCCCACCGAAGAGAAAAGTGCGGGATGAAGAATAACATGGCCATCAGTACCCCCCGGGGACCTGGACCACTCACCCTCAGGAAGCCGTCGAGGGCCCCATGGCTCATGTACTCGGTGACGATCATCAAGGTGCTTCCTGTGTCCAGGGAAGGGGAACACACGCACTAAGCTGCCTGCCCCCCTCTGCATGCACACGTGCTCCCTGACCTGGGCCCCAGCCCGGGCCAAGAGGGCCAGAAACAAGTTTCCCCAGTCATGCCACCCTCCTGCGTGGCCCAGGATCCTCTATGCCAGAGAACAGAAGGGGGGACACCTGTGGGAGGACAACGGGGAGGAGCTGCAATAAGTTTGTGGAGAAAGATCACCCAAGGTCCAGACGATCCACCCCCACAGTGGCAGCACAAGTCAGAAAGGCCTTTCAGGGTCGGAAGGGCCCTCCTGAGTCAGCGAGAGAAAGCTGAGGCCTTCTCTCCATCCTGGGCAGCTGAGGAAGGGCCTGGGGGCCTAGGAGCACACCACCTCCCACCCCGTTCCCACCCCCTTGCTTGCAGAGCACAGGGCCCTACCTCGGGTGACGACACCCTCCAGCCGCACGACATGGCCGTGGTCGAACTGGCCCAGGGTGAGGGCCTCGGCCAGGAAGCTGAGTCTCTGAGAGTCGGAGCAGCCACCCCTGAGCGTGTGCACGGCCACGGGGAGCTCCTGGCGGCCAGGGAGCTGCAGACAGCCGAAGGACAGCTCCCCGAACCGCCCTGTGAGCAAACAGCACCTCAGACAGTCCCCTGGAGGTCACCCCCTAGCCCACCCAGGCAGGGTGAGCTGAGGAGGAAGCAGCTTCTGGACCAGAGGCTTCTCCTGGCCTGGGACTCAGAGTTCAAATCGCAGTAAACCGAGTACCAGCAATGTGATGTGTGCTTCCTCTCTTTCCTCTCTGGGCCTCGATTTTCTTCCCTGTGAAATGGGGATTCCTCCCAGCCTGCCTCAGCAGGAGATTTCAAAGACTCACAGAGAGGATATGGCACATGCAAGCATATCAAAGGCTATTAAAGGCCAGGGCGACCTAGGAAGGGTGACAATGACATCTAATCTGCCACACTACCCCTTTCTGGCTTCTATCCAGTGGGTCTGGCAACAGTGTCGGGGGCAGTGTCTGGCTCCTGGTAAAAGTGGCTGCCTTCTCTGAGCCCAGGGGCTGAGGGTTTGCAGACAGGAAGGAAGGAGGCCAAGAGACTGAAGAGTGGAGAGCAAACACCTACTATGAGCCAGGCCGGTGCTGAGGGCTGCAAAGTCCCCACCTCGACTGTGCATTAGGCAGCTAGCGCACTCATTTTACAGACAAGAAATGTTTGGAGCAGAAGGGGCACGCTCCCCTGGTCACGCAACTTGGCAGAGGTAGAGCCAGGACAAAAACTGAGGTACGTCTGGTCCCCAAGTTTGCAAAGGCCCCTCAACACCACCCCATGAAGGCCCGGGACTAAACGTCTGTCAGTGGCCATCTGCAGAGACCAGCTGGGAAAGGGCAAGAGCGGGGAGGTCTCAGTGACCTTAGGGACAGGGAGAGGTTCCCCTTCCCTGGAACCTGACGGGTGGAGGTCCCGTTTGGTGTGGGTCTGGGGACTCCTGGCCAGGTGGGGACTGGTGTGAAGGCAGGCTTCCAGAAATGGGGGAGGGCCTCGGGGCAGAGGCAGAATAGGGTGCAAGGGGGGCTCTTGGGATGGACAAGAGCTTGCCTGCTCCAAGGCTTCTCTCCAGTGTGACGGTCTGTGCATCCAGCTCCTTGGCAAACAGGTGAAGAGCCTGCAGTGGGTCCCCACAGCTCTGGGGGTCTAGGAACGTGCGGCGAGTCGGGACTTTGACTGCAATGCAGACAGAGACCGAGATGGGCCCGGGGAAGGGGGTCCATGGCGGGGGGGGGGGGATGGGGGAGGAGCAGTTATGCAAGCGCAGCGGGTAGAGGGCTAAGCAGGGGCCAGGCGACAACTCACAGTGGAAGTACAGCTCCTCCTCGTCGTGGGCGTCCTGACCTCCTTTGCCATAGGGGCAGGGCCTGCGGAGGAGCAGAGTCCTTCTCTGAGCGGGCAGCCCCCCCTTCCCATCTCACCAGCACCCAGGGTGGCAGCTCCTTATCCCTCCCAAATGACAAGATCTGTGCCCCAGGGGAGCGACCTTGTCTTGCCTTGAAAGCGATCGGCCTATAAACCTAGCCCCAGACTGAACCCCTTATCCCTATCCCCACCAGCATTCCTAGTTATCTTCGCTCTGAGACACAATGCACATTCTTGCACCTCCAGAGGCACCCAAATCCATGCCCCCGACTTTGAACCAAGCTGCCTGCCTGCCTACAGGTGAGCAATTCGGGCGACCCTTGCACTCATGGGCGGCCTCAGTCAGGCCAGGGAAACAAACACTGAGTATCAATCACAAGCCCACTCACAGGTGCAAGCAGAGGAGAAGGGCGAAGTGTTGTGGGAACACGCGGCAGATGGACCTGACCCTGACCCCCTAGACCATCAAGGATGGCTTCCTGAGGCAGAGGCAGCCGAGGACCAAAGCACTGCATCACCAACAAAAGAGCCACAGACCGGCGTTGGGGGCCCCTGAGGCAGGGCCCGGCTGGCCCCAAGGAGAGCCCCCAGGGGGGCCGAGCAGGTGAGTGCCATGACTCAATCTTTAGAAAGATGATCCTGGCTGCAGCTGTGGCCCCCACAGGAGCTGGCCATGGCTCAGGCTACTGGGTGAGCGAGGACATGGAGAACAAAAAGAGGACACAAGTGACATTTAGGTGACAGGGCCACCGGGCTGAGAGACTGCTAGAAGGTGGGGGGGGGAGGTAGGAATGACTCTTGGTGTTCTGGTTCATTGCCCAATCGTTGATGGTGATGCCATTTGCCAGGACGGGGAGGCAAGGGGTCACGCTGAGCGGGTGGGGTCTGCCGAGCCTGCAGAGTAAGCAGGGAGGGGCAGCCTAAGGAGTTGGGGGGGGCGGGGTTGGAGTAGAGGTCAGCTCTGGAGATACAAGTTCGGGAGCCGTGAGCTTTGTCCAGGAAAACACCAGAGCCTGGGAAGGGGGACCGTGAACGAGTCTGGGGACCCCAACGTTTAGAGACTGGGTAGAGAGGAAAGGAGCCATGGAGGAGAGCACAAAAGAACCGCCAGAGAAGCCAAAGAGAAGTGGAAGGGAAATGAGGGGTGACAATGTCACAGGAACGAAGGAAAGAAAATGCGGAGCAGAGGAGGGAGATGGCGTGAAGGCTCAAAGGAGGGGCAGCTAGGGAGCCCGGAGAGAGAAGATCACCCCTCTGTATGGACGGGAGGTGGGGAAAGCTGTCACTCAGGATGAAGTGGTCATGAGGGTGGCCAGTGGCCCAGGCTCTGGAGCCTCATGCCAAGACTGGCTTCCCAGCCCCTCTGCTCGGCAGCTGCGGGACGGGGAGGCTCGGATTCCTCTTTAATAAAATCAGGATAAAGACAGCCCCACCTGACACAGCACTATTGCACAGAGCTTGCTAAGCACTCAATAAATGTCAGCTGTTATGTGGGGCAGAGGGGGACACTAGAACTAGTACGGGTTCCTGGGATGGTGGGAAGGGGTGGGGTTCGGATCACAATGGGAAGGAGTAGGAGGAAGGCACCTCCTCTAGAGCAAAGGGAGGGAGAGGACGGGTGCAGAGATAGGCAGGTGTGCAGCCTTGGGGGTGAGGAGCTGGGGGAGGGGGGAAATGATGCAGTGAAGGAGCAGGTACAGCAGATTCGGCCGAGGGGGTATGCTGTAAGGACGGGGCACCTGCGGGGCTTAAGTGGAAGAGCTGGACTCCGTACCTGGGCTGATGGCCAGGTCCATGGCAGGATCTGGGAGAGGGAAGTAGAGGTGGGACAGAAGAAAAGGTCCTTGGGAATGAGGAAGTTCAAGAACCAATAAGCCACGGGTCATCCAACAGCTACTGAAGTCACCCAGAGTGGTGACCCGGCTTCCATGCATGAAGAGATCATCCAGGAGAGGTGGGTGGAGAGGAAGGGGCAAGACTGAGTGGATGGAGGAGTGGCAGAGAAACCCAGAAGCTTCCGCTGGACAATGCCCTCTGGTGAAAAGGGGGAGGGGCCAGGATGGAGCGGGGAGGGAAAGAGGAGGCGAGGAGACCCTTCGAGAGCAAGCACTGCAGAGATCACATACCAGCCTGCGGAGGCTGCTGGACATGCTGGACAGGCGCCGTGCCCATCGGCATGAGGTTCTCCCCACCTCCATCTCAGTGCCACTGGATTTTGAGCGGGTTCTGAGACCGACCGTGGCTTACTCTGCTCACCCTGGTGCATCTGTCCCCAAGGCGCTCCTGGGCAGCTCCTCCTGTCCTGCACAGTCCCTGCCTGGAGGGGTGCTCCTTACACCCCTCTCTCCCTGAGTCTTTAAGCTCCCAGCCAGGACAAGAGGCTCCTGGCTCCTGGACATTCCAGCTTTTCCAACAGGTCCAATATGGGCGCCTGGGCACCGGAAAGGAGCCCACTACTCCTGTCCTGCCTCCCTGACTGTCCTGGCCCGGGCAGAGTGGGTTCCCAGACCCACACAGGTCGAGGCCCTTCCCTCCTCAGTCACGCAGTGCCACATTCAAGGCCACGCAGACAGCTCGCTGTCCCTTTGGCCCACAGGCAGTTCCAGGATGCTGAGATGTGCTGGGACGCGGCTCCCCGACCAGCCATCGCTCTCTTCTGCTCCCCCCACACCCCACCGCTCCAGCTCATCACAGGCAGACTTTTCAACCCTCAAGTCTGCTGACCTCAGCCCCAGCCTGGTACCTCTGCGTGCAGCAGAGTGTGGCCCTGGGGAGAAGGGGGAAATATACGCTATGAGGTTGCTGCTGCGTGCAGAAGGACTGGAATCTTCTCTGAACCAAACTCAAGCTCCACATCTTTTCCCCTCCTCCCATCTTCTTTCTCTGCCCACTCTCCTGCAAGCTTCCTTCTGCTGGGCGTTGTTGGGGGGGTTCCGGTTTATGAGTTCCCCTCCCTGTCCTCCCCCCTCCCACACACCATTTCTGCCTTTCTTCCCTTTGCCGGTGTTCAAGGGCCTCTGGATCCCTCACGGGCAGGGGCTGGGGGCCTCTGAGCGCCTCAGGAGAATCCTAATCACACTGGAGCAGCCGGAGCTTGATTCCATCCTCAGTGATGCCTTCTGACATTTAATGAGTTAAGGAGCTAAATCCCCTTCATCCCAGAGCGGCTGAGCTCGCTGCAGTGCTGGCTGCAGCATGAGCAGCGAGTGGGGGGAGGGGCTGGGGCCCGTCCTAGCCAAGCCGGGATCTACACAGCAGTATGCTTACATGTGCAAATCTGCATGTGTGCAAATGCAGGTGCAAGTACAGGGGCCGTGAGCACACATTAGCGTGCCCAGGGACACGACCCACGGGGGGGTCAGCCAGGCTGGGAGCAGCGACCTACCTCCTCCACATGGCCAGCACACTCATCACAGAGCCCAGGACGAGGAGGGCTGAGACGGTCACCACGGTGACGACGACCGCAGGGCTGTGGTCCCTGGACCTTGAGGCAGCTGGGGGTAAACCGAGAGGCTGAGGCAGGCAGAGGGCCAGGCTCCTGGGGAAGCCCCAGTGCAGACTCCTGCCCGCCACCCATAGCACCTCTGGCCCTGGCCCTCACGGTAGAGGGACCGAGGCAGCCCCGCCAACCACGCTGGCACCTGGAGCTTCTTCCTTTCCCAGGGCCAGGCACCTCCACGGCAGTCCAGCTCCGAGAGGGAGGACCAGGAGCCCAGACAGGCAGGGCTGGGCCTCCCCTTCTGCCTTTCAGATGGACGCTGACTTAACGTAGCTCTGTAGGGGGTATGGCCTCACACCTGAGCCCCCCAGTCCCCATCCAGACCATCCACCCACACCTGCAATGTGAGCTAACATTGAATGCACACTTACTCCATTCAGAGCACTGTGCCACGTGCCTTAACTAAATGGTCCCGTTTCGTTGTCACAATAAACCAGTAAGGCGGTGGTGTCTCCACTTCATAGCTGAGGAAACGGACATGGAGACACGGTGTGTAATTTGCCCAAGGTCCCATGACTAATACGTGGTGAGCCTATGATTTGAACCTGATTCTAAAAGCCTCTATGTTGACCTATTTCCCCAAGAGAGGGGC
The DNA here is from genome assembly GCA_028646485.1 of Cryptoprocta ferox. NCBI lineage: Eukaryota > Metazoa > Chordata > Mammalia > Carnivora > Eupleridae > Cryptoprocta > Cryptoprocta ferox. The sequence goes on along the minus strand of CM053570.1, from coordinate 73,668,120 downwards.
CTAGAGGACCCCAGGCTCCCAACTCCATCTATCCATCCATCCAACATGTGCGACAGGCTGGCGCCGGTACGGGGGAGGCAGTGAGGAATGAGCCGTAATCCCTGCCCTGGAGGAGGGTCCCGACCAGAGGGGGACACAGAAGCAAACATCCTAACTGTAGAATGAAAACAGAAACAGACTGCTGGGCAGAGGCATGCTCGTTTCTTCCTGAAAGCCAGTGAGGAAGGCTTCCTAGAAGAAGTGGGACATCTCCTCCAGGCCTGGGAGATCAGAAAGGTCTGGGAGGTGCTCAGACCTGCATGCTGGGAAACAGACCACGCGGGGAGGCCTGAGAGTGACAAGATGTGAAGCTGGACGGTGGGAGGAAAACGGGACCTGGGGGAGGAGAGGGCACCTGGAGGACCAAGGATGCCAGGCCAAGTAGCGAGAACTTCATCTTGAGGGGGACAGGGAGCCAGGGAGCCATGGACAGGGTTCCTGCCTGAGGGGAAAGGGATGGATGGGAGGTGTGTCGAGAGAGGTGCAGGTTTGGGGAAACTAGCGAGAATGGGGGGAGATGCTATGTGGCCCTGAAGACTCAGCTGAGGTGAGATGAGGCGTGGGACACAGGACTGGCACCGGCTCTGGGCTCCGGGAGGAGCAGGGCAGGTGCAGCACAGCGTCTGGGGAGGGCCGGTACAGCTGGGGAGCACTTCCCCAGGGAGGATCTGCAGCAGCTGGGGTGACAAGGGGCCAGGAGGGGGCTGACAGCCTGGGGCATGAGGTCAGAGCCCCAGGGCTGTGAGGAGGATGTCACAGTCAAGTGACAAGGGACAGAAAAGGAAGGGAGAGTTAGGAGCCAACAAGGCCAAGGTCAATGAGGGGGTCTTAGAGCCCACGCTTCCAGAGGTAGGGACAGGGTCCGGGTCTGGCCGGGGCAGAAGTGGGTGGAGTTGCGAAGAACTGTGTGGAATAAGGTATCCACGTGGACACGGAAATGGAGACAGGGCAGTTGTGGAAGGTGGCCTCGGAGACGTTCCCGCTGCATTCTCTACCGCCTGGTATTATTTTGTCCCCTATGTCTTTGTTAGAAACAAGACATAGTGACTTGTTTCTAACAAACAGAATGCAGCCAGTGTGATGGGATGTCACCTCCAAGATGAGGTGACAAGAGACTGCAGCTTGTCTCGGGCACCCTCTCTCTCTCTCTCTCTCTCTCTCTCTCTCTCTCACTGTCTAGGTGCCATGTTATGCGGAGCCCTGGGGAGAAGCCCAAGAGGCAGAGAACCGCGTGCCTCCAGCGAACAGCCAGCGAGAACCCAAGTCAGGAGGCAGATTCTCTCCCCATTAGGCCTTGAGATGACCGCAGCCACAAGGGACCCTGAGCCAGGGGCACGCAGCTAAGCCGCACCCAGATGCCCAGCCCACGAAAACCAGGAGAGAATAAATGTCTGCCTTTTGGGGCTACTTGCTTGGGGGTGATTTGTCACGAGGCAGTGGATACCTGATACAGTGCTGACGCACAGTCCCTCATCGTGCTCCTGTGCTGGGGTCACAGCTCACTGGAAGAAGTCCCCTGCAGACTGGGAGACCCATTCCCCCAGAGCCAGGACCACAGCAAAGGAGGCTGGGGGTCCGAGCAGTGTCTACTCACCGAGAAGCACCAAATGAATAGAAATCCTCAGACCTTTTCAGCGACCAGCCAGCCCCCGGCTCTGTCCCCACCACACCCACTCCAGATGGTGAGCCTTTGTCCGGGTGGATTCCTCCACCCGAAATGCCTCCCCTGCCCATCTCCGCACAGTCAAATGCTCCCCAGCCTTCAAGACAGCTCTAATCTCCTCTCACCAGCACCTGGCCGAGGTCTGGCACCGACAGGCATTGGAGCAAGAAGTGCCATCTCTTTTCCCACAACCCTGACTCCCTCTACATTTTATCTCCACCTCCCTTTGGGCTCAGAGCTCTTCCTATCTTGGATTAGACTCGTGTAGCAGGTTGGAAAGAATTATTATCTTGACAGCTGGTGTCAGAATGCCTCTTAGGGGGAACTGCCTTTGTCCGGGAAAATACTTTCATGAACTGCTCAGGGTAGATAGAGGTGAGAGCCTGGGGGTGGGGTTAGCAGCAGGCAAAACCACCAAAGCCAGGGCTAAGCTGCTCATCTCTCACCATGAAAGGGAATTTGGGGGGGTTGGGGAGAGGAGGAGCCAGGGAAAGGAGGTGAATGGAGGAAGCGGGTGGCATGGAGAAGCCGGAGCTGTTTTAGAATCTGGGCATCTGATGGCTGATGCTCGGCTTTTGTTTTGTTTTGGCTTGTTTTGGCTTGATAACAGCTTTATTGGAGAAATTAGCCACATATTGCACAACTCCCCCATTGAACGTGCACAATTCTTGTTTTGTTTTGTTTATTTCTGCCTGGGCAGCCCGTTTGTGCCCCCAGCCTTCACGGAAGCCCGTCTCTCACCCTAGGGCCCGGTGGGGAAAGGAACGGTGCCCCACGTGTGAGTCTATATCGTGGCAGAGGGAAAGAATTTAGCCGTCCAGAGCAAGGAGTGACCATGAGACTGAAACTCCTCCCAGGAAAACACCAAGAATCTTGGAGAGGGCACGGGATGCTTCTACAAGACCTGAGAGGTCCTGAGAGGCTGGGAGACCGCCGCTGAGACACGGCTTGGAGTTGTTCGTGAACCCCTCCCCTATGGACTCCCCCAAGACAGACACCCCCACTCACCTGATTCATGTCACTGAATAGGCCCTACTTGGCGGATTCCACGTTCAGTAATTACTTAGGTTGTAATTTAGCTGTTCCATGGGCTCCCTTAATTGCACAGAGAACCACTCCCTCCCCAGTTTGTCTCCTTGCCCCAGCCCCATGCCAGCGTGTTCTCTGCCCAGAACCTTTTCCACATACACACATGACTTACCCTCCCCTGGGGTCTGCACTTCAATGGAGGGATTGAAGCTCTGCGTCTCCCAGGAGGGCCCCGGGGAAGCCGCCCGGATCTGAAAGACGTAGCGGGTAGCCGGCTTCAGGTTGGTGACGGTGACCGCAGGTGCCCCTGTCTTCACCGTGGAGTAAGTCTGCTCACTCTGACCCTGAGGGAGGACCAAGCAGTGAGGCCCGGACCCAGGGCCAGACCCATGCTCTGGGAGAGGAGGGGGTAAGGCGGGGGAGGGTGAAGTGGCCTGGGGGAGCGGGGATTAGGGGGAAGAGCATGACTCCGAGTCTGGGGCGGGCTCCTTCCGTTTCTTCCGCAGGTTCTCCAACCCCTCTCTCTACTCAAGTTCCCACCTGTGCTCAGTGGTACTTGCAGCGAAGAACAGTAAGAGAAACATTAGAGAAGATGCTAGAGCCTCAGTCTTGGGGGTGGACAGCAGGACCTGGCAGTCCAGAGGGTGAGCAGGGCCTGATGTCACAGAGAAAAGAAGAAACTAAACCCTGACACCTACTGGCCCTTGTCGGCTCACAAAGATTTTCCTTCTCTTTGTCATCTGGTTTTCACAATGGCCTGCAAGGCATGAATTCACTGATAAGGAATCGGGCACAGAGGGGCAGAGAGACTTGCCTGAGGCCCACACTGGACAGTGGGGACAGCGACACTGTCATGGAGTGAGGGTCAGCTTGCTGCTAGTTGCTACGCAGACTCTAGAGGCCTGACTTCCTACAGTCCTCACAACAGCATTTCTATCTTTTATAGGTGACAGTCACTTCAAGGAAGGGGCAGGACGACACCTTCTTGATTCCTTCAGGTCCCATGCTTTATCTCAATATCATGCTACCTCCCCCCAACATGTCTGAGAATGGTGTCTCCTGGAGGTGCTGCCATCATTTTGTCTCCATCCCCCCTGCCACCTTATTAGAGCCCCTGCCACAACCACAGCCTCCCGAGATCACGTGGCCCAGTTCTTTGGTCACGGTATTCAGGAACGGGGCAGACTCTGACCTACACCGGGCCAATCAGAATCTCCCTTCCAGGTATCTGAACGACCCATTGGAAGACAGTGAGGCTAGGGTCACGGCCCCTCTGAGCCAGACAGGCTAGGGCCGGGGCGGAAGACAGAAGCAAGGCCATCAGCCCAGGCCACTGTGATGTGCCTTTAGCAAGCCCCTCTGCAGAGGATGCTGCATCCAGAGAGCACAGTGCAGATGAGGAGCAATGCGTCTCCCAGACTTGTGGTCACTGGATTCCATGAGATACCCCTGAAGCCTTTCAAACAGAGCCCCTTTTGCACAGGACTCTCTTTTCAAGACTTTTTGTTCCCGGCTAATTCACACCCCCGAAGGGCCTGGAAGCTCAGCTTTTTCGGGACTCTATCTATGCTCTGACCTCTCAGTGTCAGTTTAGTGAGCCCCTTCTGAGCGGCTACTGCATGCCCAGCTCCTTCCCAGAGCCCTTCTCTGCTGTCTCCTAAACAGCAGGGTTCCTCAGAGCCCTGTCCTGCCCGCTCTTCTCACCCTCCCTGTCCTCCTAGGCCATCTCTTCTGGCCCCTGGCTTCAATCAGCTCCTAGCTCCCGTGCAGAAAGGGCCCCACCTCTCTTTGTCCAGCGCAGGCCTCTCCCCGCAAGCCCACCTGGATGTCCAGAGGCCCCCTGAACGCTGCATAGGCCAAATTGAGCTCATCCTCTTACCTCAAATCTGCTTCCCCTCCTCAGTCCGGGGCACCCCATCCCCTAGATGGCCCAGCGGTGACTCAGGACTCCCTCCTCCTTCAGATTCACCACCACCCCCCCAACCCCAAACTCACAGCTCCCAGTAGACTTCTAGTCTTCAAAAACTATTATCTGACTCAGCCAAGAAGTCCCCCGAGTCACCCAGGAGGAGTGAAGGAAGCTCTGACACATTAAGTGCTGAAGATGAAAGGAAGGTTTCTCTTGAAGGAATAAGATTTGCACCGAGGTGAGAAGCAGTTTAACAGAAGCAGATTTCATATCACATTTAAAGACAATACATTCAAGAAGGAAAGAGATAGTGGATTGGGACGTATCTCCACTTGGCAAATCGACGTGGAACTACGACTATAGATTAACAACAGACACAAGAAGTCAGCAAAAATCGGCAAAAGCATCTTGTAAGAATCAATTGGCCATATGGGGTTTACGATACAGAGAAGCTGTATGTCTTTTCATACTACTTGTAAACGATGTATGACACATCCTTTCTATCAGTAAAATTGTCATAACTCGTACACTCATTGTTCTGGAAAGCCGGGCGTTAAACACTGACCAGCACATGGTCAAGTCCCAGCAGACCACCTGACTTACCAATGTGCTCCCACCTCACATATTTTTGTAAATTTCAAGCGTATGTATTTCTGCCTTCATTTTCTTAAAAAGGGCTGCAAATTGTATATGGTCCCCACACAAGATGGGGATGGGCCCCTAGAGAAAGCTCTTAGTCAGCTGCAAACACTAGGCAAAAGTGGTGACAATGGAGTTGATGACCAGTGATGGGGCAGAGATGGGGACAGCGGTGGAGCAGTGGGGTCCATGCGCCAAGTGGAGGAGGGATAGTGAGCCTGACAAGCCACTTAGGAGGCCGGTGGATGTGTTCACAAGGAAAGTAGGAAGGGCTTTTGCCTCAAGGAGGTCGAGAAGAAAAGGACCACAGCCCTGGAATGCAGCCCCAGGTCCCGCCCAGACCCCCGCCTCACCTTCTCGTAGTATCGGATCTCGTACTCTGTGCCGTTAGCCCCCGGAGCTCCGGCAGCGATGGGCTCCCGCCACGACAGGGACACACTCTGGGGCTCCACTCGGTCTCTGCGGATCTCATCCTCCTCCCAGGGCGCTGAAAGTAAGGAACACTCGGTTCTCAATGGGAACTCACGGTAGGGCAGGGGCTGGAAGGGCTGGGCATGCAGAGCGGGAGAGGGGGGCGCGGCTGGAAGGGCGGGGCGGAGCCAGAAGCTCCTGAGGGGCGGACCCTGAGTTGTCATGTCTTAGGACCAGAGGGAAGGGAGTTCCTCTCATCTCGGGGCTCTCAGCTTCCCTGACTGCGAGGGAAGAGCGCCAAGCAACTGCTTCTTGCCCACCCCCTGCACTCCAGCTGCCCTAGTGGTGGCTGGTTCTAATACCCTAAGCTCTTTCTACACTTTCTGTGGTTTGGGGACATTAAAGAGCATAGGAGCAGGAAGACGGAGCACCTATTTAACTGTTCTCATGGTCTGGTTAAGAGTTAATACGCTCAACATACACTAGGAATTGCAGGAAACTACCTCAATATAATAAAGACTATACGTGAAAAAGCCACAGCGAACATACTCAATGGTGGAAAACTGAAAACTTTTCCTTGAACATCAGGACCAAGGCAAGGATGTCCACTCTTAACATTTCTATTTAACATACTACTGAAGTCCTAGCCAGACAGCTTGGGCAAGAGAAAGAAAGAAAAGGCATTCCGATTGGAAAGAAAGAAGTAAAATTATTTCAGTCCACAGGTGACATAATCTTATACGTAGAAAATCCTAAAACGTCCACAGAAACACTATTAAAATTAATAAACGAATACAGCAAAGTTGCAGGACACAGAGTCAACATGCAAAATCAGTCCCATTTCTACATATTAACAATGACCAATCCGAACAGGAAATTAAGAAAACAATCTCACGTACCATTGCAGTAATAAAGAATAAAATATTTAGGAATAAAGTTAACCAAAGGAGTGAAAGACTTGTACACCGAAAATCAGAAAACATTGCTGAAAGAAATTAAAGAAGACACAAATAAATGGAAAGACGTCGTGTTTATGGAGTGGAAGACTTAATACTGTTAAAATGTCCATGCTACCCAAAGCGACTTACAAATCCAATTCAATTCCTGACAAAATCCCAAAGTTGTTTTTCTGCAGAAACAGAAAAGAAATTCTAAAATTCATATGGAAAAATCAAAGGACCATGAATAGCAATATGATCTTGAGAAAGAAAAACAAGGCTGGAGGCCTCACACTCTTTGACTTCAAAACACCGCAAAGCCACCATAATCCAAACAGTTTGGTACTGATATAAAGACAGAAATGTGGACCAACTGGACAGAATAGAGAGCCCAGAAATAAACCCTCACATATATGGTCAAATGATTTTCAATAGGGGTTCCAAGCCCAAAAAATGGGGAAGGGACAGTTTTTTCAACAAACAGTGCTGGGAAAACTGATTCCCACAAGCGAAAGAATGAGGTTGGACCCTTACCTTATACCACATACAAAATTTAACATGAAATTAATTACAGACCTAAATGTAAGGCCTGGAATCATAAACTCCTAGGAGGAAATATAGAGAGAAGCTTCAGGCCATTAGATGTGGCAATGATTTCTGAGATGTGACACCAAAAGCACAGGAAACAAAAGCAAAAATAGACAAATAGGATCCCATCAAACTTAAAAACATCTGTACAGTAGAGGGAAGAATCAACAAAATGAAAGGCAACCTATGAAATGGAAAAAATATTTGTTAACCATATATCTGATAAGGGGTTAATATCCAGAATATATAAAGAACTACTGGGGTGCCTGGGTGGCGGTCGGTTGGGCGTCCGACTTCAGCTCAGGTCATGATCTCATGGATTGTGAGTTTGAGCCCCACGTCAGGGCTCTGTGCTGACAGCTCAGAGCCTGGAGCCTGCTTCCGATTCTGTGTCTCCCTCTCTCTCTCTCTCTCTCTCTCTGCCCCTTCCCCACTCATCCTCTGTCTCTCTCTCCTTCAAGAATGAATAAACATTAAAAAAACTTTTTAAAAAATAAATAAATAAACTCCTACAATTCAACAACAACATAAATAGATATTTCTCCAAAGAAGACAGACCAATAAGCACATGAAAAGATGCCTAAAATCACTAATCATCAGGAAAATGCAGGTCAAAACCACAATGAGATATCATCTCAGATCTGTGAGGATGACTACTGTCAAAAACAAAATAGAAAATAACAAGTGTTGGCAAGGATGTGGAGAAACTGGAATCCTGTGCATTATTGTTGGGAATGTAAACTGGTGCAGCCACTATGGAAAACAGTATGGAGGTTTTTCCAAAAAATTAAAAATAGAGCTCCCCTATGATCCAACAATCCCACTGCTGAGTATATATCCCAAGAAAATGAAATCACGATCTCGAAGAGATATCTGCATTCTCATGTTCACTGCAACATTATTCACAATAACCAAGATATGGAAATAACTTAAGTGTCTGCTGATGGATGAATGAATAAAGAAAAGAAAATTATATATATAAAGGGATGTTATTCACCCCATATAGAAAGAAATTCTGCCATCGGCAAAAACATGGGTGAACCTTGAGGGCCTTATGTTAAGTGAAAGAAGACAGACAAAGACAAATACTGCATGATCTCACTTTTTTTGTGGAATCTAAAAAAGCCAGACTCATAGAAACACAGTAGATTAGTGGTTGCCAAGGGCTAGGAGCTGGGGGATATGGGAGATGTTGGTCAAAGGGCACAAACTCCCAAGGAGAAGACAAGTAAGTTCTAGAGATCTAATGTGCAGCATGGTGACTCTATAGTCAACAGTACTTTGTTGTAGGGGCACGTGGGTGGCTCAGTCCCTTAAGCTTCTGACTCCTGATCTCGCCTCAGGTCATGATCTCACAGTTTGTGGGTTCGAGCCCCGCATGGAGCTCTGTGTTGACAGTGCAGAGCCTGCTTGGGATTCTCTCTCTCCCTCTCTCTCTATCCCTTCTCTGCTCACTCTCTATCTCTCAAAATAACTAATAATAAAAGTTTAAAAATAAATCTTAAAAAATAGCAATATTGTATACTTGGAAATTGCTAAGAGAGATCTTAAAGTGTCTCACTACACACACACATATACATACACACAAAGGGTAACTATGTGAGGTGGTGGATATGTTGACTAACCTTATTATGGCAATCATTCGACAATATATACATATACCAGATCAACAGTGTATAGCTTAAACTTACACAAGCTATATGTCAATTATATAGATATTATATGTAGATTATTGAGATATAATAAAGCTGGAGAGGAAAAAAAAGAAAATGTGATATAGACATACAATGGAATATCATTCAGCCAGAAAAAGGAAATCCTGTCACACATTACAACATGAATGAACTTTGAGGACCCAGTCCTCAGAAAGACAAATACTGCATGTTCTACTCATACGAGGTATCTAAAGTAATAAAACTTAGAAACAGAAAGTAGAATGGAGGTTTCCAGACATTGAAAAAGAGTTGTTGTTCGATGGGTACGAAGTATGAGTTTTATAAGACAAAAGAGTTCAGAGGTCTGTTGAGAGAGAGAGAGAGAGAGAGAGAGAAAGAAAGAAAGAGAAAGAAAGGAAGAAAGAAAGAAAGAAGAAAGAAAGAACACCTTCTACATTTCTTCCCCATCATAAAAAAAATACTGATGCCCAGGTCACAGCCTAAAATAATTAAATCATCTTTGGAGAAGAGGACTTAGGCACTAGTACCTTTTTTTTTTTTTAATCTTCTCAGTGATTCCAATGTGCAGACAACTTTGAGAACCACTAGTCTAGATAACATCAAATGGACAGTAGTGAAAAACAAAACAGGTAATAATGCCTGATCTCAGGCAGGGACCACCAAGTTACTGGGAGGTAAAATCATGGCCTCACTTTAGGTATGTTGAGCAGAGGGGTTTCCAAGAGAAGATACTGGAAAGGCAGCTTGATAGGTGGTTTCAGGGCTCACAAAAGCCATCTGGGAATGAGATGGAGATCCAAGAGCCATAAGAGGGCGGTTGGATGAAGCTTCCCAGGAGGAGGCACAGAAAGAGCGAAAGAAAGGCTTTTAGGAAACATGCATTTAATTTAAGAGGTAGGTTAAGGGAGAGGAGCTTGAAACCGAGGAGCCAGAGAGAGGGAGCAGGAAAGCCAGGAGCAAATGAGATCACAGAAAGAAGAGAACATTTAAGAAGGTTCCCTCCTGACTCTCCTGGTTATTAGCTTCCAGTCCATGAGCAAGACACTCAGTTTCCTCATGTGTAGAATGGAAACAATACTGACCTCGTTCGGCTGGCTGGAAGAATTTTATAAAGTAATGTATATGAAGAGCTTAGCACAGTATCTGACACAAAGCAAGCGCTCCGTGCAAGTTTACTAACAAGAGGAGCCAGTGAGGGGCGCCTGGGTGGTTCAGTCGGTGAAGTGTCCGACTTTGGCTCAGGTCATGATCTCGTGGTTTGTGAGTTCGAGCCCCGCGTTGGGCTCTGTGCTGACAACTCAGAGCCCGAAGCCTGCTTTGGATTCTGTGTCTCTCCCTCTCTCTGCCCCTCCCATGCTCATGCGCTGTCTCTGTCTCTCAATAACAAATAAAAACGTTAAAAAAATTAAAAAACAAAAAAACAAGAGGAGCCAGTGGTCGGCAGGGCAGTGTCATATGCTGAGAAGAGACAGGGGAAGACTAGGATTCAAAGTGCCCTCTGGCTTTAACAATGCGGAGGTTCCTGGGGACTTTGGGGGATTGAGGGGAAGTAGATACCAGGTGGCTTTGGGTCAAGGAAGTAGACACAGGGCATATGCAGCTCACTCTTTGACAAGTGCATGAACATGGCTTCCAGTTTTAAATGGTAACCATCTAGAACCCTCCACTGCAGTCTCTCCCCAATTCTAATTAAAACATAAAGGTAGAGAAAGAGTTGAAAACCCAGAACAGCACCATGAGCTAGTCCGGACAGCTGAATGCCAGAATGGGGGGGATAAGCCACTCCACCTATGAGAAAGCCGGTGGAACTGGATTGAAAAGTGCAATTGTAGTGAACCCCCAGGCTATGCTGCCCACAGAGTGACACTGTGTCCCATCCTAAAAATAACCTGCGAGATCTTTTATCCCTTCTCCCACTGTCTGACCCTTACAAAAAGGCAAGGTCTTTGTCAACTGGACAATGCACAGCCATCACTCTCCTGCATAGTTGCTTTGGAGGAAAAGTGTTCTTCCCTATCCCCCGGGAGTGCCTCTCAGCCTAAGTCCACTGGGAGATGACGGCTGTCACAAGAGACATGGGCTCGAGGGGAGAGGGGAGAGGAAGCAGCCCAGGATGGCACAGCCCCTTGCAGATACAGATGGACAGCAGAGACAGGAAGAGGCTAGGACTGTCATTTTTGGGGGAGCTACATTTGTTGAAAGCATTAGATGGCCATACGGAGGTAGGAGATGGTTCCATTTCAGCCCCACAGAGATAGGTTAGATGAAAGTCTAACAAATCCTGAGACTGGAGCAGAAAACTGAGCCCAAGCACTTGCTCTCCTGCTGTAGATCAATCTGAGATGAGACCCAGCCAGTGCCCACGGGGGACCGAGACCACAGCAGACACTAGTAGAAAACTATTCAACAGCCATGTCTCCCTTTCTTGCCTCTGGAGCCCCGCTTTAGATTCAGGGTCTACTGTCTCCCCCTGTGTGATTCAGGTTAACTATGATTGTTCAAAGGTAGCTGTGTGCACTCATTTCCTGTGCCAATGACCGGGGTCGGGCTTCAATCCCGTTCTGGCGCACACGAGGAGAAATCAGCTAAGGGGAGGACAGACTCTGGGAAAGGTTTCTTGTTCCTAAAATGATACCTACATGAAAAAAAACAGTCCTTTGTTTCTTCTCTGGATGGTAAGGATGTGATGTCTGGAGCTGCGGCTGCCACCATAAGGGAGCCAGCCTATGTGACAAGGGTGGCATGGCACAGTAGGAAGACACAAAGAACCTGGGTCCTTGAGGACCCTGAGGAGCTGCTGAAATAACCATGCTCTGACTCCACTCTTAGGCAAGCTGAGAAATCATTTTCAGTTCAACGTCAGCTGGACTGAGATTTCTTGTTACTTGCGGCTGAAAGCCTCACAAACCAACCCAGAGGGCCATTCACACGTGGGGTTTTTTGGCAAACACTAACCATCTCCTTGTTCAAGAACAAGGAAAGAGAAAACGCCAAAAAAAAAAAAATCAGGCATGTGAGAAAAACATCTCAGAATAAACGAACAGTAATATTATTCCTGAAGATTCAGGAGGTGCCGCTTCTTAAGAGGGATTTAGTGTGACAGAGAAACAAGAAAGGCGACTGTCTGGCATCCTCAAGAAGATGAAAGAAAATACAGCCTCCGCAAAATGGGAGCAGAAGGCCATGAAGAGATAACAGGCAGAGAAGAGAAAGAATAAGATGAGGCGAGGTAAAAGCGGAGGCGGGAAGCGAGGAGGCCTGTGGGGTAACTATGGTCCATTAGCAAGACCGACATATTTAAAAGAAAATGCACTGGAAATACAAGGAATGTTAACAAAATCACAAGCAGAAGGGAAACACCAAGTAGACAATAAGAAGGAAGTAGAATAGGGGGTGCCTGGGTGGCTCAGTCAGTTAAGTGTCCAACTTCAGCTCAGGACATGATCTCGCGGTTCGTGAGTTCGATCCCCACGTTGGGCTCTGTGCTGACAGCTCAGAGCTTGGAGCCTGCTTTGCATTCTGTGTCTCCCTCTCTCTGCCCCTTCCCTGCTCGTCCTCACTCTCTCTCTCTCTCTCTCTCTCTAAGAATAAATGAACTCTAAAATATTTTAAAAATAATACTAAAAAAGGAGGAAGTAGAATTGAATAATGTATCCAATTTTATATGGAGAAAGCGAGAGAAAAACTACAGAACAAAAATAATACACAATGCTTTAGGGTAGCCATGAAATAGTTAAAATGCTTACCATATCTTCAACAACAAAGAAAACTCAAGAACTACTTAAAAAAGGAAAAGTTGGGGGGGGGGAGGCGCCTGGATGGCTCAGTTGGTTGAGCGTCTGACTTCGGCTCAGGTCATGATCTCACAGCTCGTGAGTTTGAGCTCCATGTCGGGCTCTGTGCTGACGGCTCAGAGCTGGGAGCCTGCTTCAGATTCTGTTTCTCTCTGCCCCTCCCCTGCTCACACTCTGTCTCTCTCAAAAATAAATAAACGTTAAAAAATTAAAAAAAAAAAAAGGAAAAGTTGTGCAAACCTCTTTCTCTAAGCATGGAGCAGTAAAATCAGAAACAAAAGAAAAGCAAATCACCCAGAAATTAAAACACGTTCTCTAAAATAAATTTAGGCAAAACTACAATACGAGAAGAAAACACAGGTCTAAATCTTCATGACCTTGAACCAGGCAGTGGTTTCTTAGATATGAAACCAAAGGCACAGGCAGCCAAAGACCATCAAAATTTAAAACCTGGAGCTTCAAAAGACACGACTCAAAGTGAAAGACAGGTGTCTGCCAGAGGCGTGACGGGGAGATGGGCAAAACAGGAAAAGGGGGTCAAAAGGCACAAACTTCCAGTTATAAAATAAATAAGTCCTGGGGGTGTAATATACAGCGTGGTGACTATAGTTACCGATACCCCGCTGTGTATTTGAAATTTTCTAAGAGAGTAGACCTCAAAATTTCCCCACACAAGAAAAAAAAATGTGTAACCACGTGTGGTGATGGAAACTAACCAGACTTACTGCGGTGATCACTTCACAATATATACAAATACGACCCATTATGTTGTACCAGAAATGAATATTAGGTTATATGTCAATTATATCTCAATTTTTTTTTCAAAAAGTGACGGAAAACCCACAGAGTAGGAGAAAAGTTTTGTAAGTCATATATTTGATGGGGGTTATGTGTTGAATTCTGTCCCCCCCCCCACAAAGATATGGTGAGGTCCTAGCCCCCGGTACCTCTACAATGTGACTTCCTTTGGAAATAGGATCTTCACGGTGAGAATCAAGTTAAAATGAGGTCGTTCAAGGGGGCCCTTGTCCAACGTGAAGGATGTCCTTATGGAAATTTGGACACAGAGACAGACATTCACAGAGGAGAGACAATACAAAGACACACAGGGAGAAGAGTCCATGTGCCTGGAACAGGCCTCTACAAGCCAAGGAAGACCAAGGACTGCCAGCAAACAGGAGGCTAGAAGCAAGGAAGGATCCTTTCCTGGAGCAGAGGCAGTATAGCCCTGCTGACCCCTTGCTTTCAGACTTCTAGCTTCCAGAAGTGTGAGACAAGAGATTTGTTTTAAGCCATCTAATTTTCAGTACTTTGTTATAAAAGTCCTAGAATATGAATACAAAGGTCTAATACCCAGGATATATGTTTTTTAATGTTTTTTTTTTTTGAGAGAGTGAGCAGGGGAGGGGCAGAGAGAGAGGGAGACACAATCCGAAGCAGGCTCCAGGCTCTGAGCTGTCAGCACAGAGCCCGACGCGGGGCTCAAACTCACAAACTGCAAGATCATGACCTGAGCCAAAGTCGGACGCTTAACCAACTGAGACACCCAGATGCCCCACAGAATATATATATATATATATATATATATATATATATATATATATATATATATATATATATATATTTAAAAAGCGCTCGTAACTCAATGGCAAAAAGAAAAGCCAGCACATGAAGTGATATTCAGCATCTCTAGTCATTAAAGAAATTCAAATCCAGACCACAGGGAGATACAGCTTCACATCCACTAGAGTGGCTGTAATCAACAAAAACAGTAACAAGTGTTGGTGAGGATGTGGAGAGACTGGAAACCTCAAACAACGCTGGCGGGAAGGCAAAATGGTGCTGCTCCTTTGGAAAACAGTTTGGCGGACCCACAAAAAGTTCATTAGTTCCTCAAGAAGATAAAAAGCCACCGAATGTCTCAGTTCTAGAGGCTAGAAATCCCAGATCAAGATGCTTACAGATTTGTGGGTTTTTTAACCATTTAAAAAAATTTTTTTAATGTCTATGTATTTGAGAGAGAGAGAAAGCGAGCAGGGGAGGAGCAGAGAGAGAGGGAGACAGATAATCCGAAGCAGGCTCCAGGCTCTGAGCTGTCAGCCCAGAGCCCGATGTTGGGCTCAAACCCACACACCGTGAGATTATAACCTGAGCCAAAGTTGGACACTTAATCAACTGAGCCACCCAGGCGTCCCAAGATGCTTACAGATTTGTATCCATAGTACTCCTCCTGACCTACGGATAACATTTCTTGCTGTGTCCTCTCTTGGCCTTCCTCTTGTGTGCACAGAGAGAACAGGGCAGCTCTGGTGTCTCTTCATCTTCTGTAAGAACACCAGTCCTATAGGACCAGACCCCTACCCTTATGATCTCATTAACCTTACTTACTTCCTTAAAGGCCCCCTCTCCAAATACATTCACACTGGGAGTTAGGGCTTCAGCATTATGAATCTGGGGGAGATGTAATTCAGTCTATAGCATCTATGATATGACCCAGCGATTCCACTCCTACGTATACTCTCAAAAAAAGTGAGAACATGTTTCTACAAAAACGTGTACATGGGGATATACAGCAGCATTAGTCATGATAACCAAAAAGTAGAAACAGCCCAAAGTCCATAAACGGATGAATGGATAAACAAACTTGTGGTATACAACAGAATATGACTCAGCCATATAAAGGGTAACATACTGATGCATGTTATAACATGGACAAACCTGGAAAACATTATGCTAACAAAAAAAGGCAGATACAAAAGTTCACATGTTATATAATTCCATGTATATGAAATGCCCAGAATAATCAAATCGATAGAGACAGAAAATAGAGCAGTGGTTAGCAGGTGCTGGCGGGGGGGGAGGAAGGGAGAATAACTATTAATGGGTTTCTTTTGGGGGTGATGAAAATGTGGGCTGCATAACCATGTGAATATATGAAAGAGCACTGAACTGTATACTTTAAAATGTACGTGAAATTTTGGGGTATATAAATATCTACAAAAAAAGTGATAATACTCATGAGATATATTATGTATAAAAACATACTGGATGTGACCAAAGGTAGTCTCAGAGGAAAATTCATAGGCTTAAAATATTAAAATAAAACTAAGCACTGAACTCATCTAAAAAAAGGCTTCAGGAAAGTAAGAGGATGGTATTAATAAAGATAAAATCATAAATGACAAAAGTACAGGACACTGGAATTGATTAATTGGAGAACTGATTGTCATAACCAGTAAAATAAACTTCCAGCAAGGATAATTAATTAAAAAGAAATCACAAACGCATAACATGAAGAAAGAAACAGCACAGTTACTACAAATCCTGAGGAAAGTTTTAAAATGTACATGTCTAGGCTACTGAATTAGAAAAATATCAAAATATTTGCTATGAAAACACAAATTAACAAAACTCATTCAAGAAGTATGGAAAAGATTGGGAGTATCATTAAAATTTCCCCCAAAGAAGGTGCAGAGCCCTAAAAGCAGTTTTGCATACCTTCAAAGAATGATAATTATGCTACTTAAATTGTTCCACAGCAGAGGAAAAGAAGAGATTTTTCCTGATGCTGTTTCCAAAGCCAACAAAACTGGACGAATGTAAAACTTGACAAAGAACACAACAACAATAAAAAAAGCACTAATCTCTCATAAATGTACATGGAAATATATTCAAATATAAGCAAATTAATTTAGTAAAATATTAGAAGAATAATATACTGATATACAGTAGGGTATAATCAAGGAATGCAAAAAAAAAAAGCTCACATTGAAAAATCCATGAATAGAATTCATCATGCCAATAAGTCAAAGGAGAAAAATCATTTGGTCATCTTGAAAAATGCTTAAGAAGCATTTTATAAAATTAACATTCCTTATTTTTTTTTAAGTTCAATAAAAAATGAAAGCATTCTGGGGCACCTGGGTGGCTTAGTGGGTTAAGCATCCAACTTCGGCTCAGCTCATGATCTCATGGTTTGTGAGTTCAAGCCCCACGTGAGGCTCTGTGCTGACAGCTCAGAGCCTGGAGCCTGCTTCGGATTCTGTGTCTCCCTCGTTCCCTGCCCCTCCCCCACTCACACTCTGTCTCTCTCTCAAAAATAAATAAACATTTAAAAAAATTTTAAGTGAAAACATTCTATGGCCAAGGGGCTAAAAGCACGGGTCTCTGGTACTTGACAGACCTGAGTTCAAGGATGAGTATCTACTACTAGGTGGGTGACTTTGGACAATTCACCTGTCCTCTTAGGCCCCAGCTTCCTCATTTGAAAGATGATTAGGGGCACCTGGCTGGCTCAGTGGGAAAAGCGCGCCACTCTTGACCTTGGGGTCATGAGTTCGAGCCCCACACTGGGTGTAGATATTACTTAAATATTTTAAAACATGAAAGATGACTATCATTCCATTTAAATGAATGAGTGTAGAAAATCGTATCACACAGCACCAGTGCCAAACACAGAGCAGCACTCAATCAGTGGAAGCCTAGTATTTTTATTAATAAAAGGAAACAGTATCTCGACATGATTTTTAAATCCATCTATATCAAAATAGGATGTTAATAGAAATACCAGATAAAAATCTCGTATCACATATATTACACAAAAGGGATTTTATAGTAGATAGTTCTAGATATGGATACAGAGATAGGAAAAAATGTGGAAGGATACACTCCAAGATATTAATAGTTGTATATCTCTGGGTAATAGGATTATGGGTGCTTTTTTCTGTTTCAATATTGATTTTTTTCATGTAAATGCAATAGCAAATGTGAAGTCATAACCGAGATAGTAAAAAACAGAGCAAAACTGTTATTCCAAAAAACCCCAGACAAATTGGAAATCTCTCCCAAAAGGCAGAGAAAATGGATTAAGAGCTAAAAATGATAAAGGGAGTGACAAGATTTGAGAATCAGAAAATGGATGTACAACCTAGGGCTTAGAGAGATTCTTAAGGGAGATATTGGAGCTACCAGAAATTCTAGTCAAAGCAATAACTGAAAAAAAGTTTTTCCCAGGAATACAAAAAATGTGTGCAGATCACAAGTTTTACTATGGACCAGCCAAACTCCATGAAAAGAGTTCAATATTGGTTCAGTTTTATTTTCACTAGCAGGTGAAAGAATTATACACACACACACACACACACACACACACACACACACACTACTTACACAAGAATAAAAATTACCCTGGCCTCAGACTTCTCTGGCAATACAACTGCCAGAAGACGGGGAAGCAGAGTCACAAACCAATCCCATCCCAGATACAAAAAGGCTCAGAAAACACACCACTGGCTTTCTTGCAAAGGATACTTGAGGGATTCCGTGCAGGTGCGCCCCAACTGGGTGAAAGACAAACCAAAAGTAATTTTCGAGAGTGGGGAAGGTGTAGCATAAAAGGAGTGTAGGTCATCATTTACTCCTCTCTAGTCCAGACTCAGAAATGTGACCGCTACCGTAGTGACTTCTAGCGTCCCTCGGGTCTGACCCTAAGTCGTTCCTTGCTCTTTTCAGGGACCAGGCAAGAGGATGGCAGATGCTGCAGGGATGGAGGCTGGGGGACACACGACAGAACCCCTCTTTCTGAGACAGGAAAGGAAGAGAGACGATTCTGCCCTCCCTGATGAAATTTTTGGAAAGGGGGAGCAAAAGATTGCGGGGCTCTCGGCTCTTTCCCCCGGGAGATGACATGTAGGGCAGCCGCGAGCTGGGTGCGGTGGCAGGCTCTCTGCGAGGTCGGGAGCAGGGGCGCCCACTGGCTCCCGCACACTCCCGGAAACGCCCGCAAACGCTCTGGCCCGGCGGCACCGAGTCACCCGCGTCCTCAGTCCCTCCCCCGGGGCCCTCGGGCAGGGCCGGCCGTCTCCGGGGGTCCCCGCGGTCAGAGACGTCAGCGGGGGTCTCGCTCCCGGGGGGGAGACGCGGGGAGCCCGCTTTAAGCC
This sequence comes from Cryptoprocta ferox, assembly GCA_028646485.1. NCBI lineage: Eukaryota > Metazoa > Chordata > Mammalia > Carnivora > Eupleridae > Cryptoprocta > Cryptoprocta ferox. Next base: position 73,649,495 of record CM053570.1, on the reverse strand, counting down.
CCGAGGGGCGCGGGCGGCCTTACCCCCGGGCCCTGTGGACACGGTGACCTGCGCGTAGGTGGCTCCTGCGGCTGCAGCCGGGCCGGACACGCCGTTGAGCGCCGCCACTCGCACGGTGTAGCGCGCCCCGGGCCGCAGGTGGAGCAGCGTGGCGGCGCGCTCCCGCAGCCCGGCCTGGCGCGGCACGAAGGCCACGCGCGGCCCGCACGGCTCGCATGCGCTCGCCGGGCCCTCGCGGCCGCAGCGCAGGCACAGCAGCGAGTACGTGACGTCCGAGCGGCCACCCGAGTCGGCGGGCGGCAGCCAGCGCAGCCTTAGCGCCAGCGGCGAGCGGCTCAGGCTGTACTGCAGGTCCCGCGGCGCCGACGGCGGCCCTGGGGGGCGGGGGGGGGCGCCGTCAGCGGGGCAAGCGGGGCGGAGGAGGTCAGGGATGGGGGGAGGGGCAGAAGGGGCGTGGAGGTGGGAGGGGAGCGAGTAGGGGTAAGTGAGGCCATTGACGGGGAAGAGACGGAAGGGGCCTGGGGGGCCAGTGAGTGGGGGGAAGGCCAGGGAGGTGGGAGGAGGTTAGTGAGTGGACGAGGATGGGGATGCAGGGCGCAGCGCTGAGTGTGAGGGGCGGGAACCCCCCTCTGGCTGGGGCGCAGGGTGAGGTGAGGGCGGGGGCGGGTGGGGGCAATCCACTCCACGACGGGGCGGGGGGAGGGGAGGCCTAGCCTCATCCCTCCGTCGTCTGGACTCTGTAGCCCTGGTTCTTCCAACCCAAGGCCTGGGCCCCCGTCCCCACTCCCGGCTCCCCTCCCTCCACCCCGCCGCCTGGGTCGCTGACCCCCACGCCCTTCTCACGCTCCCCAGTGCGGAGCCCCCTGCTCTCAGCAACCCCTCCCCCACGCCTCTATTGACTCCCCCCTCCCCACCTCCCAACGCCTTCCGGAGGGGCACTCACGGGTGCAGGAGGCCGACGGCGGGTCGGTGGGCGAGCGCGCATAGCTGTCCTGGCACACGCAGAACGTGGAGGCGTTTTCCAGGGCCCGGCTGTGCTCTGGGCACGGGGAGCAGAGCGGCCGGCGCGAGGACAACTTGTAAAACCCTGGGGGACAGGCTGCGGGGTGGAGCCACGTGAGGAGGGGTCTCCACAGCTTCTCTCTCCCCCCCCCCCACCTTCCTGCCCTTTAGGATGAGTTCAAGTCCTGGAACTGTGTGCCCAGAAGGGGGTGGCAGCTCTTGACTTAACCCAGTGCTCCCTAACCCTTAGTGAGTTCTTAATGTGTGCAGAACACTAGCACATTTTACCTTTAGTAATTCATTTAATCCTCCCAACAGTCTCTGAGGTGTGTCCTTTATCCTCACGTTTTAAATGAGGAAACTAGGGCTCAGAGAGGTTCAGTAACTCGCCCAACGTCCCACAGCCAGTAAATGGTGGGATTCCAGCCCTCGCAGACAGGTTTCAGAGACCGCACCTTGCTGCCCTAATGCCCACTGGAAGAAAAGAAGCCAAACTCTCCAGTCTTGATGTGAGGCCAGAAGAGAGGTGCCTGCAAGGGGTATTTCACAGCTACCCAGGGACAGACACCCACACCCCCAGTGACACACACACTCACGCGCTGTTGTCGTCAGATCCCATCCTCCCGCCACTACCATCGAGGGGGGGTTCATGGCATCACAAATCCTCAACTGATGTCAACTGATGCACTTGGTTCCAGTTTGAAAGCGGAGCCAGCCGGGTGTGGGGGCGGGCAGGGGGAGTAGACGGAAGGGAGGTGAAGTCTCCCTACTTCTGGTCTAGACGCCCTCCCCAGTTACTCTCTTTCCGTCACTTCGCCTGCCTCACCCAGCGCGCAGGTTGTTAAGAGCGCAGGCTTTTTATATCTGAACAACCTGGGTCTGCACCTGGGTTGTACCACTTATTTGCTGTCGGCCTCCGGCAAATTGGTTGACCTCTCTGAGCCTCACGTAGAATACCCACCTCAGAAAGGTTGTCGGAGGATTAACTGAGATGAAGTGTAAGCTGCTTAGCCCGGCACAGACAACATGTACACAACAGGGGTAGTAATTACTGCTCCTCCATCACAGGCCTGAAGTAGAAATGGCTAAACACCCACTCGAAAAAATGTCTCACCAGCTGGGCCAGGTGGGCGGGAGGCAGTGGCTCCTGGCCCTCCTCTGGGAGTCTGGGTGGGTCTCACCTCCCTCCCTGCCCCCACCTGGTCTTCTTTCTAGTTTAGCTGGTTCTGGAAGGCTGACTGCTCTCCAGCCCCAAGAAGACACAGTACAGCCCTCAGGAAGAACGTTCGACCTGTCTGGGCGAAAAGGGGAGTAAGCTACAAGTTATCCTGAAGGCTTAGGCTCTGAGGTTCCACCTTGCTGAGTCCTGGGCAACACAGCTTTGAGCAGGGCCTGTGAAGTTCCAGAGGCTTCGGAGATATCTGCCTTCTGGACAGAGCATGGCACTCACTAACATCGTGGGCTGGGGGGCGGCGGCACCCCCCGCTGGGACTCCGATGGCCTAGGGTTCCAGTATTAGCTCTGCCACTGCCTATGCCTCCCTGGCCTCAGGAAACCATCAATCAACTGGGGATAATGCCCATGGCCTGCCGACCTCTGTTGTGAAGTCAGAGGGGAGATCTGCCTGCAGGGTCTCCCAGCAGTAGGGAAAAGAGGCTCCCTTTCTCTGCGTGTTCGTGGACATCTGCTGTCCCAGAGACGTGTGTCCCATCAGAGACTGCAGTGGTTAGCTCTACTCTGACAGCCTCTGTTTAGAAGAGGTTTGTGTGGAGGGGCAGACTCTTGAGAGCCTCTCTGACTGCGGGTCCCTCCCTCTCTTCCTCAAGGTCAGAGTCAAATGTCAGAGATCACCTAGTTCAGCTCCCGATGGCGATGGCGCTGGCCGGGTCCAGGTCCTCCAGCACCCCTCCTAGCAGTAGCCACGGTCTTCGCTCAGAAATGGGGAGCCCACCTTCTTCTGAGGCTTCCTCTGCTGACCAGCACCAGCAGTGAGAAAGGGCTTCCTTATGTTAGGTCCAAACAAGCCTCCCTATCTATAATCCCCTCTCATGCCACCCCATCACAGGGTCTCTGTGTGCCCTGGGGACCCTTAGCATATCTGCTTGGGTCCCCCTGCTCCAGGGCACTCCTGCAGAGATTGGAAGACACAGGTTGTACACCCTAATCCCCCCACCCCCCGAAACCCTAGTGACTGGGACAGGGTAAATTAAAGAGAGAAACAAAACGGAGAGAGAACATCTTTGTTCTATCCCTCAGAAGGCTCTGTACTTAGCTGTAGAAGGCACTGGAAGGCCTTCACTTTCTGAACACAAACCTGGTCACCTCACTTCCCTTCTTAACATCCGCAAGCACCTCCCCAGTGCCAACCACCCCACCCTTGCCACTCTGAACTCTTCGTTTCACACCTCTGGCTCTTGTCCTACAATGTCTCACACCCCTTCTCCCCTGGCAAATTCCTGTATTTCTCCATACCCCAGTTCAAAATAATACCTCCCTTACAAAATAAAAATAAATGAAAAAATTAAAAAGAGAAGAAACAGAATAAAAAAATTACCTCCCATGTGAAGCTCTCCCTGGCATCCTCCCCAGTTCCCCACTCCCCAAGGCAGAGCTGACACCACTACACATGGCTTTTGTCTGGTCTCAGCTTAAGTCAGAAGTGGGATCCTGACTGGGTTCCAGACTGGGTTCCTGAGTGTATGCGTGTGTGTGTGTGAGTGTGTGTGAGATTGCCCACAGTGTGTATCCAAAACCCCTCCTCCAGACCCTGACCCATTCATTGGATGATTTTTTTTTTAAGCATCTACTATAGGTCAGGTGCTCTGGAGCTAGGATCTAGAGATAGAGTGAATAAAACAGACCAGGACCCTACTGTCCACTGGTACAGATGCCCTCCTCCCACTTCACAAGGAGAAGAGAGGCTGTCTAGTTGCTCATTCCTTCAATGTCTGCCCATCAAACCCATAAACCTCCATCTACACCCATCTTCCCTCTCCCCCTTCCTTCTAGGCCTAGAGGAGGGGATGAGCCACCTCCTGTTGGAGCCTCCAGCCCCTCCTCCTTCACTCTGGGTCCCGCCCCCTTCTCCTCCTCCCAGACTATCTTCCATCAGTCATACGGTTCCTAATTCTTCTTACATTGCTCCTTCTCTACCTGCTTCTTCCCAGTGACAGAACAAAGGAATGGAGCAGTAAAAGTGGCCCATTTGGGGTGCAGGCAGGAAGGGTACATGTACAAAGTATTAAAAAACAACAAAACTGGAGAAAACATGGCCTGATCTTGGTTAGCAACAAGTGTCAGCAATTCTAAACCGTGTCAGTAATAAAATACATCCCCCTGGGGCAGACCACTCCCACCACCCCCCTGCTTGGTGCCCTATTAGCTTCTTCCCTCAGCATATAAATAAACAAGGCTCCTATCTACATTCAAAATCTTCTCTCAACCCAATGTCTTCCTCATCTTCCTTCATTCCCCAGCCTACTGGCAGCCTGGTGTCTCTCTCCATTACTCAACAGAAACTGCTCTTGTCAGGGCCACCAAGTGGACATTGTCCAAACACCCCCTTACCTGACTGCTTACCAACACTGTAAGCTGTTCCCTCCTGGACCCCTCCACCTCCCTTGGCGGCCATAAAATAACACTCTCCTAGATCTCCCCCAGCCTCTGATTCTCCCTCAAGGTCCTTTTTTATGGGTTTTGATTCTTCTACTCCCCCTTATATCCTTAAATACTGCTGTTCTGTGAGACTTCATCGTTGGCCCCTCTTGCTTCTTACCTCACCTTGGTCTGTCCCAACCACACCCACATCTTCAAGTATCATCTCTCTGTTGCTGAACTCCAGACTCACTTTCTAGCCACCTCCACTTGCACCACAGACACCATGAATTCAGTGTCCATCAATGTCCTGTGTTCTCTACCCCAGCAAATGATCCTCTGTCCATCCAATCCTCGAGAACTATATGAATCAAAAAGGACTCTTCTTTCCTCCTGTGTCACATGGTCCCCAAGTGCCTTGGAGGCTGTTGCATTATCACATCTTATCCTCATCTCTCAATGACCTCTGCTACTGCCTTAGTTCAGACTTCGCGCTCTTTCTCCTGGATTGTTGTCCCATCTTTCTCATTATCTGCCCTTTAATCCTTCCTTCCTCAGTTCTTTCTTTGTAACTACAGCTTGAGTGATCTTTTGAAAATACCAATCTGAACATGTCAGATCCCTGCTTCAAAGTCTCCCATTAGTGGACAACATATAGTCTAAGCTCTTTATCCTAAAGTTCAAGGCCCTTCATGATTTGTTCCTTCCCCTCTCCAGCCCCATAACCCCTCACACCCCCAAATGCCCTCTGCCCCCTGCCCCAATTGTGCTACGTTCCCTCCTGCCTCCATGCTTCTGCAGACAATCTCTTAAGTCAGGATGCTTTTAGCTGCCTGGAAGAAAGGCCTTCTCATTGTCTCTCTCCACACTTAGAATTGGGTTCTCCCTTCTCCAAGCTTCCTCAACTCTCTGTTGATATGTATCACACCCTGTGGTAACCACTCCTTCACTCAATACATTTCCATTGGGCACTTACCATATCTTGTTGTGGATACTGGGGCTGCTAAGATGTGATACAACCATTGCCTGAAGTCAGTTCCTAGTCCAGTGGTGGAAACACACGTAAGTAGAAGACTGCATACCATGAGGTGAGTGCAGAAAAAGAGATTGCAGTCAACTGTACTTAATTTGTTTTTAAGCAAGAAGTAGAGGTTGCAATGGGTGCTGGAGAGCAGAAGTGGATCCTAACCCTACTGGGAGAGTTCAGGAAGATTCATACCTCTAAGTCCCTTACTAATCCATAAATTCCCACCAGGAAAGAGATGGTGACACTCATCTAAATATATATAATAACCCTCCCTAAATGCATTTGGTAAGTTCTCAATTCATACTGAATGGACAACTGAACAAAGGAGTGAGATTAAGTTTAGTCATTTCCTCTTCTGTCTTCCCACCACTATATTAATCCCTCAGTTAGATCACATATCACCTTGTTGTGATTTTTAAATTTTTATGTTTTCCATCTATAGAGCTTCTGAAGAGTTGAGATTATGCCTGACTCATTTCTGTTGTCCTGGCACCCAGAAAAGGACGTGGTTTAGCAGAAGCATCACTTGATCTTTCCACACTAAGGGCACACATCCATACCCCCTCCTTACCCTCAGTCCTCAGAGCCACAGAAAGGGGAGAAAAGGAGAGGTCTGGTCCTGGTGCCCACACAGACCTGAGAACCCAAGAGAGCCCCCACATGAAAGGTCTCCCTCAGGGGGCACACTGACTCATAGTTCAGAGAGTTGGGTGGCATTTTAGTTGTCATCTAGTGCAACCTCCCAATCTTTCTCTCCAGCTCAAGAATCCCCCTGCCAGCCTCTGACTTGCATATCGTCAGTGACAGGGAGCTCACTATAATGTAACCAATCCCCCTAGTCCATAGCTAGTAGAGTTGGGCTGCTGTATCGTCCTTCTTTATGCGTAAGGGAGGCAGCATGGTGTAATAGAAAGAACTTGGCAGTTGGGCAAATCTGGTTCAAACCCTGCTTCCCCATTTACTAACTTTGCAAGTGAGGTGTTAATCTCTCTGAGCCTCCATTTCCTCATCTGTGAAATAGGGATACTGGTGACTTACTTTATTGCCAAGAATAAATGAGACATTCTTTGTGAGGTGTTTATCATAGTGCCTGAAATATAAGCTCCTAGTGCCCCTTATATGGAGTCAAATTCACCTCCTAGTAACTTCATTCAGTGGTCCTGGCTGGACCCACTGGAAAGCTCCACAGAAGGTCAGGACTCTGACTTCTCCTCCTGCCTCTTTGATCCAAGGCACACTCTCTCCCAATTGCCACCTTCGCGCTTCACTCCCACGCCACGCCCCCTCGTCCGCTGAATACCTTCACAGATGTCACCGCGTTCCTGGAATCCCGCACTGCAGCTGCAGCGGCCCACGGGCACCAGCCACTCACCGTCAGCGCCACAGTGCATGCGCGGGGGGCTGCCGGGCTCCCCTTCCGAGTGCGCCACGCACGTTCCCGTCACCTCCACCAGCGTGGAGAAGGCACTCTCAGCTGCAGTGGCTGGGAATGCCGCCAGGCCCCGCACCGTGGCGCGGCACTGCTTGTAGTAGACGCGCACGGAGACCAGCGCAACGCATGCGCCCACGTCCTGAAAGGCCAGGTGGAAACCCCGCCGGCTGAGCGGACCGATCTCGCGCACCTCTGTGTTCAGCTTCATCTTGCGCTCGCCCAGGTCGCCCTGCGTAAAGCTCTCATCTGCAGCGATTGTATCGATCTTGCGTGGCCGGCTGCCACCTGGGCGGGGACGCCCGCGGCCCAGGTCAGCCTCTGTCTCCAGGTAGTAGACGTTGAAAGTCTCCTTGCAGGTGCCCGCGGCGCCCGGGATGCTGCTGCAGTCGCGCAGTGTGAACTGCAGCTCCACGAAGATGCGCTGCCCGCGGCCACGGCTGATCCAGCCAGTTTGCAACCAGTTGTCCTGGTTGGGCTCCAGCACGTTGCACACCTGGTAGGTGCGGATCGGACGGTCGTGCTCGTCCACGCCGCTGATCTCCTCCCACTGGGGAAGAGAACAAAGATGTGGGAAGCTCAGACCCAAAGCGCCCCCAGGAGGTGGAGCCCTGGTGGTGACTAAAGCTGAAAATCCCCTTCCCCTCTTCTCGCCTTCCACCTCCCACCCCACCCCCCATTCCTCTGAAATTATAAGATGCAGAGCCGGGAGAAACGTTGGAGACGAGTCCATTCCTTAATTTTATAGGTGGGGAAACCGAGGCTCCAGAAAGAGTGATTTGACTGGATATGAACATCGAATTAGCAGCAGAGCTGGGTATGGTGTCTGAAGTCTCCTGGCTCTCCACCAGGTGCCCACTGGGGGACCAGGCTGCAGTCACACAGCCACATCTCCCCCAAGTTTGGTCCCCCAAGTTTCCAGCAGGACTGGAAACCCCAAGTTTCCAAGCCACTTTTAGGATTTTAAATCTTGCTTGTTCTATCCATCCAACAATCAACAACACTGCTTGGAGGATCTGCTATGCACAAGACACTGTCCAGCGTTGGCTCAGCCAGATGACACATTTCTGTTGCTAGACACAGTCGGTTTCCCCCTCACTATCTCTCTCTCTTTTTTTTTTCTTCTTGGACTGACTGAAGACACAACGTTTTCTACTAGGCCACTCTGGCTTGAAGCCAGTGCTGCTGGAGACCACGTGCTCTGAGGAGTATTTTGATCTGCTGTAACCACAAAGAGCTAAAGGAATTGAGTCCCAGACCACCAGAAGATTCCCAGGACAGGGAGAGAAAGGTTACACTTACCCCATTACTTGGCAGTGCAGTCCAGCCCAACTCAGCCTGGGAGGCTTTGGAATCCAGGAGGATGACTAGGGAGAGGAAGAACAGAGATGTCAGAAAGCCAGAAGGTCAGGAAGGTGGGAGGGACCTTTGGTGAATCCGTTGTAAATATGCTTAGGGAACAGAGACAAATTTTTCCCACCCCATACCTTCCCATGAAGGAGTGAGGTGTGAGTAGCTCAAGTGCAGAAAGAGGTACCCACAATAATTAGATAAGGAGCCCGTATCAGTTTCCTGTAGTTGCTGTAACAAATTATCACAAACTCTGTGGCTTCAAATATCAATTACTTATTCCCTTACAGTTCTGGAGGTCAGAAGTTGGAAATCAATTTCATTGTTCTAAAGTTGGGCTGTCAGCAGGACTGGTCCCATCCATAGGTTCAGAGGGGAGAATCCATTTCCTTGAATTTTTGAGCTTCTAGTGGCCACCTGGATTCCTTGGCTTGTGGCATCCTCCTCCATCTTCAAAGTGCTTCGCTCCAATCCTCCTGCGATCAAGTTGCCTTATCCTCTGACTGACTCCTCCTGCATCCCTCTTATGAGGACCATTGTGATTACATTGGGGCCATCCAAATAATCCAAGATAATCTCTCTATCTCAGGATCCCTAACCACATCTACAAAGTCTTTTGCATTTAGAATAAGATTGATAGGTTCAGGGGATTAACTAGGATGTTGACATATTTGGGGAGTCATTATTCAGCCTGCCACAGAGTTCATGGAAGTACTCTTAAGACTGGCTCACGGGGTGCCTGGATGGCTCAGTCAGTTGAGCGTCCGGCTTCGGCTCAGGTCATGACTCACAGGTTGCGGGTTTGAGCCCCGTATCAGGCTCTGTGCTGACAGCTAGCTCAGAGCCTGGAGCCTGTCTTCAGATTCTGTGTCTCCCTCTCTCTCTCTCTCTCTCTCTCTCTCTCTCTCTCTGACCCTCCCCTATTCACGCTGTCTCTCTCTCTCTCTCTCAAAAATAAATAAAACATTAAAGAATAATTAAAAAAAATAAAAAAGACTGGCTCTAAGAAGGTGGTGGTTGTGTCAGTGAGCCCCCCTTCCTGCCTTCTTAGGCTCCCTAAATTATAACTATATGTCAAGAAGAGGTAGAAGGTGAGCATATTAGAGGATTTCTGCATACATCCGGAATTCATTCATACTCAGGGGCTCTTCTGAGGTCTGAAGTCACTAGGGACGGAAGAGACTAGAACCTTCTTAGTTTGACTCTTAGAAGCTCTGGGAAAAATGAGTGGACTCTGCCAGCAGCAGGAGAAATGAAAATGTCTTCTCTCCTTCTGTTCTCAGTATCAGTCCCAAAGAAGCACTGGTCTGGACGGCACAGCAGCAGCTCAGAGACAGGAACCCAGGCCATCTTGAAGTCTAGGAAGATTACAAATCTAGAGCTTAAGCAAGGGGGTGGGGCTCCAAAGTGAAGGGTTCTAAGGGGGTTGGCTCCAGAGGCATCAGTGACAGTAAGCAGGACCCTCGACAGCTTCCCGATTTTGTTATAACTGACAGCGCATAGGGATTGCATATTGGCGTCAGAGATCCGGCGCCCCAACCCCCCGGCCAGCGCTTTAGATTCCGGCTCCTCAGGATTCTACACCTGGATATGACGCCTCTGGATTCAGTTGAGCGTACAGCCCCCCCAAATCCAGAGGCAAGACGCGGGCCTGGGACCGCAGGCAGCTCCAAGCCCAGCCGCGCGGACCGCTTCGGGTAGTCTACGCTCCAAATTCAGCACTGCGGACAGCTCCCTCGCCAGCACGTCGGGCTACTCCCGGACCCAGCCATCCCTCCCCTACCAGCGCCGCACCTCCTGCCCCCGGATTCGGGCTCCGTCCCGTCGTCCTGTACTCCGATCTCACCTCCACACCTCCCAGTCTCCTCTGCTCTCTTCATCTCCCCGCCCCCACACCTCCCACCTCCAATCACTCAGCCTGTCCGTCTCACCGGCCCCTGAACCGCCGCCTCTGGCTCTCACGATTCCTGGTCTCTTTCCTCCCCAGCCTCCCAGGTCTCCAGCAGGATCTCCTTAGCTACCTTTCCTCAGCTACCTTTTCCTCTGCCTCTTTAGTTCTTTGCTTCCCGCTGCCCACTTGCCTCAAACCCCAATACAGACTCCAGTCTCTCTATACGATTCCTTCCCTCAGAACCCCGGTTCTCCAGCCTCCTATCTTTTGGCATTCCAAGCTCCAGGAACAGCCACCAGCCTCCTCACCTTCCTCGGCGATCCCGGGCCTCCCTGGTCCCAAAAGCAACGCCAGACAGAGCGGCATCAGGCAGACGAACAGGCGCAGCGGATGTGGGCCGGCGCCGGTCTCCATGGTCCGCAGACCGAGCTGTCAGTACGGCGGCGGCTCAAGCCGCGCCAGCCCCAGCACCGGGGAGCAGTGCCCCCAGACCCTGGCTCCTTCTGGGGGCGGGATCTCGCTGGTAACCATCATCCATGGGGACCAATCACTAGGCACCGCCGCGGTAGGTCCACCAATCCCCGCCAGCAGAAGATGGAGGGGTGGAGTTTCATAGACCAGGGGCGGAACGGCGAAATGAAGGGGGGAAAGGAAGGGGTCCCGCCAATCTCCAAACGTGGGGGTGGGTAGCGCTGAGCGCTGGTCTGGCTCCTGGGGAGGTGGATGAGCCGGCGACGAAGGCCCAGAGCACAAAACCTTAGCCTTTCATTCCGGAGAAGTAGACAATGTGGGCGTGGCTTAAAGAGGGGCGAACCTCGGGGAGGCCGCGACACTTGCCGCCTCTGAGCTAGGCTGGAAGCTTCCTTGTTCCCAAGACTTGCAAGGGGTTTTGAAGCCTGATGTCCTGACCCCAAGCTCTGGGGCTTTCCTCTATCTACCAGCCCTTGGCTTCTTCCTGTGTCTGCGGCTCCTGGTGTCTCACGGCTCGATCCCGCCCCCTTCTCTCCCCGCCCTCCTCCTCCTCCTCCTCCTCTCTCTCTCTCTCTCTCTCTCTCTCTCTCTCTCTCTCACACACACACACACACACACACTACACACACCGGCAGAAGGAAGGGGCTAAGCCTGACCCTGGGAGCTACTCTAGAAGGGAGAGCAAAGTGGGAGACGGAGTCCCACCCTACCAGCAGCGCTTCCGAGGTTGGGAAACCATGTGGACGCCAGGATGGGGCGGTGGCAGATTTTGCATGAACGATTGGTTCCTCAGGTTCTTGCTCCTGCTGCCAGGACACAGGCAGCACTCTGCACAACTACCCTTTTCCCCGGTCTGCTCAGAGCTTGGAGTTCCCCCCTTTAATAATCCCTCTCCGCCCATCCCAGGGGACTGGTAAGGAGCTCAGCGGCAGGGACTCCCAGGCGTCTGCGAGAGAGGCGGAGCAATCCTCGCAGAGTTCAGCCAGCGCTGGAGAAGCTGCAAGGAAACGTGGAACACGACCTCTATCTAGTGAAGGTCATTTATGTGCAAGCTGAGGGTTTAAGGCGTTGGTGGTGGGAAGGGCTGGAGCCCTCCAGGACGAGGGAGGCGGCTACTGAGCGCCACCATCTGGGCTGAACTTGAGCAGAGAAAGCTCCACCCACCCTGTGGCTTTTCAAAGCTCTTTTCTTGAGGGACCCAACACCTCTCCTTTTGGTGGCTAAAGCAACTGGAGAACCCTTGAAAATTAATGAGTCGTGTCTCTTCATGACCTGCATGGCCTGAGTGTACATTTTGTACATATGTGCTCCTTACCCTTCCAACCAACAATCCCTGAGTACCATGCTCTGTGCTGAAAATATCTGGGTGAATCTCTGTCTCTGCTACAGTCCACACCTCCTTGGGCACCTAGAATAATGAAATTTGCTGGCCTCGTAGAATACTGGCCACTTACAAGCCTCTGAGCCAGCCTGGAATCTCCCTTCATGTGTCTCGTGTGTGTGTGTGTGTGTGTGTGTGTGTGCGTGCTCATCTAGTATGTGCATATGCACCCTTGCTTACAGACATACTTGCTGGACAGCAAGAAGGAGGAGTGGGAGGAGTGGCTGGGAAGAGTTGGGCTCCTCTGCCGGTAAAAAGAAAGGTCATCAGGAGGGGCTGAGGGTCAGACACCACAGGAGACTGAAGTCCGCTGAGAAAGCAGAAGGAGGTGTGGCATCCAGCCGTTCTTAGAAGCAGGCGGGGTCTTTGAAATCAGATCTACCTGAAGAAGGGCTCTTACACCCCCACCTCCTTTCATCTTCATTCTTCTCACGCTCAATTTTCCCCTCCCCCTCCACCCCCAGCGTTGGGAGTTGGTATTTTTAGAAGCTGCTTAGAGACCCAGGACTCCTTTCATTTCAAAATGAGTCCTCACTCTGCTAACCCTCACCCTTCTCTTCAAAACCGGGTCCCATCCCTTAAGCAGTCTCTAAGGCACCAGTCACAGCTTCTGCGCTCCAGAGACTTCAGCCCAGAGGCTCTGACCCTGTGAGCTAACACAAAATGCAGACTCCTTATAGCCTGGAAGGATCGTTCAGAAGTCAAGCATACGGAGGAAATTATCTGGGGACAGCCATATAGGATGCCCCAACAAACCCCTGGCTGCCCAGAGTCTGGTTCCCACCCTCTCCCATCATATACATCTGCAGGTTCCTTGGGAAAATTGCCAGATTGAGACCCTAGCAAGGGGGGAAAGAAGAGGGAAAGAAGATTTGAAACAGTCCTTTCCTTTCTTCCTCTGAACAATTCATTTATAATAAAACCAGGACGGAGATGCCTCAGTGTATGAGGATATATGCAAATTAGCAAGATCTTAAGAGTTACTCCAAGGCGGACTCCACTCAACCAGGTGACTGCAGAATAGACACCTAAGTGAAGATATTCAAAAGGGCCTTAGAAGGAAACTAAGCTGTTTTTCTGTGAACTTAAAGTGCTGGGGTCCAGTCAACCAAGGGCCAGGTTAGATTCTTCCCTGGAATAGTGAGTGAGGGGTGGGGGTGGGGTTCTGGCATAGTGCTGAATTGTGACCCCACTGGCCAGCTTCAGCCTTAAAAAAATTTTTTTGTCTGTGGTGCTGAACCTACCAAAGTCTGGATCCTCCATTTTCAACTGGACCTGGGACCTCTCTGCTGCCCTGCTCCGATCATCAGCTCAGGGCTCTCAGCCTTGTTCCTCCAGCCTATAAACCAGACCTAGCCATTCTAGCCTTCAGAAGACAAGCATCCTTACTTCATGTAATAAGAGTGGAGGGACCTGGAATCCATCTGGAAACTCCTGTTTTCTCTTCTGCTCCTCCCAAACCTATATGAGGGAGGATAGAAGGGATTCTTCTCTCTACTTCTACCTTACTATCTGCAAGATGATGGGAAGAACACCTGTTGGAGCTGAGCAGCTTAATTCAACATCTAATTATTAAAAGAAGTGATCTTCCAAGGAGCCGATCCAACTTTCCTGCAACTTCCATCTCCAAGTTACTGAAAGTTATACATTTAGGGGCTGAAAATTTGATCCCTGCCTTTTGCACAGATCCAGAAAGTACATTCATCCTGGCTGGACAGAGAAGGCCATCTCCTCTATGGAGAAGACTAAGATTGCTTTGAAGAAATCAGGACCAAGCCCTGTCCTCAGAAAAGAAGACAAGGAAGGAGCAAAGAACAGTGGCAAGCCCTACTGGTCAAAGGGACATTTCCAATTTGTCTCTTTCCTCTTCCAGTCTATCTCCTACTCCCCAGCTTAAGAAAAAATAAACACACCCAAGGTGAATTATTTTCTAGTACAATAAACTCACAGGCAAAAATAAGATGGAGGTTATATACAAATGTTTAAATTACATTTTTCTAAGATAAAGGAAATATAAGACATTTAATTTATCACTTTGAAAATTAAGCAGAAAAACCCTTTCATTAATACAAATATTTAGACTTTATGATACTCTACTTTCTCCTCTGTAAAATAAGCGTGAAAACACTTGAGAGTTATTGTGAGGTCAGAATATTATATATATATATATATATATATGGCCCAGCACATAGTACTTGGCACATAGTTATGGTATATTTTATTATTCAACTTCATTGTCTTAAGGTGAAAAACAGAAAGAAAAAAGGAAAGGATAAAGAAAGGTTAGGTGGTGAGATAGGAAGAGAAAGAGAAAGATAAAATTAGAGAGACAATCATAGAGGAAAAGACATAATGAGGGACAAAGGAGACAGTGTGTTGAAATGAATGTGGCTAGAAAGCACAAGAGCCTGAAAGAAATGTACTTGAAGAGACAGGAGTGTCATCAGGGCAGGCTGGCTGGCCAGCTGCAATGTGGCCTCAAAGGTGACACTTTCCTTGGTGAATTAATCATGGTTCAGGATCATAAACTTGACTTTAACAGCACTAAGAAAGAACCTGTGTGTTGGAGGGTGGAAAGTAGATCATACTAACTCAGCTCCGATATTGCTATCTGAGCCAAAGAACCAATGAATTAATATACAATGAGAAATGGAACTGCCAAGGAAGCCAGAATTCTCACACTGCCGTGTCCAGAAAATTCTTCCTTTGTAGGAAAATGTGCATAGGAAGCCAATTTATGATGCAAAGGCTGCTTTGAGGGTGTAAGGGGAGGCAGTTGGGTGGTTTAAATATTTGATGGCATCAGGCTCTGGTAGCCTTGTGCCTCCAAATTCCTAATAGGGATAAACCTGCCATTGGCAACTCAGTGACTGTACGAAGGGTCAGGGCTTGGAATGAGATCTATCAATATATGCTTCTCTGTTTTTAAAATCTTAATTTTTTTCTGAAGAGCTCATTTTGAGTTTGAAGTAGCCCTTTTAAATTTAAATGACCAAAGTAATATAAAGTAATAAAAATTTTGTAAGTAAAAAGTAAAGATAGACATTAATACTACCCTGATATGGTCCCATTTCAAATTTTAAACATGTTAACAGATTGATATGTACCCTTCCTGATATTTTCTATGCATACAAAACCACACACATACCTTTACAGAAAATGAATATATCTGTTAGTGAGGTAAATACTATTGATTACTCAATACCTTTTCCCTTTCATATTTTTCATTGTGGGGAAATCCCCAGTTTGTTCAGATGTTCATCTACTATAGTCCTTTGCTCAGAGAAGATGACCCTCTCCCCAAGTTCAGGGATAAATACAGATTGTTAATGGATAATCATTGTCATCCCATTCCATGTGTCAGGGTTAGCTTAGGCATAGATATGTATACAACCCTGGCCTTCTGAATTAGGGATTCTGGAAAAGATTTTCTCTCCTAATAAAAGGAATTGCCTAACAGGCAACAACCCTCTTCTCTGTATGTCATGTCTGCAATTGACACCTGAAGCGTCTACAACCATTTCAACATGATGAAGAGAGAGATCTCAACAGTTTGTTGAAAATTTTCAGTTTTATGTAACTGGAAACCTAGCTAAAATTGGCTTAAACAAAAATGATATTTTATTAATTTTATTTATACTATTTTATTAGTGTAACTATATGAGCTGGATCTGCATAGAATAGTGACATTTTGCATTGGGATTGTGTTGGAGTTTTAGCTAATGACCAAACTTGGATATTCTACAAAGGAGTGCAGTTGAAATCCTAGAACTAAAAAATACAATTAACTGTATGTAACACAATAGATGGATCTAACGTAAGATTAGACACAACTAATTCTATGATTAATAAGCTGAAAGATAGGTTAGTATAAAATTTCCATACTAAAGTATGTAGAGAGAGAAGAGAATAGAAAATATAGATGAGAGTAAGAGACATACGAGACATAGTGAATAAGCCTAAATATATCGAATTAGAAAGAGGAAAGAGAAAGAATGGGAAAGAAGCAATATTTGAAGAGAGGGCAGTTGAAATTTTTCAGAAACTGATGGAAGACATCAAGGCATATACTCAGTAAGTATCATTAATCCCAAGCAGGATTAATGCAAATAAAGCAATATCTAAACACCTCATAATAAAACTGCTGAAAACCAAAGATAATGACAAGAGAAAAACCCTAAAAGAAATTAGAAAAAGAAAATATGCACATTACCTTCAAAGGAAGGTAATTAAGACTAACAGTGACTCCCCAACATAAAATGATAAAATCAAGAAAATGATGGAATAGCACCTTTACAGTGTTGAAAGAAAATATGGTTAATCTAAAATTTTATACCCAATGAAAATATCCTTCAAACATGAAAGAGGGGGGCCTGGGTGGCTCAGTCAGTTAAGCATCTGACTTGGTTTCAGCTCAGGTCATGATCTAACAGTTCATAAGTTCCGAGCCCCACAGTGGGCTCTGTGCTGACAGTGCAGAGTCTGCTTGGGACCCTCCCTCTCCTTCTCTCTCTGTTCCTCCTCTGTTTGGTCTCTTTCTCTCTCTCTCTTGCTCTCTCTCTCAAAATAAATAAATTAAAAAATTTTTAAATAAAAGAAAAATACATGTTTTCAGACACTCAAAACCTGAGAAATTTTTTCATCCACAGACCCACACTAAAAGAAATATTAAAGGAAATTTTTCAAGCAGAACAAAAATAAACCAAAAGGAAGCATAATATGCAGGAAGAAATAAAGAGCAACAGAAAGGGTAAATATATGGGTAAAAATAAGTGAACAATGACTGCATAAAGCAATAATATTTTGTGGAGTTTTAAGCATATGTAAAATTAAACTGCACCACAGAAATGGTACACAGTAGGTAGGAGCAGATGAATAGAATTAAAGTGTTTTAAGGTCCTTGCATTGTCCATAAAATGGTAAAGTAATTAATTTAAATTAAACTTTAACAAGTCAAGAATACATGCTGTAATCACCATAGTAATCATGGGAAAATCGTATATATATACATATATACCACTAATAAGCTAATGTAGGAAAATAATGGAATAATAAAAACAGTCAAGGGGTGCCTGGGTGGTTTAGTTGATTTAATGTCCAACTCTCGATTTTGGCTCAGGTCATGATCTCATGGTTCATGAGTTCAAGTTCAGTGCAGAGCCTGCTTGGGATTCCTTCTCTCCCTCTCCTCTGCCCCTCCCCTGCATGCTCTCTCTCTCTCACACACAAAATAAATAAGCTTTTAAAAATCCGTCAGAAAAGATTTAAAAGACTAGAGGAAAAAGAAATATAGAACATACAGGAGAAATAGAAAATAAATACTATGATATCTTGAAACTCAAATGTATAAATAGCTATTAAATATAAATGAACTAAATACCTCTTAAAAACCAAAATTTTCAGATTGGTTTTTAGAAAGAAACTCATTACTGCCTTAAAAAACATATATAAGGATTTGGATATGTTAAAGAAAACAGTTGTAAAATACATGGTATACAAACAGTAACTAAAAGAAAATCAGTGAAGCAAAACTAATATTATACAAATTAGACTTCAAGGCAAGAAGCATTATTAGATGCTGTATAATGGGGGAAAATGTCAATAAAGTAGGAAGATATAACAATTCTAAATTTGTATACACCTAATAACATAGCCTTAAAGTATATAAAAGCACACCACACCTCCACATCTGCAGTAAAAAATTAAAATCCCGGGGAATCCGAAGAAAGAGACTTTGGGCAAAAGAATGAACAAGGAAGATAGTACACTTAGTTTATGAACGTAACATAAGAGTATCACTCGGTGTAGTGCAAAAGATAAGTCCTCCCATATTTCAATGACTTAATTCAACAAATTTATTTTTAGCTTTTATTACATGTTCAGTGTGACTTAGTAAGGACTCTGTTCCATTCACAGTCCTCAAGGGGAAGAAATTGACAGAGGCTTGTTGATCCTATAGAATTGGGAACTTGTGATGGGGAAAAGAGGGTGATGTATGAGACATGCAAACTCTTAACTACCTCAGCTCAGAAGTAACACAAATCACTTCTGCTTAAAGATCATTGACTCATGGGACCCCTGGGTGGCTCAGTTGGTGAGCATTCAACTTCGACTCAGGTCATGATCTCACAGCTGGTTGAGTGGAGCCCAGTGTCAGGCTCTGTGCTGACAGCTTCGAGCCTGGAGCCTGCTTCTGATTCTGTGTCTCCCTCTCTCTCTGCCCCCACTCCCCGACTCTCACTCTGTGTCTATCTCTCAAAAATAAATAAACATTAAAATGAAAAAAGATCATTGACTCGGGAGGTGCCTGGGTGGCTCAATCGGTTAAGCATCCAACTTCAGCTCAGGTCATGATCTCACCATTCCAGAATTCAAAGCCCTCATCAGGCTCTGTGCTGACAGCTCAGAGCCTGGAGCCTGCTTTGGATTCTGTGTCTCCCTCCCTCTCTCCTTCTCTCTCAAAAATAAATAAACATTTTTTAAAAAGCATTTTAGGGGCACCTGGGTGGCTCAGGTGTTTAAGCGTCCGACTTCGGCTCAGGTCATAATCTCGAGGTTGGTGAGCTCGAGCCCCACCTTGGACTCTGTGCTGACAGCTTCAAGCCTGAAGCCTGCTTCAGATTCTGTGTCTCCCTCTCTCTCTGCCCCTCCCCGCTCCTCACATTCTGTCTCTCTCTCCTCCAAAAATAAACATTAAAAATTTTAAAAATAAAAAATAAAAAAAAGCATTGACTCAGTCCATTCAAATGACTATATCTTATTTCAAGGAGAATGGGAAATGTAGGGGAGGACATGGAATATTTGGTAGGTACTCTTTTTGTTACAAGAATTCCCCAAATCCTTAGAGGAAAACACAGTTGGTCCTTAAACATGCCAGCATGAGGGGTGCCAACCTCCTGTACCATTGAAAATCTGTGTATAACTTTTGACTAAAAACTTAACTAATAGCCTACTGTTGACCAGAATCCTTACCAATAACACAAACTGTTGATTACAACATATTTTGTATATAATATGTATTATAGACTGTATTCTTACGATAAAGTAAGCTAGAGAAAAGAAAATGTTATTAAGAAAATCATCAGGAATATACATTTATAGTACCATCCTGCATTTATTGATACTGCAAGTTTATGTTGTCCATTTACAAGAGGAATCATCTGTCAGTACCTACATCAATATCCTATTATAGGATACAAAACACTGTAGATATTATATGTTCTATTCAAACTAGACATCAGAAATGAAAAGACAGGGGCACCTGGGTGGCTCAGGTGGTTAAGTGTCCAGCTTCGGCTCAGGTCGTGATCTCACAGTTTGTGAGCCCTGAGTTAGGCTCTGTGCTGACAGCTCAGAGCCTGGAGCCTGCTTCAGATTCTGTGTCTCCCTCTCTGCACCTCCCCCTCTTGTGCTTGCTCTCTCTCTCTCTCTCTCTCTCTCTCTTAAAAATAAATAAACATTAAAATAAAAAGAAGTCAAAAGCCATCTTGAATAATTGAACCCTTCTGCCAGATTGTCTAATGTCCATTGTTTTTGGGTCTGCTTCTTCTAGGTCCTTCTCATTATCTGGCACTGGTTGGGAAGTATTCATCCCCATCAAGTCATCTGTTAATTCCTCTGGTGTGGTGTCTATTAGCTCCTGAATTTCTCCAAGATCCATATCTTTAAACTCTTCACCCCCGCTCCTCCCCTTTTATTTGCCATATTCACAATCTCTTTCATGAGTTCCTTGATTGGCTTTCTCATAAATCTGGTGAAGTTATGCATAACATCTGGACATAGTTTTCTTCAGCAGGAATTTATTGTTTCAGGCTTGATGGGTTTCACAGCTTTTCTATAACTTGATGCATCTTCGGTGTTGTAATTCTTCCAGACTTTCGTGACATTCTCTCCCTTGGGATTCTGCCATAGCATTGACAAGCCATTCTGCAGGGTACCATGTGTAATGAGGCTCAAAGGTCCTTATGACTCCCTGATCTAGAGGCTGAATTAGAGATGTTGTGTTTGGGGGCAAGTAGACCACTTGGATGCCTTTGTTATTGAACTCATGGGCTTCTGGGTGGCCAGGGGCATTTTCCAGTATCAAAAGAACTTTAGGGGTGCCTGAGTCAGTTGAGTGTCTGACTCTTGATTTTGGCTCAGGTCATGATCTTATGGTCATGGGATGGAGCCCTATGTCAGGCTCTGCACTGGGCACGGAGCCTGCCTAAGATTTTCTTTCCCCCTCTACCACTTGCTCTCTCTCTCTCTCTCTCTCTCTCTCTCTTTCTCTTTCTCTCAAAAAAAAAAAAGAAAAGAAAAGAAAAGAAAAACAAAAAGAAAAGAAAAGGAAAGGAAAGAAAAGAAAAGAAAAGAAAAGAAAAGAAAAGAAAAGAACATTAAAAGGCAGTCCCTAATGACAAGATACTTCCTAAATCTTTAGGGACAATGCATCGATGAAACCAATCCAGAAAAAGTGTTCTCATTGTCCAGCACTTCTTAGTGTACAACCAAAAGACTAGCAACCAGTGTTGATCTTTTTCCTTCAAGGCTCAGGAGTTAACAACTTTATATAGCAGGGCAGTCCTGAACACACACCTGCTGCATTTGCACAAAATTGTAGTGTTGGCCTATCCCCTTCTGCCTTCAATCCTGGCGCTTGCTTTTTTTTCTTACTAATAAATGTCCTTCATGGACCTTTTCTCCCCCCAGAATAAGGCACTTTCGTCTACATTAAACACCTGTTCAGACAGATATCCTTTCTCCTCAACGGTTTCCTTAATGGCACCTGGGAACCCGCCTGCCACCTCTTGGCTGGCAGAAGCTGCTTCTCTTAACTATCAAACCATCCTTTGGTGGCATTAAGTTCTCCAACTTTCAATCCTTCATCTTCCTTTTGCTTTAAGTTGTCATGGAATGACTTTGCTTTTCTCAAATCATACTAGACGCTATAGGTATAACTTTCTCACAGCAATCCTGCACCCACATAAACACTCCATTTTCAATACAAGATAAAAAGGTACTTTGCAAAAAAAAAATACAAGGTTTTTGTGCTTGCTGGCATAGCTGCAGTGACTGCTTCACAAATTTCCTTTCCTTTTTCTTAACTTTTTTTACAATAGTATTTGCGGTGGATTCATTTATCTTGAGTTGGAGGGCAACCACAGCCGCGGACCTCAATCTCTGGTACATATCCAGCAATCCAACGTTTCCTAGTGATGGCATGACTTTGCTTCTTGGGAGCACTTCAAGCCCCACTAGTGTCATTTCATATGGGTCCCACGGTGACATTCAAAGTTTACAGCATGGCACTAAACACAAGAAATACCCAAGAACAACGAGAGATCACTTTTTACTCCAATACCTGATTTACTGGAGAGACCAACTGCTCACTCAGAGATGATTAACATCAATCACATGCTGCTTTTTAAAAATCGAAGTGTAGTTGAATCACAAGGTTACTTTCATTTCAGGTGTACAACATAGCAATTCAACAACTCTATACTTACCCTGTGCTCACCACAAGTGTGGTTACCCTCTGTCACCATACAACACTATGACAATACCATTTACCAGATTCCCGATGCTGTACCTTTCATCCCTGTGACTTATTCATTTCATAAAAGGAAGCCTGTATCTCCCACCCCCTTCACCCACTTTTACTTATCCCCACACCTCTTTCTCCTCTGTCAACCACCAGTTTATTCCCTGATCACACACTGTTTTAAGCAGATACTAGCAACGCTTGAGCTCACCACAATAGCAACAGGAGGTAGCTCCAAAATTATTGTGGAAGTAGAGGATGTGCTACAGTTAATTTTATGCAGTTATGATTTATACTGCAACTTTATCTTTGTTTGCATTTCCTTGGTGTCGCCTATGGTCTGTAAGTGTTTGTGTGAGTGAGTTTTGGTAAGTTTTAACGTTTATAATAGATAAACGTTATATCTATCTTATGGTATATCTGTATATATATTATGGTAGTAAATGATAAAATACACTAATATCTACATATATTTTATGCATAGATGACATATCCAACTTTTCCTGAGTTTTTCAGTATGTTTACGCTATGCAGCTTGTCTGTGAGGTTTTTTTCAAATGGTCACAAATCTCCAAAAAAGTTTTCCAATATATTTATTGGGGGAAAAAATCTGTATGAGTGGACCCACGCAGTTCAAACCATGTTGTTAAGGAGTCAACTGTATGTCCTCTATTAGTGTATGACATTATTTGATAATTGTGTAAAAAATTATTTTTCAGGACACCTGGATGGCTCAGTTAAGCATCCAACTCTTGTCTTAGCCCAGGTCTTGATCTCAGGGTTGTGAGTTCAAGCCTTGCGTTGAACTCCACACTGGGCATGAAGCCTACTTAAAAAGCAGTTTTTTTCTACCTTCCCAATAATCTCTCAGTTGTTTTGTCTTTAAAATACCATTTATCCATTTCTCTCTTTCTGTATGTCTCTCTGTTTCTGTCTCCATCTCTCTCCTTGGCGCTCTTCTTTCTCTTTTCTCCTAAATAACACCTTCCTTAGCTTATTCAAAACTCCTAGAAGAGGTCCTATGGTAGTACAGGGTTAAAAGAAACAGCTGTAGGGGTATCTGGGTGGCTCAGTCGGATAAGCATCTGACCTCGGCTCAGGTCATGATCTCACAGTTCATGAGTTCGAGCTCCATATCCAGCTTGCTGCTGTCAGCCCAGAGCCCACTTCAGATCCTCTGTCCCCCCTCTCTCTGCCCCTCCCCTGCTCTCACTCTCTTTCTCAAAAATAAACATTAAAAAAAGAAAGAAGCAGCTGTATCCTTTTATATAATGTGCCTTCGACTATAGACCATAGACAACTGTTCAAATGCAGTCCCTCACTCCCCACCCCCAAACATTTGTATCTATATTAATAAGGCCAGTAGGGGAGGCTCCATACTTCCACTGTGGCAAAATTGGAAGACCAAACAATGAGTTAGGATTTACACCCTCAGATGAGGACAGTTTTTGGAGCCATCTGAGAAGAGAAATGGAGTCAACATACATCACTCCACAATAGGACAGTGGTCAAGGACAACATCCAGAATGTTGCAACTTAAAAGAACACCAGAGCTCCACTAATCCACCTGCCAATTATACAGATGAGGAAACTGAGGCCCAGAGAGGGAAAGACATTTGCCTGGATCAAGGAGGAAAACTATTGCAAAGCTTAGACTAGAACCTAGGCATCCTGATTAAAAATTTCAAGCCTGTTGAGGTGCCTGAGTGGCTCAGTCGGTTAAGCATCTGACTTTGTCTTGGGTCATGATCTCATGGTTTGTGAGTTCGAGCCCTGCGTTAGTCTCTGTGCTGACAGCTCAGAGCCTGGAGCCTGCTTCGGATTCTGTGTCTCCCTCTCTCTCTGCCCGTTCCCATTCATGTTCTCTCTCTCTCTCTCTCTCTCTCTCTCTCTCTCAAAAGTAAATAAACATTAAATTTTTTTTTAATTTCAAGCCTATTTATTCAGTCAAAGTTGGTTGGAAAGACAGTGTGTTACTTTCCTATGCTGTACTGACAAATTAGCACAAACTTGGCAGCTTAAAAGAATACACATAATAATATCTCACGTTTGCCAGGGGTTGGTTCTGGGCGCAGCTTAGATGGGCCCTTTGCTCCGGGTCCCATAGCCCATGATCAAGGTGTTGGCTAGCTGCATTCTCATCAAAGACTCAACTAGGGAATACTTTGCTTCCAAGCTCATTCACATTGTTGGCAGAATTAATTTCCTTGTGGCTGTGGGACTGAGGAGGCTGGCTTTTTTTCTGGCTGTTGTTTGGAGGCTGCCCATAGTTCCTTGCCATATGAGCTTCCCAAAGTGGCTGCTCACTTCATCAAGCCCACAAGAATCTGTCCCTTCCGGGGTACCCAGTCCTTCTTTTAAGGACTTTTCATGATTAAGTCAGAATCATCTCCCTTTAAACCTACTCAGATTCAACTGATCTGGGACCTTAATTTCATCTACAGAATTTCTCACTTTTACTACATTCTACTGGTTAGAAGCAAGTCACAGGTCCCACCCACACTCAGGGGAAGGGGATTTTAGAAGGGCATGCACATGAGGGAACAGGAATCATGGGGACCATGCTAGGGTCCATCTGCCACAGAAAAAATATTTAAATATACTCAAGTGAAGGAAAGAGAAGTTATCGGGTGGATGGAAATACCTCCCAAGAATGAATTGGACAAGCTGGTGGCAAAGGAAGCAGGTCTGAAAGCTGCTGGATACTGAGGCAGCTCATTTCTCCTTAAAAAAAAAAAAAAAGTCTTTTGCTTGTCTCTTTTCCTCATTCCTCCTGGGGTCAAATGATCTCTGGTTGTTTCTTCTCTTCCTTCTCCTCCTCCTCCTCCTCCTCCCTTTGCCTCCTCTCTCCTTCTTCCTTCTCCTTCTTTCTTTCTTCTTCTTCTTCTTCCCTTCTTTCTTCTTCTTCTTCTTCCCTTCTTTCTTCTTCTTCTTCTTCTTCTTCTTCTTCTTCTTCTTCTTCCCTTCTTTCTTCTTCTTCTTCTTCTTCCCTTCTTTCTTCTTCTTCTTCCCTTCTTTCTTCTTCCTTTCTTCTTCTTCTTCCTTTCTTCTTCTTCTTCTTCTTCCTTTCTTCTTCTTCCTTTCTTCTTCTTCCTTTCTTCTTCTTCTTCTTCCTTTCTTCTTCTTCTCTTCTTTCTTCTTCTTCTTCTTCTTCTCTTCTTTCTTCTTCTTCTTCTCTTCTTTCTTCTTCTTCTTCTTCTTCTTCTTCTTCTTCTTCTTCCTCTTCCTTTTTCTTCCCTTCTTTCTTCTTCTTCTCCTTCTTCTTCTTCTTTTCTTCTTTATAGCATAGCTGCTGAGTTTTCCTTTTTGTAGACAGACTGTTAACCTCAGCCTACTCATGGCATCTGCCCTTATTACACTCTGGTGTCCCCAAGACTTTGTCTATATGGCCTGTCATGTCTACTCTGGCTTCTGCTGTGTCCCTGAGTCTGCATGACCTTTCAGCTTACCTCCTGATGGCTAATTTTGGTTAATTATTGGGGAGGAATCTAATTGTCTAGCTTGGGTCATATGTCTGTTACTGGTCTAAAAGCCATGGTCGAGGGAACAAAATGACCATTATAGCAGGTGTGTGTGTGAATGAATAGGCACTCCAATTCATGTCTTTTATTTCATTCCATTGCATCAAACTGGACAGCAGCAAATGGGAATGACTCTTCTTGCCAGAGGTTGCTGCCTGCCCTGGTAGCTGCTCTGGTCATTGCAGCATTATATGTAAACTCTACAAAGGCATGAAGCTGACCTGCCTTGTTCATTGTTGTACCTTCATTACCTAGAAACATGTCAAGACTTTGAACTTGCAGTTCCCTCTGCCTAGAACTCTCTTTCTCCAAATGTCTGCATGGTTTCCTGGCTCTCCCTTCAGGTCACCCTTGCAGTAAGGTTCGCTGACCAACCTACTAAAAATTACAAAACTTTTCCACCCTGGCACTCTTCTCCCAAACCTGGCTTGCTTTTCTCTACAGCACTTACCATCCTCTGACCACTTGTATTCACTAATGGATAGAAACCCTAATATGTGAACTGTGCAGAAGACAGCATTCACAGAATTTCTATAGTTGTGTTGGACAGTGTAGGAAAAACAACTAATGAATATATCAAAAACCAATCAAACAGGGAAAGGGGGAATTAACTCCAAGAGAAACAAAAATTATACAAGAAAGGAAGTATAATTACAGTTTACATTTGGCTCAATAGTGAAAAATAGTGTAGGACGTAATGTATCTATTAGTGATTCAGCCACAGAAGAAGAAAGTTGGGAATGGGTTATATATCAAGATGTCTATCAATATTAGCCTTTCCTGGACATACCTGTCCCGGGGTATCATTCCACTCCTATTGGGGCACACTGCTCCTTGGACTTGCCCAGGTCCTCCTGGGGCTCCCCAGAGCTTTTCTTCTGTGTTAGATTTCCTTTTTACCAGATCCCAAGTTTCTCTTTACCTTTTTAAATTTAGCCCCTCATTATATCCTTTGATGGCTTCCCAAGAAAGAGGACATAGGAGAAAAAAAACTGAGACTTTGGGTACCTAAAAATGTCTTTACTGTCTCTTCACACTTGTTAAACTGGTTATAGAATTCTAGGTTCAAAATTATTTTCCCTCAGAATTTTGGAGGCAAGTCTCCCCTGTCTTCTGGCTTCCAGTATCACTCTCATTCAACATCCTTGGCATGTAAAGTCTTTTTTTTTTTCTTTCTAAAAGCTTGTTTGTTTTTTCTCTTTGTTTTCAATATCCCAAACTTTCATAATGATGAGTCCTTTGTGGATTTCCTTCCATTCACTGCTATCACAAATCAGAAAGTCATGTCTTGTGAAATTTTCTTGTGTGAGTTCTTTTTTTTAAAAATATTTATTTATTTTTGAGAGAGAGAGAGAGAGAGAGAGAGAGAGAGAGAGAACACAAGCAGAGGAGAGGCAGAGACAGAGGGAGAGAGAGAATCCCCAGCAGGCTCCACAGGGAGCACAGAATCTGACACAGGGCTCAGTTTCACAAACCTTGAGATCATGACAACCAAAATCAAAAGTTGGACACTTAACTGACTGAGCCACCTAGACACCCAAGTGAGTTCTTCGATAATTTTTCCTTTCAGTGTTATCTATACTTTCTTTGTGGAATTTGGGTTAGTGAGACATTAAACTCCAGGGCCAGTCCTCTAGTTTTCTCATGTTACTTTCAAATTCCATATTCAGGATTTGGGGGTATTTTTTTCCCTACTTCCTGGGAGATTCTTTGGCTTTATCTTCCAAATTTTGTATGCAAAATTTAAATTTCAGGAGTGCCTGAGTGGCTCAGTCAGTTGAGCATTGACTTTGGCTCAGGTCATGATTTGTGTTCATGGGTTTGAGCCCTGCATTGGGCTGTGTGCTGATAGCTCAGAGCCTGGAGACTGTTTTGGATTCTGTGTCTCCCTCTCTCTCTGCCCCTCCCCTGCATGTGCTCTGCTCTTTCTCTGTCTCTCAAAAAATAAAATAAAATGTTAAAAATTTTAATTTAAATTTCAGCTTTTTTTTTACATTTAGAATGGGGGAGGGGAGCAGAGGAAGGGAAAGGGAGAAGCTTAAGCAGGATCCATGTTCAACTTGGTGCCTGTCATGGGGCTTGATCTCATGACTGTGAGATCATGACCTGAGCTGAAATCAAAAGTCAGAGACTCAACCAATTGAGCCACCCAGGCACCCCTCAACTCTCTTGTTTTTCAAATTTCTAGGAATTTTTTCTCGCACTCTAATCAACACTTCTTTACTTTTATATAGTATCCTGTTCTTGTTTCATGAATGCAAACTCTCTAAGGTATTGGATGACAACATTTGTTTCATTTGGCTAGCTGAATTGTTTGTTTCCTCTAATCTAGTTGCTCTTTCTCTCTCATTCTTTCTTTCCTTCTGTTCCTTTTTATTTCTTTTTTGTTTGCTTATTTTTATCTCTGCCTTTCACATAAGAGACTTTTACTAAATGTCTGGGAATCATTGGCTGGTTATTGATGTTGAGAGTGAGGTGCATAAAACAGAAAGATTTGAAAGATCTGAAGCAAGAGGCAGATTTGCTAACTTAGATATTTCACTCTGGGTTGATCAGGCAGTGAGCTAGCTTTTCAGTATATGTAACATTTTTCTTAAGGGTTTTTCTTTTTCTCCAGAAAACAGTCACTCAGACTTGGTAGAAAACTTGGTAGAAAGCTTTTTAAGGGGCTGAACTTATCACTATTATGCATATTTTTACTATTCCCCTGGATTGCAACCTTGCAACCTCATCTCCACCTCTGCTGTTGCCTGGTACCCCCAAATCTGGAGGCTACTTCCATCCTTCCACAGAGTAAACCTGTTATCTACTACCATAGTGGAGATGGGTATCTCTCAACAGTTCTGTGAGGAAGAAAGGGAGAATACTCTAGGTAGATGTAGAAGACATTCTTGGCTGTTTATGCAAGCCTCAATTCCTCCCCTTTTTCTGATTTTGTTTACCCTTTTCTGAATGGCCTTGGTAAAGGATTGGCTTAGGCATGAGCATATGACACAATTCTGGCCAATGAGAAATGATGAGAAGTCAGTTGAGAGCTTCTGGAAGAATTTATCTTACTCTTTAAAAGGGTTATAAGAGAGCCATTTCCTCTCCTGCATCTAGACATTGCCAAGTGGGAAAGTGATGCTTGAAATTGCTTCCATTCTTTTTCAACCATGAGGAGAGGGCCAAAGAAACCATAGACAAGATGATATGATGCCCCAATGTCTTTGAAGCACTGGATTAACCATCTCTAAGCCCAGCCCATCTAAAGACTTCTCAAAATGTGGGGTAATAAGCTCACTATACTTTAAGTACTAAAATGTGGTCTGAGACCACCAGATTCAGCACCACCTGAGATCTTATTAGAAATGCAGACTTTCAGGGCTCACTCCTGACCCACTAAATCAGGATCTGCATTTTAACAAAATCCCCAAAAGCTAGATATGACGTTAAAGTTTGAGAACTTTAATTAGCTATCTCCCTTCTTATTTACAGACAAACACATTCTAACTGATAGAGTGCGTGTAGCAGACATCTTTGCCTTTTTTTAAAAAAAAGTCTACTTATTTATTTTGCGAGACAGCACTAGAGGGGCAGAGAGAGAGAGGGAGAGAGAGAATTCCAAGCAGACTCCATGCTGAGAGCGGGGCTCATCCCACGACTCTGGGATCATGACCTGAGCTGAAATCAATGAAGCCACACAGGCACCCCTAGCAGACAGCTTTGAAGCCACACGTCACACCCCCTTGGCTTACCTTGATTATAGTAACAGTTTCTGAGGCAGGAGAAATTCTGAAGCTGTCCTTGCCCCTGAGTTTCTTGATCTTGGGCTATTCCTTCAAATACTAATGTAGTTACCGCTGTGAGGGAACTTTGCAGCTGCAATTAAGGTTACTAATCAGTTGGCCTTAAAACAGGGAAATTATCCCCAACCGGGCCTAATGTATCACACGAGCCCTTAGGAGTAGAAAAGGAAGTCAGAGAGAGTCAGTGTGTGGGGGCTGGGCCTCATATTGCTGGCTTTGAAAACGGAGGAAGGAAGCCACCAACAAAGAAATGCAGGCAGCCTCTTGAAGGTGAGAAAGACCCCTACCTGACAGCCAGCAAGGAGGTGGGAACCTCAGGTCTACAATTACAGAGAACTGAATTCTGTCAATGATCTGGGACGTGGATCCGTTCCTAAAGCCTCCACAAAGAAGCAGAGTCCTGCCAACGTTTGATTTTGGTTTTGTGAGACTAAGCAGAAAACCAGCGGAGCCCCACTGTGCCTGGACTTTTGACTTACAGAAACTGCGAGATAATACATGTTGGTGCTGTTTTAAGTTGCTAAGTCTGTAGTAATTTTTAACGGACAGGACAGTTAGGGTGGACAGCTGTGGGTAAGCCCAGACTTACCTCTAACTGGCAGCGCCCCACTTCAAACATACGACGTGTCTCTCTTTATGCCTGCCTCAGGACCTTCTCCAATATCATGGGAGCCTACCTGGCACAAAGGAGGCGTCAAGGGTAAGGAAGTTAACAGCCCTAAGGAAAACACTCAACCAGTAGATGATGGGGGCCAGTCGATAATAGCTTTAGCTTTAACCTTTTAATTCTGGGAGGTATTTGTACACTTCTTAGAAGGCAGAATCAAAGCCCCATTATCAATGGCAGCAACCTCCATAATGTATCATTAGTTTGGCTCTTCTTTTTTTTTTTTTTAATATTTTATTTATTTTTGAGAGAGAGAGAGAGAGAGACGGCATGAGCAGGGGAAGGTCAGAGAGAGAGGGAGACACAGAATCTGAAGACAGGCTCCAGGCTCTGAGCTAGCTGTCAACACAGAGCCTGATGGGGGACTCGAACCCACAAACCGTGAGATCATGACCTTGCCGAAGCTGGACGCTCAACCGACTGGGCCACCCAGGCGCCACTTGTCTCTTCTTTTTTGTCTCGTTCTCCTCTATCCCCCACTCTCACTTCCTAGGATTCCCTCCCAAATGCCCTCCTTGTTCTCGAGTCCCTTGCTCAATCTCTGCTTGAGATTGATAGGCAACCAATAAAGTGCTCCATGAACTCATATTGCTTAGAATTAAAAGGTAATTTACTAAAAGATTATTCCAGTGTTTCACACTGAAACCAGGCCTCAAGGAAAACTGAAATCAGAGATTCAGTACTACTAACTTCCTTGTTGTCCTTGTTCCTTCCCTAATGGTTCTACATTTATTTATTTATTATTAATGTTTATTTATTTTTGACAGAAAGGGAGACAGAGGATGTGGAGCAGGCTCCATGCTGTCAGTGCAGGGCCTGATGCGGGGTTCGCTCTCACAAATGGTTCCACAAACCGTAAGATCATGACCTGAGCTCAAGCCGCTTGCTCAACTGACTGAGCCACCCAGGTGTCCCAACTAACCGTACTACTTTTAGAAAGATTGAATCTGCTCTCAGCACCAGAGAGAAAAAATCCCAGAGGAGGGTTATAATTGATGACTCTTGGGTGGGTGTTCATGATTGGAACAGTGGGGAATGGGCACTATCACTGGTTCCTCATGGGTAGGGTTCTAGCCCTAGATCAAACCATTATGGCTGGGTGGTAGTGTCAGGGACTCCAGACATGGCCAGTGGAGGCCACCATGACATTGAGGGGCATGCCTGGAAATAGCGGAATGATGGAGAGCTGGGGAAAACACCCACTAATTTTCTAAAACCATTATCAGTTACTCCCAATTCTCTTACTTCCTCTTTCATGATGCTTTCTCAGCTTCCCTCACATGCTCCCATTCTTCTGCCCAACCCCAAAATGCTGGTGTTCCTGAAAGTTCCATCCTTATTCTTTTTCCCTTCCCATTCTTACTCCTTTCCAGAGCCATCTAATTCCATGGTAGAGCATGGTCTTCTCCCCAAGTTTCAATCCACTGCAAACATTTTAATCTAATCTAGTCATGGTAATTCCATCCCCTTTGGCAACAATTTGTTTGGGATGAACAGGCAGGCCCAAACCAGATAAGATTGATGAGCTTTAAGGAGAAGATTGCTTAGGCCTTCTAGGAAAGAGAAATCAGTCTTACTGTTGCCTGTTGGTTGGGGAAAGGGAGCATGCTGCCTCAGCTGCCCCCAAGCAGTCATTTTGTGATATAAGAGAAGCCAGTTTTGGTAGGTTTGGGTATGAAGTCCATGGTGGGCACAGCAGAGCAGTGAGGTGGAAACATCTCAGGTTCCTAATGTTGTTTGAACCGGGGAATCTACTCACTCTGCCCCACCATTGGATTTCCTGCACTGTGAGATGATACATTTCCATATTGCATAAGCCAGTGTGAATCTGGTGTCTGCTGCTTGGAGCTGAAGGCATCCTTCCTACTTACTTCACACTTACTACTATGAATTCTCTCAAACTCCCTTTCCTGGGCTCCAGATCTACCCACATTCCCCAACTCTGCTCCTCCTCTTCCTGGGTTTCCTACAATTCTTTTATTTAATAAGAATCAGGTGCCTACTACGCCAAGCCCTGTTTCAGACAGCAGCTAGAGCAAGGTTGCTGTCATCATACACCAGTGAAGGAGGCAGACAATAAACAAAACTGTTTGAATAAATAAACTAATGAATAATGCAGAGTAGGAACTCAGTCAGCGTTGAGTGGGGAAGGAATCATTGCCTATAGAATATCACACCAGAGACTGGTTGGTATTCACTCAGCAAACAGCTCTGGGAACTGATTGTTAGGCCCTGTTCTCGCAGGCCCCCTTTGGAGTCCAGAAGGACAAATAAGACCCAGGGCCTGCCCACCCCCCCCTCCCCGCCCCGCGCCCCCCGCGCTCAGAGTCCCGAAAGAATGGCGAACGTGTACTAAGTGCTAATTTTGCCAGGCCCCATTTAAAGTGCCTTTTGGTGACTATCTCATTTAGTTCTCACCGATCCTAGGAGTTTGTCCAAAGGCCAACAGCCCTGGACAACAGGCCTGGGACCAGCAGTCTGGCCAGTGACAAGAGCTCTTGGGTTTAGGCCCGGTCCGTGTGACTTTGTGCAAGTCACGGTCTCTCTTGTCCTTCCACGCTCTAGCCAGTGTCTGTAGCGTCTGACTCCTGGGGTTTTCCTGGCGCCCATCTCCCCAAGTTTCGGAGGCTGCCCGGGATGCGAGAGGGGGTCCAAGTGCAAAGAAGGGAGGTCACTGAGATCAATCAGCAGGAAGAGGGTGGGTGAAGTCAGTAAAGAGGGATCAGTGGGGAAGGAGATCCTCCGCGAGAGCTACAGACACAGACTTTCGCATTCTTCCCCACCCTGCCCTATGCTCCCACGCCCTCGGGCGTCGCCGCCTCGACTTTCTCCTGGGCTCCGGAAGGAAGGAGGGCATCCTCCGCCCCCCCCCCTCCCCCGGCCAGGTGCCTCTGCGCTGCTGGCCCCGGCCGAAGGAAGACAAATGCTTCGCGAGCCACGCCGCCGGACTAGGCCTCTGCTCCTTTGGCCCGGGGCACTCGCAGTTCCTCCACTCTTCGCCTCTCCTCGCGTCCAGTCCCCCCTCGACTCCTGACCACTTGGTCTGCGCCGCCTGCATTCTCTGTGTGCCGGGCCCGCCCGCACTGCGGGGGAGAGGCTGGGAGCCGCCCACGCCGCGCTCGGCGCTCTGCGCTCGGCGTCGCCGTCTCCCTGGGACGCGCGCGGGCTGCGCGACGCGCGGGAGCCGGGCGGGCAGCCATGGCGCGGCGCGCGGGGAGGTAGCCGGGCGGGCCACCGGGAGCGCAGGGGCCGCCATGGCCCGGCGGCGGCGCCGCGCCTGTATCGCGCTGTTCCTGGTGCTGCTCTTCGCCTTCGGCACCCTCATGGGTCTGCGCACGCTCAAGGCTCCGGACGGACTGCCGGCGCTGGGCCCGGGCCTGGAGCTGGCGCCCTTTGAGCGACGCCCGGAGGGAGCCCCCGCGCCAGCCGCCCGGGCCCCGGCCGCCCCCGCCGCTCCGCCGCCGCCGCCGCCGCCGCCCCGAACAGCCGGCCCGGGCAGCCCCCCGGGCCCGGCCCCCGCGGAGGCCGAGCCGGCCCCCCGGCAGAGTCTGCGCGTCTACTCGGACCTGCACGCCTTCTACTACTCGTGGTACGGGAGCCCGCGGCGCGAGGGTCACTACATTCACTGGGACCACGTCATGGTGCCGCATTGGGACCCCAAGATCTCGGCCAGCTACCCCCGCGGCCGCCATAGTCCTCCCGACGACTTGGGCTCCAGCTTCTACCCAGAGCTGGGGCCCTACAGTTCTCGGGACCCCGACGTGCTGCGGGAGCACATGACCCAGCTCAAGGAAGCCGCCATCGGTGAGTTGCCCCCATCCCCGGGCGGCCCTGTCCCCCAGCCTCGCCCTTCCTCGTTTCCACGCCGCAACTCCCGCTGGTCCTGTCACCGAGCCTCTGGTCCCACTCACCCTTCTGCCTGGCTTCTTACTCCCTCCCTTGTACTTTCATTCAGCGCTTACCACGCGGCGCCGCCCTCACCTTCTACTATTAGGTCTCCCCCCACCTCTGCCTTCTGACCCCTCACAACAGGGCCCTTTCATAGGGGGGAGCTGCTGGGAGGGCCAGTGAAAGAAGGCATTTGCTCCGAGCTGTCCCAAGGAGGGACAGCAAGGAGAGGGAGAAAGAGTCTTCCTGTCTCTTGGGCTTCTTAAGTGAGGCCGGGGTATCCTGGCCCTGCAGGAGTGGGGTTCAGTGGAGTCACGCCTGGGATGGGTTCTGCTTTCACACCAGATACAGGGATAGGGCAGCAGCCCTTCCTGTTTTTGCTGGCTGCAGAAAGGAAAGTTTGCCCATGTTCCATGATGGACCCTGCTCTGTTTGCAGTAGGGGGGCCAGGAGCTTTTCATCAAATGCTCTGCTTGAAAAGAGGTCCCTGGAAGCCTCTTTTGTAGGCAGGCTCGGGTGGGGAGGCTCATTTCTTTCAGACTTTGTCACTGAATTCTGCTGGATTTTACAACACATTTCGATTTATCTAGAGATGGCTAGTGAATGGGGGAGAGTTGAATGCCAGAGACAATGATGGGAGGCATTCACAGATAAATAACACAGAGGCTATCCCTCAGGATCTTACAGTCTAGAGAGGCAGATGGTGGAGACAAATGTTATTTCCCTTGGGAAGCCTAAGATGACCTCAGCTTGGGGCTCTTCTCCCCGCGGGACCTTAGAGGTGCCCCTTTCCTCCAGAGATAGGACTGTGGTTTCCAGATGGGTGTGGTATCATGCACCCATTTCCCTTTGTTTTACTCCTTGCGAATGCAAGCTGCAAGCGAAACCCTACCCAGGGTTTTGTCAGGCACCTTCTCGGCCTTCGGTGCGCAAAGGTTCCCGGGGCCGCCGCGCTTCAGCACCGCGGGCGTGGACAGCTCCGGGACGCTAGGCTCTGGGATCTGATTTGCAGGAGGTAAACCTGGCCAGAGCCTCGCTCAAGGTTTCATTCAGAAACCATTTTGCCGTTGGAGATGGCTTGGGAGGAAACACATCTCTGTGGCGTGGGTACTGTGTGTCTCTGAAGTAGCTTCTGTGTTGTGTCGCAGGCGTCCTGGTCCTGTCCTGGTACCCACCTGGCATGGCTGATGATAACGGGGAACCCTCAGATGACCTGGTGCCCACCATTCTCGACACCGCCCATCAGTACAACATCCAGGTGAGTCTCCAAGAAAAGGTCGGGTGCTCTTTGGCCCATTCAGCAGATTTCCCCTCCTCTGCCCGCAGGGTTAGTTCTTGGCATTAGCCCAGGTATGGCAAATACACAGCAAGTGTGGTGTTGGGGGTGGGGTTCTAAGAAATAGCACCTGTCACTCTTATTTTCTTGAATTATGAAAAAAAGTCGGGAAAACTAAATATAGGAGAAATGGGAGACTGAATAAATATCAGATAGAAGTTAGGTTGGAGTCCCTGACTCTGGATAGAGGGCAGGCAAGGACCCAAATGTGCCCAGAAACTCAATTCCAGCCTCAGATCCCTAGTGGGAGGCAGTGCTAGGCCTCAAGACATAGAGTACAATCCATGTTCTTGGCTAGCCGGCAGGCGCGCTTTCAAGAGGAATGAATGAGCTGAGCGAAGCATGTCCAGTCAATTTCTCCAAATGAACCAAATGAGTCATTCCCCTGTCCGGTTGCGAAGGAAGAGAAATAGCAGAGAGGAACCCCACGCCTGTTCCTGAGCCCATCATTGACATGTTCAACAGATCATAGCACCTTTGCCCGTCAACTCTGCTTCATTCAGCATCCTTCTTCCCAGGGTTTCAGGCAGCTAGTGTCAATCACGTGGAACTGGCCCACGGCTTTAAACTATTAGCCATCCAGCCACAGCCCATCGGAATGATTCCCAGATGCCCTGCTGTGGGAGGTGGGCAAGCTTCTTGGCCCTGAGGGCAGTAGCTGCTTTTATCTCTATTATGCCCACAGTTGTCAGGCCCTCTCCTCCAAGCCTTAGGGGAGTGTGAGCCTTACAGGCTATGGCCCCGGGGGCAGATACTCACCTGACTGGTATCTCCTGTTTGTGGCAGGTGGCCTTCCACATTCAACCCTACAAGGGCCGGGATGATGTCACTCTGCATGACAACATCAAGTACATCATTGACACGTAAGGCTGCTGAGGGGCCTGGATTCTGGTGGGGATCAAAGTGGGGGTAGGGGTTGAAGGTTTAGAGGGGTAGGTCAAGAGACACAAGGGCAGAGTGCCTGTGTCCTCAGCAGCTACTTCACAGGAAGACAGTACTGGGCTTGGAGTCAGCAACCTGGGGTTGAATTCTGATTCAGCAGCCTCCAATCTGTGATCTGATGCAAGCCTCTTAACCTTTTGAGTCTTGCGAGAGTTATGTGAGTTAATATATGTGAAAGTAGCTTGTACAGCGCTTGCGTGTATCATCCACTCATTCAGAAAATATTTGAGTGCCTTCAGGTGTCCAGGCACTGTCCTAAGCCCTAGTTGCACGGTAATGGGTAGGAGTAGCAAAGTTTACGTTCTAGTGTGTTGAGGCAGTGAAGCAGACAGGAGTTACACGAGAGATCAAATTGTGACGAATACTCTGAAAAAGCAGTAATAAAGAATCAAGCAGGATATTGGTTAGAGAGCTTGCCTGCGGATGGGTGCTATACGTTAGAAAGGGTGGTCAAGTGAGCCTCTCTGAGGAAATGACACGTGAGCCGACACCTGAAGGAAGAGTCAGCTTTTCAGAGATCTGGAGCAGGCAGAAAATTTCAGCAGGGGGCTGTCAGATCCAAAGGCCCATGATGGGACAAGCTTGATGGCAGAATAAAAGGCCAGCGTAGCTGGTGTGTGGAGATGGGGTCATAGCAGGGATGGAGGTGGGCAGGGCCAGATCAAGTAGGAGGAGGCCTTGCAGGTCTCAGTAAAGAGCCATCACATGTGATTAAGGAGCATGGATTGTAGGGAGCCAGAAGCGGGAGCCTGGAGACCGGGTAGGTGGCTGTTGCTGCAGTCTAGATGGGGGGGGGGGGTGCGTGGTGGAGAGCAGGGAAGTGAGGCTTGAATATAGGATCGCTGAGGCTGGGGATGGGGGACTAGGTTCTTGCTTAGAGGCACGAGGACTCCAACCATGGGGCCTGGCTGGATCCTGGGCCTCAGGAAAGATCTAACCCACGGCTTGTCCTACAGCTGTGCTGGCTGCCCCCTCCCCACTTAGGTTGCCACGTCAAGTTCTTCTCCCTCTCGCTCCTCAGGTATGGCTCCCATGGTGCATTTTACCGCTATAAGAACAGCATGGGCAAGAGCCTCCCACTCTTTTATATCTACGACTCATACCTGACGTCCCCTGAGGCCTGGGCTCACCTCCTGACACCCAGTGGGCCCCACTCCATCCGCAACACGCCCTATGATGGCGTCTTCATAGCGCTGCTGGTGGAGGAGGGCCACACCCATGACATCCTGGCCGCCGGGTTTGATGGCATGTATACCTACTTTGCCTCCAATGGTTTCTCCTTCGGCTCCTCCCATCAGAACTGGAAAGCTGTGAAGAACTTTTGTGATGCCAACAACCTCATGTTCATCCCCAGCGTGGGGCCTGGCTACATTGACACCAGCATCCGGCCCTGGAATAACCACAATACTCGGAACAGGGTCAATGGCAAGTACTATGAGACAGCCCTGCAGGCAGCCCTGACAGTGAGGCCCGAGATTGTCTCCATCACCTCTTTCAATGAGTGGCACGAGGGCACCCAGATCGAGAAGGCCGTTCCCAAGAAGACGCCAACACGTCTGTATTTGGACTACCTGCCCCACCAGCCCAACCTGTACCTGGAGCTGACTCGCCGCTGGGCAGAGCACTTCGTCAAAGAGAAGGAGCAGTGGCTGATGTGAGGAGCCTGCAGACGGCCATGAGGTGCCAATGTCCTGGCCTCACTGGAAGCTGTCGCTGTGTGGGGCTCAGCTGAGGTTGTCAGCACTCGCTGGTCTCCAAGTCGGCAGCGGGTCGCCTCTGGGTGGGGCCATCAAGCCTGGGTCCACACGGAACACAGCTTGTTCCTCGGGCAGGTGGTGCTGGGGTGCTCTGCAGTGATAGCAAACGAAGCAGGGCTCCAGAGCCAGAACCACAGAGGCTGGCGGGTGACTGGACTTAGCCCCGGGGCAGCTCCCTATCCTGTCCTATTATTTTAAAATAGTCCCTCCTAGCTTGGAACTCAGCAGGCCGCCAGGTCACTGCTCTTCGGAGGGGTCAGGGCTCTGGGCTAGCACACGCCCCGCTTCCTCTTCAGCCTTCTTCCCACAGTGTCTGTCTTCTCCAAGTTAGGGAACCTTATTTGAAAAGGGAAATTCTAGATTTAAGCCCTTCCCAGTAGACTCCTGAACCCAATGATCACGAAATCATTTACTGAGCACTCATTTACTCTTTCAACACACACTCATTGGGCACCTTTTACTGTGTGCTAGGCGCTGGGGAGGAACTTGACCTGGAAAGGTTCCTTTTCTTCCAGAAGCTTACAGGATCCAGCTTTCCTTCTTTGGTGTGGCCTTGTAGCTAGTGCCTGAGCACAGTCATCTTCTTTTTGCAGTTTTACCCGGCGCTGAGAGTTGTTCCTTTTCCTCTTAAGAAAATACCTCTGTGTCCAGAGCCTCCATTTCCCCAGATGACCATTTAGCTCCAGGGAGAGGACGAGGACATCCCCTCTC
Source organism: Cryptoprocta ferox (assembly GCA_028646485.1). NCBI lineage: Eukaryota > Metazoa > Chordata > Mammalia > Carnivora > Eupleridae > Cryptoprocta > Cryptoprocta ferox. The sequence continues at coordinate 73,611,217 of CM053570.1, read as the reverse complement.
CCTTTAGCTGCCTAAACTGAATGAGGCCCACGCAGTCGAGCCATTTTCAGTGCTACTGTGATTTGTATCAATTAAATATGACGTGGTATTCTCAAGCATTCTCTTTGCTCTCTTCAAGACTTCCTAAATTGTGAGCCCTCCCTCAAATTCTGTGACAAACAGACATGTGGGATGGGCTGGCCAGTTAGCACAATGAAGAGTGAGTTTGCTTAAGAAAGGGGTGGTTTAGACAAGATTTTTAGGGGGATATTTAAGGAACCAGTGCTTATTTACAAATAAACTAATGTGCTAATTGCAGGGCCCTCAAAGCAGGCCCTGGGACACATTGTTAGCAAGATTTAAGAGTTCCTTGGAAATAGGTGCATTACTTTATGGGCTCAAGACTGAGTCCCAGGTTGTGGGAGTGGAGTGCAAGGCGCAGGAGGGGAAGAGGTGGGGCCTATGGATTACCCCAGGACCCCCGCCTCCAGTTAGGTCATGGATACTGAATGGTACCGACGGATGGGGCAGATCAGGATAGGTGCAAAGGGGTTGGATGGTGACCTGTAGTAATTCACAGAAGGGAGAAACACTGAAGCTTCATTTCACACATACACAGTTTGGAAAATACTAAAAGTACAGCAAGGCCAGGGGCCGGGAGCGGCAAGTCTCATTCATTGCTGATGACGAGGCGGCTTGATCAGTTCTTTTGAAGGTGAATCTGTATCAAGGGCCATAAAAATGTTCATACACTTTGACCCAGTAAATCCCCCATGGAAATAATTCAAAAGAAGAAAAATAAACTATTTATAAAACATTTGCTATTCATGAAAAATAAGGTTCAAATATCCAAGAAAAACTGTTTAAACACTTGGTTTTCATATGAATAAAGATACAGGCTGCTGAGTAGACACTGGATTCAAATAAAAGGTGTTATAGGTCTAATTCTTTATAATTTATTTTATGAATAAATAAGAAAAAAGCCACTGGCTGACAAAAATACTAGGCATTTGCTTTCCAGTATTCTTTAATTTGGACCTCCCCACTCCCACCCCTTGCCAACAGAGCTCACTGCCCACCACTAGCCCAAAATGATGACTCTGTGCCAGGCCTCATAGCACACCACACCACCGGTTCAGAGGAAACAGTGTTTGGCCCGTGGCTCAACAATCTTTATCCTAATCGGTCCAGCTTCAGGTGCAGAAACACATGCCTTTGGTCACCTGAGACTTTCGAACAGCACCAGCTAGCGCACTAGCTGATTTGAACCTTAAATGCCACCACCCACCAGAGGGGAGGCTCTGACTAGATCCCAAGTCTGTTCTTTCAGTTTTTCAAAAGTATCTTTTAAAAAGAAACTTATTAGAACAAGGCCATCCTAGGAATGTTCTCAAAGTGTCTAGTCAGCTTTGGGCTATCTATGAAGTTACAGTTCATAAACAGGACCTCCCCCACCAGCGTGAGATGAAACCAGCAGTTTCTGGGGCCTGGGTCTACAGGGTTCAGAGGGACACACTGCCTTAAAGCGTCAGCCTAGCGACGTCATGGCCCCTGTGGCCTCTGTGAATGAGGCCTTGCCAGTCACCAGTGGACAGACACACAGTGTCCAGCACCAGTCCTCGGCCCCTCCCTCTTCCTGAGATTCACGAGCAGGATCCGTGTGAGGGGAGCAGCCCGTACTTCTGCTGGAGGATGGCTGTAGTTCTCTCCAGGGCACTGAGGAGGAAATGGAAGGCAGTTAAAAGTCTGACTTCCCCAAACCCCTGAGCCCACCAAAGCATGATGATCAGCTCTTCAATAAATCCTTGATAAATCCTTTGAAAGCTGAAAAAGCTGGCAAACACCAGCAAACGTAGTCCCCACCTCCGTCCACCACTTCTTCAAACCTGCTCATTCCCCTCAGGACAAGACAGGAGTGACAACCTTTATTTTATCAAGGCCTTTTTTTTTTTTTTTTCTTTTTTTGCACCTACCAACCTCCCTCAAATTCTATCCCCATGCCACAGCGAAGACTTACCAGCCTGGGCGGATGATGCCGAACTTTCCAGGAACAGATAAGTCAACTACAGTTGAGCCCAGGCGATACTCAGAGCTCTGGCCATCCCCGATTGGTCCCCCGTCAATGACCAGGGACAGTTGAGGCCAGAGGTCCTGGAACTCCTGAGAAGAGGGAAAGGAAGAACATGGACACTGCCTCTGACATCTGCCGTGACGTCATGCGGCACACGGAGCTCATAAGAAGACAAAAACCGCACACTTCTAAAACAGGAGGCATCTTCCTCTAAGCAGGGGAAGGAACCTCATTCGGTTAAGGCCAGCTGTGCCAAGGACACTGCCTTAGCGCCTAGGATGTGGCATCCTATGAGGTGTGAAGCCCTCCTAGGTTAGCGCTTCAAGTAACGCCTACAACTTACAGATCTTTCTGTGCCAAGAAATTCCACACAGTGCTTCTGTTGCAGATGTGTAAGTACAATGACTGGAGTCCTACCTAGGTGGGTGTCCAAAGGTGTGGGGCCTACCCTGAACTTCCGCCCAAATTTGTGTGTCTCCACATTCAAGTTACTTTCTCCAGGGCCCTCTGATCCTGGATCTCAGCAGGATAAGGGTAGGGAGAGGAAGACAAGTGGACTCTGCACGCACATGCCACCAGCACACAATCCTAGGGCCATGGGAAGTAGACCCCCTCCAAAATCTGCGGATTGAACGGTTAGCTGGGTTAGAGCATCACCCATTCTCCCCAGCACTACCACTCATAAAAAACACTGCAGTGGTGGCTATGCCTGGGCATTTGGGATGGAGGATCCTAACTACCAGTTACTGCGTTGGTTGGTTGGGTCAACTGTTTGCTGACAGGCCACGAATATCCCCACCCCTACTACTTTGGGCATAGCCACGGGGACCAGGTAAAGCCTGCAGTCCCAGAGTAAGAAAGGGTGCTGAGCTCTCACTCTGTAAGGCCCCTGACAGGACTCTCTTTAGGCCTGGGCATGGAAAACCCAATTCCTTTGCTATATTTTACATTTAAGTTCTGTAGGAAGAAAAACGTGTGGTGACATTTCCGTGTGTTCTCATTTGTTCTAAAACCATGCAGTCAAGACAGGTTTAGGATAATGCTTTCTTTGACCTGGCTAGCGGCAGAGGTAAAGAACAGGGTCAGGAGTCCCCAGGACAACTGATAACTTTTCGGAGCCTTAACTTTCTTTACGGCGCTGGTGTAAAGGCTTATTGCCTAACTAGATTTTCAAACAACTGCTACCACCAAAAAAAGGGCGGAGAAAAAAAAAATCACACCATGTTTCTTATTACCAAAAAGACAGTAGGAAGAAAACGCCAATTCTCCCCCTCACCTCTCAAACTTTTAAATTAAACCTTTCCAAGATTCTTTAATTTGGACTCACCCACCCGCACCCCACCCCTGCCAACCCAGCATACTTCCCACCATTAGACCAAATGGGGCTGGGGGGGCTGGGTAACTCCTACCTCCACATTCAGAGAACTGGCCTGGGAGCTGAGGTTGGCACTGGTGAGAGCAAGTGGTCCCCCAAACACCTGAGCCAAATCCTGTACGAAGGCATGGTCAGGAATCCGGATGCCTACAAGCTATAAAGCAAGGGAAGAGGGTCGTCAGAAAAGGGGGATCCGGTGGGAAATGGATCTGGCCTGGATCCTAGTGAAAGCCAGATGGCAAGAGTCTGGGGACACAAGAAGAGCGAATCTGACTCACAGGAGTAAAGGGGTTCAGGTCCTTATTGAGCTCCTCAGAGCGTTCCAACACCAGGGTCACTGGTCCTGGTAATAAGTCTTTCAGGAGCCCCTCGGGTACTCTCACATGGCAATACCTGGGAAACAGAGCAGACACAGATCCATCCAAGAATGAACGAACGGTCGCTGCTGGTCCTATTCCAGACTGTAGACAGATTTAGAAAAGGGGGCCCTCGGAACTACGATGAGATCCGTCTGTCTTCCCTCTTCACCCCCTAAGAGTTTAAGAAGCTGGGCTCCAGAGGAGCACGCCCAGCTTGGGGCTCACACGCCTCTGGTCTCCGAGACTACAACAGCTACACCGTTACCACGCTCCATGTTTCATTTTCTTCAAGGCACCTCCCGCCCCTACTAATTTAAGTCTATCGTATTTGTTTGTTTTAAACCCTGGGAGTCCCTCCTCCCCGGCCCCCGCCATTATCACAAAAGCGCCAGGGGAAGAAGGACCCTGACCGCCTCGTTCATCGCGGCGCCACAGCATCGTTCAGGGACTGGAAGACGTTAAGTGCTCGATACACATTTCCAGTTCCGGATTCCTGGGTGAGCCTGGACAAGCCCCTCCCGCTCTCTGCGCCTCAGTCTCCCAAGCCTGTCACCGGAAGCCCCTCCCGCGGTGCCGCCCCCAGCGGGGCCGGGTCGGGGCGGCCTCACCTGTAGACGTCGGCCACGCGGCCCAGGCAGACGGCCAGCGGCTTGGCCTCGCTGCGGCCCTTGAGGCGATACACAGCTCCCAGTGCCGCCGAGCAGCTCGCCGAGCAGGCCAGGCCGTACAGCGTGTCGGTGGGGACGGCCACCACGGCGCCGGCGCGCAGCTCGGCCACGGCGGCCCGCAGCGCCTCGGTCCAGCCGGCGCGCTCCGGGCTTGCGGCCCGCACGGCCCCGCTCCCCGGGAGCCGCAACAGCCGGGCCCCCGGCGCCGCCGGAGCGGGGCTCGGCGGGCGCAGGAGGCGGCCCCTCCGGGCCGAGCCCGCCGGCCCCTCGCTCAACCCCACGCTGGCAGCCACCGCGGCCCTCAGCCCCCTGCACGGACGCGCCGGAGACATCCGCCCGGGCCCGCTTCCGGGAGGAAGTGACGCGCCCAATCAGCTTCCGGCCGGGGAAGCTCGGCCCCACCTCCGCGCCGGGCAACTTAAAGGGACCGCGACCCCCAGGAGGATTGAAGGAGACCGGTGGGGACGGGGCGGGGCGCAGCTTTGCGGAGCCCTAGCGCAGCGCTGGGGAGGGGGGCGGTCGAAAGGGGGGCGGTGGTCGGGCCGCGCAGGCGGAGATGGAATGGGGCCCGGGCTCAGACTGGTCACGGGGGTGAGAGGGGGCCCGTCGGGGCGGGGGGAAGGGGCTCGGACCCCGCGCGAGCGCCGGCCCTGACCGTGTGTCTGTCGCTCTCTCCCGGGCAGGGAGGCTGCCGGCGTGGACCGTGGGAAGGCGGGGCTGGGGCTCGGCGGGAGGCCACCCCCGCAGCCGCCCCGGGATGAGCGCGCCCAGCAGCTGCTGGACGCGGTGGAGCAGCGGCAGCGGCAGCTCCTGGACACCATCGCCGCCTGCGAGGAGATGCTGCGGCAGCTGGGCCGCCGGCGCCCGGAGCCGGCTGGTGGCGGGGTCAGTGCCCACCCCGGGCTGGGCCTGGGAGGTGGGGACTGCCCCGTGGCTGGACATGCCAAGCCCTAGCTTCTCCTGGAGGGAGGAGGAGTGCCCCCGCCACTTTACCCCCAGCCTCCTTTCATTTGGGCGAGAGGCTTTGAAAAAGTTAAGTGCTAGCTGAATGCCAAGTGGCCATATCCTTGCAGGGCCTAATCCAAGGCCTTTCCTCCCAGTCTCACTTTTCCTTTCTGTTCCAACCAGAACGTCTCAGCCAAACCCGGAGCGCCTCCCCAGCCAGCTGTCTCCGCCCGAGGTGGCTTTCCAAAGGATGCTGGCGATGGAGCTGCGGAGCCCTGACCATCCCTGAGGGGCGCCCTGACTTCTCTCCCTCCCGGGGCTGGTGGCTGGACTCTGAACAACTCCCTTCAATAAAGGGACCAGTCTTCACCGGCAGTGGCTGGTACTTGGCTCTCAGCCTGGGGTGGCAGCTCTGCTAGCAGCTGGGTTTCACTCCCACTTCATCCTGGCTGAAGGCAGTGCTGAGCTTTTAAATGTAGCCAGCGACTACCCAGTCTGATTACCCGGATTTGGGCAGACCAGCAGTGCTCTCCAGAGTGGTCTGGCCTGCTCTGGGGGATCCAGGTGATGTTAATGTCCATTTCATGCTTTGGGGGCTCCTAGCCCCACAAAACACTTTTAGCAGAGCCTTGATTAAAAGGAAACCTGCAGACTCTCCTGGTGACCGACCTTTCCTTTCTGTCCCCTAAGACTCAGATGGGGAGGGGGGAAGTGGTTGAAAATTGTCAACCATGGGTAGCGTTGGGAAGAAAGGCCACAGATACTACCAGATTTAAATAAGCATTTAATTAGGATTTCATTAGTATTTAATATTGCTTTTTCAATTCCAAAAAGTTAAATTTTCACTTCTTAGCAGATATTTTAAAGTACAATATTAAGTTTATACAAAATGAGCAATTAAGCAAACACCATTATTTCACATTCTTCAAAAATACAAATTCATATTTACTCTTTTTTTGGGTTTGGAGGTTTCTTCCTTTGGAAGTACTGAACCTGTAACGTTTTCATATCGCTCAGTGGAAGTCCGTTGTTCCCATGTTTCACCCTTAAATAAATGTGATAGGCTTTTACATAATCCAAATAAAGCCATTTGAGATTTTAAAAACTGTCACCAAGACCTCCGGCCAATGACTGGTGTGTGTCAAAAAAGAAGGCTCTCTGAGGGTCTTGCCTTTCCTGGCCAGAAGATGGGAGCCCGAGATTCAGCAAAAACCTATTTCCAGCCACCTTCCCCAAAAGGAACCTAGGAGGAGTTCACAGGGAAGGGGAACGGCCACCTTGAACTCCAACCTCCCCACCCCCACATGCTCCAACACACCCGCAAAGGATGTAGACTGTTGAATCCAACGGCGCCCTGGGGAGGCATAAGGACATGGGAGAAGGGGAAGAGAGGCCTCTGACTTGGCACCACTATGAGGATAACAAGGATATTGCAAAAAACACCCCTGGGTTTTGGTGAAAAAAGGTTTTATGAAAAATTTTCCCATAAGAAAAAGAGTAGAAACTGCATTGAGCTGAGAAAGTGACACTACATTATCACCCAATTTTTGGCCCAGCAGGCACACCACCAAAAGGGCAGCGTGTGGTTTTAAACTTCGCTTCCAGTAAAAAAGCTTGTACTATGTACACACTGACATAAGATCCAGTTTAATTTGCATTTTTCAGTGCAGACTGAGAAGAACCTCTGGAACAGGAGTAACAGTGAGAAATGCCCCAACAGTGATCATCAGCTTCCCCAAAGGGCACGCGAGGAAACACGGGACCCTCTCCCTGTCCCCCCAGAATATGTTAAGAGGAAACAGGCTAAACCGACTACCAACCAGAAATATGCAAAATTCAGCTCTGGCGCCTCTCACCCTGCCACCCGATATTAGGGAATGGACAATTTCCCAACTATGTCACAGCAGAACTGTTTGCATATTGATCTGTGGAAATCCTTCTGCTTTGGCTGAAGTGTATTTCAAAACTTCTCTATTCTACAGTAGCCTGAGAATTGAAGATAAAATGAAGGGGGGGGGGACAGGAGAGGAAGATGGGGAAAGGAAGAGAAGTCGATAAAGCAGATTATTAACAGCTTTGTTTACTGGATTTAATGAAGGCTGGAGACCTTTTTTTCTTAAAGAGCCAACACAGGTGGGCGGTGAGGGGAGCAGCAGGGAAATGGCTCACGTTGCCCGCTCCCCCACTACCACCACCACCTCCCCCAACATATTTCTGATTGGAAAATGTAAACGCTAGCAATACTGTTGCAGTTCCACAAAGCCGGGGACTCTGGAGAAGTCGCTAAGATTGAAAACAATGAAACGTGATTACAGATATAAACGTCTAGAAGGTGCCAGGTGTCTACCGAGGAACAACCTGTTCCTTCCTTTCAGGCATCGCTTTGTAATGGTGAAAGCAGGGCAAGATGGCAAGGGACTGAGAAGTGATGAAAACGGGGCCTCAAGTCAGCAGAGGAAAACAGGACCCGCAGCAGTTCCTCAGAGAGCCTGAGGGGGCGCACTCGGGCACACAGGGAAGGCTTGCATAGATAGAGCAGTTGCTGAGAGTGCATAATAGTGTTTCCCTATAGCCAGCCTCACGGCACAGGGCTGATCGAGCGGAAAAACGCGGCCAGGCCAGGGCCACATGGGACAACGACCGTCAAGCTACACATATTGCACCAAGGTAAGTGCTTTTCTTTTCACACCTCAATTTAACTTTTTATTCTGAGCAAAAAATAAAACTTTGTGGAAAGTATATATATGTATATATATACACAAAAGAAATTGCAGCAATTGGGTTAAAGATAAAATAACCTAAAGTGCTTTTTTATTTTATTATTTCTTTAATATACCAATATGAGGTTCTGCAAACTCATCCCTCTGGACACATTCAGCATTATACAAAGTCTCTCAGGAAAACCCACCCACCCTCATTATCCCCATCAGTCCACTGCCTTGACCCTGAAGGTTAAACTCCAATCTACTGACTTTCCCAGAGGTGGGGGAGAGAAGTCCCTGGCTTCTACCCAGAGAGGTCTTCACACCTTAAGGCCTCTCCTGGGCTTTGTACCATGATCTCCTTCTAAGCAGGAAGGGGTGGAATTGAATAAATGACACCAACTCCTGTCACCAAACTGGCGATGCCCCACTAGGCTGCCAGGCCCTGCCAGGAGAGGCAGGGCCATCCTCCTTCAACGTCCTACCCACCTGCCGGGGAAGGGCCCAGATCACTAAGGCAGTTTGGGGGTGCCAGCCGGTTTCCTACCCCCTCCTAAGTCCATGAACTCCAGTCCCTGGTGCTGACTACACCCTGCAAAGGGCAGTGGAACTGGTGATGCTAGTGGGAGCTGGAAGAATCCATCTACGTGGTGGCAATGGCTAAGCTTACCAAGGGAAGAAAAAAGGCTTGGTTTCACCTGCCCGAAGTCTGCAGCCCTTCCCTAACCTCGCCACGGGTTCGTGCCTGGGTTTGGAAAATACAGTCTCCGTGAAGGCTCTCTCTAGCTCCACTTTAGCCAGTGGCCTGGTCTTCCCCGAGGTCCCTGGCACAAGAGGCCAGGCTTGCAGGAGGTGATGGGGGTGGGGGAGGGAAGAGCGCTGGCACAAGAAAGGAAGACGGCCTGGCCTGTGGGCAAACCTGCTCTTCACAACCACTCACTAGCATTTTAAGCACATTCCTGGTTTTTCAAAAGCTACTTGGCTCTGACAGTCCCCCTTGTCATTTCGAGTCACCCCCAAAAGGCAGATACTTCAACTAGAAAAATCTGTCAGCCTAAATACTGTTTTTAAGATGCCGCTTCATCACCCCCAATCTTTGGAGAGCAGAAAAGCCACTGACCTAGGTAGGCCCAACAGGAGCACAGCCCTGATTAACTAGAAAGAAGCAATAACGAAACCACGGACACTTCCAATGGCCTTCTCTGGGTTCCTATTTCCCACCTCAGCTCCCGGGGAACAGCATCCCAGGGGCCCCTTGGACGGGTATGTGGGGAGGTCATTCATGCCCTCCGATATGAGCTACCTCTGGGACCCCATCGTGTCGTTCTGTCAGAAGCTGTAGAGAAAACAGCGAGGCTCCTGCCTCAAAGCTCCCTATGGGTGTGAGACCCAGAGACAGCTGAGGACAAGCCACGCTCAGCAACTGGTATTCCAGGAAGATTAACCCACGGTGGTAAACAGAAGCTGCCTCCTGCCTTCCCAACTTCTGCTGAGGTCAGTGGCCACCAGAACCCACCAGCCTTCTGGGGAGGGGAGTGCCGAAGGTCAAAAAGAAATGGATTCTCCTGCCTAGACTCCTAGAACGAGAAGTCACCAGCTGCCTGCGGGTAAAGCCCTTTTTTCCTCGGGGCAGTAACAACACTGACTACCTCTGCCCTCTTATCCAACTCTGTCCCTGAAATTCTGTCCAAGGCAGGGCCTCTGGCTCCCAGATAAATGATCAGCTCTGGGTACTGTCTTGGCTGGCCCTGAGTAATAAATAGCTCAGAGAACAGAAGAGTGACACATGCAGGTCTCTTTACATCAGGTAATGGTAAAGGAAGGCAAAATTATGGCTGCTCTCTGCCTGACCCTGTCAGCTCAGAAGAGTAGCCCTGCTTGTGGACCCCTGTTCCTCGCTCAAGGCAGGGAAGGGGCTCTTGGAGGCCGAGGCCTAGTCCAGACCCTGGGCCAGGCCTCATTTCTGAGCTCGGTGAGCTTGGTGAGCACTCATGACTACATTAATAGAGCCAGTTGAGAGAAACTCCATTTTAGTGTGAATTGTGTTTTAGGTTTTATTTTAAGAGGCAATGACTTGGAGCCAAAGGCAGACAGATGGATATAATTCTATACACAAATCCAAAAAAAAAATTTTTTTTTTCCCTATAACACAACTTAATGAAACATTCCAAATGAGATAACTTATTGCAACATTTCAGGCTTTTTGGTGGAAGGGAGATTTGTTTTGTTTTGTTTTACCCTGAGTAGAAGATCATCGTTTTGTGGTTTTTGTTTGCTTTTGTGTATTTGTTTAGAAATCACGTGACTAAGCAGAGCAAGTCACATCCTTCTTTGCACTGTACTAGACTGTATGCAAAATCCAGAGGGTGAGAGGTGGAGATGGGAGGGGCAACCAAAAGCCTGGCTAGTACCTGGAACCAGGACACCTGGCCTGCCAATCACATGCCGCCTCAAAACACACCAACAGTGACTTCCTTCTCCTGATAAGCAAAATGCAGCTCTTCTGCTCTGAGGAAGAAAATGCCATTAAAGGAAGGCAGACCACCAACCAGCAGCTGGCCATAAGCCACACATCCACTCGAGGACAAAACGGGGATGTTTTACCCAAGACAAGTTTGCTGCGATTTGCAGGACCTGGCAACCAACCGAGAGACAGAAAGAACTGGAAAGGCAAAAGACTTGTGACACTGTTGCTAGAGCCAGCTCGGCAAACGGCAGGGGCTGACAGCCTGACAGCGGTCAACAGCTCGCCTGGGGACGCTGCAGACCTGAGATCACGGACCACAGCCTCAGGCCAGGCTTTCACTATCCATTGTGCTGTAGCTGGCTGCAGGACGCCACCTGCCAGTCACCCTGAGCTCCACGGACACCAAGATCAAACAACACGACCACCTCGCCACCAGATCCCTGGCCAGCTCGCAGCTGTCTGCCCTGCCTTTGCCTCTCCCCTCTCTGACGGAGCGAGGGTCTGGCCTTCCTTGCAAGCTTCGGCCTCAGATTCAAAAGACGTGTGCGGAACACTGAACTCCACTGCCCAAACCACAAGGACCCCAGTGCAAGTGAGGGCAGCCTCAGACCGATGGAAGCCACACCCTTTCATTTCGAATGTTTATGCATACGAGTAACCTTAATTTCCAAGTTCACATGACAATAAGCAAAAGTGACATACAGTGCAGCCAAACAGTTCATTTATAACTTAGCTTTTTTTTTGTTTTGTTTTTGTGTTTTTTTTTTTGTTTTGTTTTGTTTTTTTCCAAAGATCAGTTCCTTAAAATGGATGCTCCTGGGATATGACTAAAGAAAATACGTCTGAAAGGTGAGGATTTCAAACAGTAGATTTCTTCATCCTTCGGACTGCTGACCCCCCACGATGGCAGGCACCGCACCTTCCGCTTCCAGCTCACCCTCTTTCCCTAGAAGTGAGCGCACGTGACCCTTTCACTTGGAGAAGCTGGACAGGCCCATCTCCTCCTCCCCCTGCAGTAGTGCTTCAATGGGAATCAGATTGGACGGGGTGTCCAGGCTCTGGAGGGACAAAAACTCTGACACATCCATGGCACTTAACGTTTCTGTCTGAGGGTCTGAAGGAGTCTCTGCTTGTCTGCCTTGCTCACAGGAAGAGGGTAGATCGGAGGATGATGACAAGGGACGAGGGGCTGAGGGGAAAGTCTGTGACGGTAGCTTCAGGCTGGGCCCATCAGGAGGCTGGGGGCTCGGCTCTGCCGGGGCTGGGGAAGAACAGCCCTTCCTCCTGCCCGCCGCCCGCTCCTTGGCAGAGTCCCGGCACGCACACTGACACTGACACGCCTCCTCTTGTTTGATGATGATCACAGGAACACTGAGGCCAATCTGCTGTACAGAGCTCCCTGCGAGAGAGGCAAGAGAGACTGCTCCTCAAGTAGCCGCAGGGCAGGGGCATGATGGACGGGGACACAGAGTAGGTGAGCGCTGAGTACCATGGAGGAAGGAATGGCAGGAAGAGAGGAGGCTGTGCTCCAGGCTTCGTCCTGCCTGATGCTCCCCATCCCCTCCAAGGCAAAGTCCCTTTTCCTCAGCCACACATACCATCTAGGTGACCCTGTATTTCCAGCCTTATTTCTGGCCGTTCCCCCCTAGACCCTCCATGCCAGCCACAGCGGATGCCTCCCTTTTTCTGACATATTCTTCAAACCTCCAGACCTGTGGGCTCTTCCTGCTGCCTAAGCTTCCCAGATAGGACTGTTTTTCCAGAGAATTTACTCCTGTTTCTGAAGACCCAGCGCATCCCCTCCTGTCCTGAGGCTGCCAGGCTGTGATTCCAGCAGGCGTCCGCCCAGGGCTGGCCTGAGGGCAGCTGGCACACTCGCTTCCTGTCTGTGTGCACAGAGCTGCGGCCTCCCTACGCACCTCTGTCCACACCGTGTGGGACCTGGGGCTTGAGGCCCGCCTGCCCGAGACCGAGCTCCAACAGGACCCCTTGCTCGCATCCCCAGGCTCGGACACACAGTAGGTGTGGGGAGCCCCCTGCACATGGTCAGCCCCGAGTGCACGCACATGCTCCCGCTCTTTGGGGCGGGTATGTGTGCGGTGCACGCACGCAACCAGAGATCGGACAGGCTGTGTGTGTCTCAAAAAAGCTGGAGACTAGGGGGCAGGCAAACAGAGTGGGAGTCAGGAGGCCTGAGAACTAGTGCTTTGGCTCTGCCACAAACTCCCTTATGACTTTGGAGGGGTCATTTAGTCTTTCGGGGTCCCCGTTTCTTAATCTATAAAATAGATGGAAAAAAAGGAACTTCTCGCTCTGTAGGAGTCTCTGACCCAGATGCTACTTCTTCATTACTGTAATTAGAAGAGTCCAGTGACTTAACGGCTGCCCTCTTTGGCAGTAACTGTGAGTCAGACTTTCTTCTGGTTACATTTAAAAGCTATATCTGAGAGGAAAGAACCGTGACCCCTTAAGGAACGTTAAATGTGGTATTAAATGTGGTATTTATGCCGTAAGCCCGCTAACTTCCAATAGCTGAGAGAATGGGAAATACTCTAATAAACAAACAATACACTCTGACAAATCTGAGGTTTTAAAAACTGGAGCAAAGCAACAAGGAACTGTGCCTCAAGGGGCCCAGAGAGTTGACTTTCCTTTAAAATTAACATTTACATACCTGTGCTACTGGCTACTGGTACTGCAGTGGTAAAAAACACCTTCTCAACTTTAGATGCTTGCTGCTGGAAAAAAAAAAAAAATCACATTTATGGCCACTCAAGTATGGCAGATCTCCAAGGACCTGAAGCCTGCCCGATTATACTGGTCATCCAAGAGGACAGAAAACCCTCAGTGTTCAAGGATTTTTGCACTGAGTGATGTTTTGTTTGCGCTCTGACATGAGGTCAGTGCACTGTTTGACATTCAGTGCTGACAATGCAGCCAGCTTTGTCCCCTACTATTTGGCTGTCTCCCAGCTGCCCAATCCAGTAGGTTCCGTCTGCCCAAAGGGCCCAAGGTTGCTTTGCTCAAGCTGTGGCCTTCTCGCAGGGATCCCCAGGGCTAGCTTCCCTATAAGCCCTCTGCTCCCACCACACCCCAGTACTTCTGTGAGGCTGGAAAGTTCTTTGGTGTCGTCAAGGGTCAAGCTGCATGCTACAGACTGGCTAAGACTTCCTCTCACAGGCAGAACAGTCCCTGTGAAGGCCCCCCGCAGCGTGCTGTAAGCCCTGGACGCAAGTCCAGACTCTGTCCCTTCTCAGTTGTTGAGGTCAGGCAAGTGGCCTCACGTCTCTGAGTCTCAGTTTCCTCATCTGTAAAAACGAGGATGATAACCAAAGACCCCCCAAAGGACCCCCACACGGGTGAAATGAGACGATATACGCAGAACCTGCGGCATGCGGTGAGCCTTCAGCAAACGTGGGTTATTTACGTTATTACAAGGACAACTATAAGGTCATGCCCACGATTTACCCTCCACGTTAGTAACACTTCCTGTTACACTGGCTACAGGATTTCTGTTTTCTTCAAGTCTTATCATAAAAAGGCTTTGTCTTTTATCCCTTTAAGGGGAAAAAAAAAAAAAAAAGCGGGGAGGGCCTCTAGGCTGAGTCTAGGAGGAATGTGAAAGCTTCCGGCTAGCTACAGGAGCTGACACTATAAAACGGCAATGGAGAAATGAGACCCCCATTTAATGGACAGTGTGGGAAAGGAAGGAAGGACACTTGCTCCATGCAGCTCCCCAGAGCAAAGCCAGAAAAAAATGATAAAAAAAAACATGGAGGAGATTGGGTCATCACACCAAAAAGGTGTGACTCTGGCTATCTGAACAGGGGACTTGGTTGCCTCCAGAGATGGTTGGCATCTAATTTATGGAATCTGAATGTTCTCACCGTTTAGCCTGAAACTACCTTTCCAGTTGGTTTGGCAGCATCATACATCCACCAGACATTCTCCTACTTAACACGTCTTTTTCTCCATCTCTAGCCTCTTCATGCATCACGGCTCACCTGACCCGTATGTCTACCCGACAGGCCCTGACCCTGGGCTCCGCCTCTGGCAGCACGATGTAGCAGTCACAGAGCACAGATTCTGGAACCGATCTGTCCATGCTCAAATCCCGGCTTTGCCACTTATGAACGGTGTGACCTTGACCTTAGTCCCTTAACTTCTCTGCTCTCCATCGGTCAAATCATACCTAACCTCCTAGGATGGTTGTGATTAAATAAGTAATGCATGAAAAAGTGCTTAGCACAGTATGTGACATTTAGACATACGACATTTAGGGACAGTAAAAACATCAGTGGTTGCTGGGGCCCCTGGGTGGCTCAGTCGGTTAAGCGTCCAACTGTGGCTCAGGTCATGATCTTGAGGTTCGTGAGTTCAAGTCTCACGTTGGGCTCTCTGTTGACAGCTCAGAGCCTGGAGCCTGCTTCAGATTCTGTGTCTCCCTCTCTCTCTGCCCCTCCCCTGCTTGTGCTCTGTTTCTCAAAAAATGAATAAACGTCAGAAAAAATTTTTTAAAAAGCATCAATGGTTGCTAGGGAGAGCAGGAGAGGGAGAAGGGATGAATAAGTGAAGCATAGGGATTTTTAGGTGCTGAATCTTCTCTGAATATTGTAATGGGAGACACATGATATCATGTATTTGTCAAAACCCACAGAATGTTGCACACAAACTGTGAGCCCTAATGTGAACTATGGACTTTAATTAGTAATAATGTATCAATACTGATTCATCAATTTTAACAAATGTACCAGACTAAAGCAAGATGTTACTATTAGGGCAAACTGGGGGGAGGGAGGTGGTGGCCAGGGAGTGTATGGAAATTCTCTGTCCCACCTGTTTAGTAAAATCTTAAAAAAAAAAAAAAGTTATCTAAAAATAATGTACATAAGGTAATGACTAGCACATGTTAGATCCTTAATTTCAAGAAGTGCTCAGTTAGCACAGTAAGCCCTTACACAGAGTAAGGGTTCCATACACAAGGGTTCCACAGCTATTATTACCATTTTCATTGCGAGTCGGTGCTTCACCTACTGGTAATGTTACATTCCTTTGGGGCATTTTAGTGTCTTTAAGTAGAACGTAAGTTTTTATGAAAAAGTGATCACGGTTTCCACTTTTCTGTCCCCCAAAGAGTATCATGCATGGTATCTGGTAAATACCAGGCCCTCGAAATATATTTAACTGAATGACCAAGTCATTTCCTTCATCATCAAGACCAAACGCTTTTGCAGAAACTGGCTCTCGAGCAGGCCCTGGGTGCAGACTCTCCCTGACTTGGCCGCCGCTGTGTTTTCTACAGGATGGGGCCCCATCATTCCCTCACAGCGGTCTGACTCTGCCTTGGAGAAGAACCCGCTTTCCTAAGTTGTTCTTGGGCCTCTGCAGTCTGCTGACTGCTCTCCTGTCCTAGAGGGTGGCCTCACACTGCAGGCGGAACGTTTGTGCAAGAGCCTGGGGCTGCCCGGCAGCACTCGAAGGCTGTTTCTCTGCTCCCCTCCGGGAGGTGTCCATCACAGTACTCCCTGGCCTACACCCCTCGATTATGGGGAAATGCCAAGAGGCCGAATTACATGTTTCAGGGCAGATACAATAACCATTTTCCTTCTGAAGTAAAAGCCTCTGAACAGGTCACCCACGTAAATACGCTTCACCCCCAGGGATCCTTTTAGACAGAATACTTACAATTTGTTCTTGGGTTTGCGGTGAACTGGTGGCACCATTTAATATCCATTGTAAGTTCTGTTCTCCCATGACTAGGCTGGACTGCAGGATGGCCGTGCTGGGAGTTGGGGTGATGGTTATAGTGGGATTATTAGTCAGGACAGAGTTGGCGCCCAGGGGCAGAGTCTGGACCACAGCTGGCAGGGGCTCAGTAGTACTTTGTGGTTGGGGCGGTGCTGTCACGGCTGATGCCGCCGCTGAAGCCCCAGCAACAACAGAAAGTCCTGGAACGATGGGCTGTGGGGCCTGGGGGTGCGGAAGAAACTCTGGATGATTAGCAGCAAACTGTGTGCTGTGGGGAGCAGGCACTTCTGGAGGTTGTAAGAGAGCAGAGGGGTTGCCAAATGCAGCTTGCTGGGAACCAGTTCCTAGGGAGGGAGCAGGCGGAGGAGCAGACGGTGCTGAGGCTGGTAGTAGAGGCTGGGGTGGCTCGGAGATGCCAGGCTGCAGTACAAGCGGAAGAGATAAAGATGCTGAATTTCCTGTGGATGGCGGAACATCACTGACTGACTCTGCATCACCATTAAAACTTTCAATCAAGGCAGCTGGCAAGAAAAAGAAATAGAAACATATATACATATCCCAAGCCTTACATGAGCCACAAAAACACAGTCATTATGGCAAGACCAAAGACAGCTGAAGTCCGTCAGAGCCAACACCTTCATTCCTAGGAGGCTGGCTTTCTGTGTCTCATTTAATGACCCCTCTGCTCAAAGTACCGGGCTTCGTGATCAGTCTCACTTTCTAAATATGAAGAGCTAGTATAGGTTTTATCATTTTAAAAAAGTGTATCCTAAGGCTTTTTTGGAAGAGACTAGACATCCTTTTTTTGGCATAACCAGTGAACACACTTTCTGACTACTGTGAAGCTTCAGGGACAGATTTTCATTCAAACACAGGATGATCTATGCCTCTGATGCTGTTTGTGGATCCTGCCCACTCACGAGCACAGGTACTGCATCAGAAAAGAAGGAGCTCCCAGCTCCCATCACTTCTGAAAGCCAACAAGAGCTTTTAGAGAAGGAGACCCCTTTTTTTGGAAGGTCTAGGGAAAGTAGGCCCTCAAGTAGACTCTTGCTGAGGGAAGGAGAGGAAAAGATGGATTGAACAAGAGGCCCACACTTCCCTGACCCCTCGCCAAACGCACACTTTGTTGAAATGAACTGAATTACTACTTTGTGCCTGCATCGGTGCGTCAACGAGTGGGGACTCCCTTGCCCAGTGCTCGGAGCTACGCAGAAGAGTGTCTGTGTAACAAACCTGTCTGCTGAGGATCTTCCTGAATTGCCGGATCATCTGAATTCTGGAACATTGATTCAAAGATGACTGCTGGTGAAATTGTGCTGAGGTCCTGGCCCTGTGATTGATGGACAGAGACAAAGATGTGAGACCTGTCATCCTGAGGCAATTCTTCACCATGAGAACACACAGCAGCAGAACTGGAATGATCTTTTTTGATATGCTTCTTGTTTCTAACTTCTCCTTTTCAAGGTGACAGAGATTTCCCTTAACCTCAGACATTAAAGATTTGGGTCCTCAAATACCCGAAAACAGGAGCCAGTGGGGTGCCTAGGTGGTTCAGTCAGTTGAGCATGTGAATCTGGATATAGGCTCAGGTCATGATCCCTGAGTCATAGGATCGAGCCCTGCGTCGGGCTCCACACTGAACATGGAGCCTTACTTAGGATTCATTCTCTCTCTCTCTGTCTCTCCCCACCCCCCACCCCACTCCTTACCCCTCTCCCTAGCTCATGCTCTCTCTCAAATTAAAAAAAAAA
>CM053570.1:73511579-73593049 GCA_028646485.1 Cryptoprocta ferox | reverse complement strand
TCTCTCTCTCTCTCTCTCTGAAAAATAAACATTAATAAAATTTTTAAAATTAAATTAAAAAACAAACAATAAACAGAAAACAGGAGTCGGCAAACTGACTTGTTAGGCTGAATGCCTGTTTTGGTAAATAAAGTTTTACTGGAACAGATGTGTGCTTGTTCATTTGTTGTCTGTGCTGCTTTCATGCTCTGATGGCAGAGCTGAACTATGTCAGAGACTCTATGGTCTGCAAAGCCAAAAATATTAATTATCTGGCCCTTTCCCCAAAAAAAAAAAAAAAAAAAAAAAAAAAAAAAGGTCTCTGGGCCCCGGCTCTAAAAGAGGACCAAATCTTTCCTAAAAATGGGATTGTATACTATCCATTACCTGCAACCTGCTTTTCTCATGTGATAATAACATACTGTGACTATCCTTCAAGGTCATAACATCAATGACATTCTAGTATGTATACATGGTAATGAATCAAACAATAGAAACTTTTCATGAGAGGCAATAGTGATTGCCTTATACTCTTTACTGTTTATCATCGCAAGTTTCTTTGTAATTAAAAATTAAGAAAACGTGAGGGGCATTTTAGAAAAGATAAAATGGGGAGGGGAGACGCACAATGCCCTGAGGGTCTGACTACTGATAGGCACCAAATAAAAATGGCCACCCCCTGGCTTCTCTTTGGTTAAGGAGTCTGGGGGGGGGGCAGCAGTTCTTTCACCTCCAATTTGCCTCTGCCCACATTTTGTAGGGCAGGAGTGACAGAGGCAACCACCTCCAGGAGTGTGGGCAGGTGACAGAAGTGAAGCAAGGGCGGCAGGGATGGGAGGCTTTGGAGAACTGGAGAGCACGCACTCCAGTCACCTAAAGGGCTTTGGAGCAATGCTGCTCTGTGCTATGCAGACTGGGGATTTCCAGAGCTCAAAAATGGTCTGACATGTGGATTTTTATGTGAAATCCACTGATTCGTAGTTAAAAGCAAGTAACTGAAAACGAAGCACTGTACAGACCAAACAAAACCCATCTTCAGGCCGTATTTTGCGTCAGTGCCAACTTGTGTTTAAAGGTCATTTTGCAACAACTCTGCTTCTGGGAGGGGGAAGGATCACTCTGGGCCTGGGCACGTGTGGTGAGTGGAACTGTCCAGCAATCTAGAGGTCCTCGGAGATGAAACTGCCGATTTGAGCCAAGATGGGCCAATTATTCTAGCATGATTCCGTCAACTGTAAGAGGAGTACCTCTGATTGCCCCATGACAGACGCTGAAGGCAGAAACCCACACAAAGCCTCCTGCTTCCAGTCCAAAGAGAGTTAAGAATCATGGGCCAGTTAGAAAACAGCATAGAGGTTCCTCAAAAAGTTAAAAATAGAACTACCTTATGACCCAGCAATTGCACTACTAGGTGTTTACCCAAAGGATACAAAAATACAGAGATGAAGGGGTATATACACCCTGATGTATATTTATAGCAGCACTATCAACAATAGCCGAACTATGAGAAGAGTCCAAATGTCCATCAACTGATGAATGGACAAAGAAAGAAGATGTGGTATAGGGGCGCCTGGGTGGCTCAGTCGGTTGAGCATCTGACTCTTGATTTTGGCTTAAGGTCATGATCCCAGGGTTGTGGGATCAAGCCCTGTGCTAGGTTCCATGCTGAGCATGGTGCCTGCTTGGGATCTTCTCTTCCTCACTCTCTGTCCCTCTCCCCCACTCATGCTTGCTCTCATTTTCTCTCTAAAAAAAAAAAGATGTGGTATATATATATATATATGTATGTATATACACACACACACACACACAATGGAATATTATCCAGCCATCAAAAAGAACGAAATCTTGCCATTTGCAACAACGTGAATGGAGCTACACTGTATTATGCTAAGCGAAATAAGTCAGATAAAGACACAAATACCATATGATTTAAGAAACAAAACAGATGAACAAATGGGAAGGTGGAAAAAAAAGAGAGAGAGGGAAGCAAACCATAAGACATTCTTAAAGACAGAGACCAAACTGAGAGTTGATGGACAGAGGCGGGCAGGGGAGGTGCTAAATGGGTGATGAACATTAATAAAGAGGACACTTGTTGGGATGAGCACTGGGTGTTACATGTAAGTGACAAATCACTAAATTCTACTCCTGAAACCAATATTATACTACATCTTAACTAACTAGAATTTAAATAAAAATTTGGAAACAACAACAAGAATCATGGGCCAAGACAGCAGCCTTCAAACTATTATCACGACGCCATGATGCAAAGTAAGAAATACATTTTACATATACGCACGTGCATCCTTCACGTTACATACCTGTCCATATGTATAACTGAAACAGAAGTCTAAGAAACAAGGCTTATCCTTCCTACGTGCAAGGTCTTCTGATACTATTGTGTTGATACCCTTAAAATGCTGATCCTAACCCCCTACTTTATAACCCAATAAAGAGGCACAATTCAGTTTGAAAAGCGGTGGGCTGACAACTCCTGTAAGTGCTGCAACTTCCTGACGGTGGTTGTTTGGTTTTACCTGTTTTCAAATTATCAGCAGTAACACTGTTAAAAAGATTAGCCTGTGTGGCTCCAAAAGGTCAGGCACAAGAATGTTCACAGCAGCAGCACTGTGATGGCTCCAAACTTGAAAACTGTCCAAATACCCAAGGGAAGTCGAAAAAACCATTTGTGGTACATTCACTTAGTGTAATTCTGTTCACCAGCGAGAGCCAGTGATCTGCTACCAAGCAACAATATGGACGCCTTTCCTCAACATAATGTTGCATGAAGGAAGCCAGCACAAACCAGCATGACTCACAAGATCCCAATTATACACAGCACAACCACAGGCAAAATCCATCTCAGGGTGTTAGAAGTTGGGACAGTGGTTATCTTCAGGGAGAGGTCACAGCTGTTAGTGGGCATGGAGGGTGGGGAGCTTCCGGGGAACTGGGAATGTTCTGTTTCTTGATTTGCATGTTGGTTACATGGATTGAATGAATTGTGATCATTCATGAAGCTGTACGTTTGTGATTAGATGTACTTTTCTATATGTACGTTATACTTCAACAAGAAGTCTTTTAAATTAAAAACAAAACAATACAAACAAACAAAAACAAGGAAAAAAGGAAAGTGCTGAAAGGACTGTGACTGAGCCACTGCCAGGCCTCAGGGCACAGACCCTGGGGGCGGAGTAAGTTGGAGCAGCTCCCCAAAGTAGTGGAGACCAGAACAGGCTAAGCCTCTGGGGTCTGGCGCAGAGAGACAAGGACGCTGGGAGCTGTCTGGGACCAGGATGGGTCCTGAAGCTCAAGCGCCAAGAGGCCCAGAGGGCCATGTCCTAGCGGCTTCACCCCTCCTGTACCAAAAGATACGAGCAAAGCAAAGCTCACTTCCAGGATGCACATACGAGTGTGGCTGCCCAAAAAGGACGATTTTGTCAAAGTGTATCATTGGATATTAACAACGCACAATTTTTTTTTAAAGCAAAACAAAGCAAAAATAATTCTATTCCTTCAAGGAATTGTAGCCTTAGAATGAAAGACTGAACATGAGAAAACTTCTAATTCTTGGGTAAATGGTGGGTGATGAAGGCACCATATGTAACCTGACTCCCAGGGACAGAGCCTCTCTCTTGCTGATGTAAACTGTGATAGAAAAGGCTCCCCCTCCCTTTTTTTTTTTTTTTTCACAAGTACTTAATGTTCCCTCATACCAGAATACCACACCTGACGACCCCAGGGCTCCAGAAAGCTCTTCAGTCATTTGTCATGGCCCTGGTGAGGGAGTGGGCTCCCAAACCATTTAATACAATCTCTGAGATTAAAGATTCTATCCAGAAATTGTAGGTTCCATAACTCAGAGGGCATCGGGGCTATCCAGTATAGAACTTTCATTTCGAATATTAGCTCTGAAATATGAATATGCATGAAAATCCTATGAACTGCTTATTTAACGCTTTTCTTTGTTCTTCAGGTTGGTTAATTTCTATTGCTCCATCTTCAATTTAACTGATTCTTTCTTCTGTCATTTCCAATCTGCTATTAAGCCCAACCAGTAAATTTTTTATTCCAGATACATTTTCAGTTCCAGAATTTCCGTTTGGTACATTTTTTAAGTTTCTATTTCTCTGCTGAGATTTCCTCTTTATTCTGTTATTACAAGCATATTCCTTTACATCCTTGACCATATAGGAGTTACTTAAAAATTCTTGTATACCGGGGTGCTTGGCTGGCTCAGTTGGTAGAATATGAGGCTCCTGATGTTGGGGTCGTGAGTTTAAGCCTCACCTGGGTGTAGAGATTGCTTAAATAAATTAACTTAAAAAAAAAATCCTTAACTACTAATTCTAACATCTAGCTCACTTTGGGGTTGGTCTCCATGGAGGACCTTTTCCCTTAAGTGGGGGTAATGTTTTCCTTTTTCTTATGTTCACTGATTTTGGATTACCCTGGACAATGCAAAGGATATATGTTGTAGAGACTCTGGATTCTGTTACACTTCCTGGAAGAGTGTGTTTGTTTTCTTGAATATTCTGTTGATGTGGTTGTGCTCGAACTGCAAACCCTGTCTTCCCTGCAGGGGACAGCAGCTACAATCTGTGCCCAGCCTTTGCCGGGTTGCTTAGGGTCTGTCTCACACATGTACAGTTCAGGGGTCAACTAGTTTATACATAGCGCTTGGGGCTCCCACTTTGTGGCTCTTTCCTTTCCAGGTCGTCCCCCTTCACCTTCCAGGTGCTGCTGTGGGAGCTCTGAACTCTGTCCTCTGGTTATTCAAGCCAGCAAGACTGAATGTTTACTGAGTTTTAGCCCTCTTGTTTGGTGTCAACTGGGTCTTGGCCTGAGGCTGATAGGCTGTACACCTTGAAAACCTACCCAGTGCCTTTGCTACTTGTCCAAATGGTTCCTTCTTCCAAGCGTTACCTCTGCCTGCTTGGGATGCTCTTTGGTGCCTTCATATAGTTGTTTTTGATAATCTGCCCAGCATATATATTTGTTTTCTATGGGAGGGTTGCTCTGATAAGAGCAGCTCTGCCATTACCAGAAAGACCCAAGCCTCGGGGTGCTTATATAAAAATGCAGTGGCAGATACTGTTCCCGGAGAAACTGATGAAGTAGGTGTGGGGTGAGGCCCAAGAAACTACGTTGTCACAAGCACTGCAGATGACTCCGCTGATCATACTGTGAGACACAGCACACATTTCATGGCATTCCTGAGTCTTCCAGTCTCTGTTCAAATACTTCCTATCACATTGATTCCTT
Source organism: Cryptoprocta ferox (assembly GCA_028646485.1). Classification (NCBI taxonomy): domain Eukaryota; kingdom Metazoa; phylum Chordata; class Mammalia; order Carnivora; family Eupleridae; genus Cryptoprocta; species Cryptoprocta ferox. The sequence continues at coordinate 73,587,802 of CM053570.1, read as the reverse complement.
CTGAGTATGCATATACTCAACAGAAAATCTAACTTGAGCAATGTTTATTTACCACAGGAAAACAGCAAGCAATGTACACGTAACAACTAGTGTTGGTGACAGGGTAAAGCACAGATCCTCCCGAAGGAGCATCGGCTCAGGCTTAATCCAGTGGCCTGCAAGGGACATCACGGAGCCATGGGAATGGCAGGGAAATGCCAAACAGAGTGAACTGAAGCGATCTGATCAAGAGACAGCGGGGTTGTCTTTCAGAAGAGGGCTTCTAGACACAGTCCCCTTCAGGACCCCAATGCAGCGAGCTCAAAGAGAGAATGAGATGGGACTCAGGTCAGACCAGCAGGGCCTGAGAAAGTCTAGAAACTGGAATTCTGGCTCCCTCTTCCAGCAGACTAATTATAAGCTCCTTAAGGACAGCCACACCTACTTTCTTATCACTACAGGCTCGGCACCAGCACACTGCCTGATGGAGTAGGCACTCAACAAATATTTGCTAAATGAATAAAAGAAAGAAATTTTCTCGGGCCAGAGGTTATCAAGTGAGTGACAAGGGTCAAAAGGCATTAGGCATCAGAGAGAACAACTCCTCCCATGGGGGCTCTATCAGGAAATAAACCAAAGACAAAGGAGCCCTAAGTGGTCAGTAATTGAACACAACTAAATCTGAAGACTTCAAAGACTGGCCTCCTTCAGTGTTCCCACCAAAGGGAGTGCTCAATTCTTGCACGTATTTTTCTCACACCCATATCACAGGTACACTTACTGTAGTAGAATTTTCTCGCAGTTCAGAATCTGTGGACAGAAGGCTCAAGTCACTCAGACAAAGTGAGTGATTTGTATCCTGTGAAAGAGAAAACATTCTAATTGAGTAACAAAACAAAACAAAAATCAGGATTTATAGTAGCATAGCGTGTAATAAAATACTTGATCCCAATGTCCCTATGGTTCCAAATGTCTTGATTTGTTACCTGGAGTTACAAACCATCCGAAGCAAGAGCTATGTAAACTATTTCAACTGTTTAATCCTGATATTCTTAGAAGAACCTATTATAGGTCTTAAAGATGGTTAATAAAGAGTTTAAGAATTATCTCATGACTCAAGCTCCAGAGTTAAAAAAAAGCTGTGATAACACAAAATCAGTGTTTGTATAACTGGCCTTATCATTTACAAAGCAATGTCACATGACCTCATCTGCTATTCATATAAACCTGTGAAGTATTATTTTATATTCCCGTTTTGAATATGAGAAAATTAATGCTAAGACTGGCCGTTAACTGTCCAGAATCACATAGCTAATTAGCAGAACACAAACCCAGTGCTTCTGACGGGAAGTCCATCTCCCACCGGACCACTGTGTCCCCAGTATCTCAGGATCCTTACTCAGAGCAGTCCTGAGGATTTACTTCTCAAATACGGCAGCCTAGGCTAACTCTGAACTCTGGATTCCTAGAATGCCAGCTGCAATTCACACACTTTAAGCAGTAACCCTGCTTTACCTCAGGGATCAGATGCTTCCATTCATATTCTCTGAGCATCTATTATGTATTAGGCACTGTCCCAGGCTCAGGGATACAATAATGAACAAAACAAGGTACCCGCCACCACAGAGCTTATATTCTAGTTGGGGGGGGGGGGAGGGGTGGAGAGTCACAAAAAATGCAAAGAAATATACAGAATACAAGATGATGCTGAGTGCTATGGAGAGTAAAGGGAATAGAGAACGCTGGGGTAGGAGCTGCAGTTTTAATAGATCAGGGGAGGCCTCTTAGACAAACTGGCATGAGCAGATACTGGCACTTGAGAAGGAAAGAGTGTGGGCCATGCACATATCTGGAGAAACTGTTTCCAGCAGAGGGTAGAGCAAGTACAAAGGCCCAGAGGCAGACACGGGCTTCCCTTGTTCAAGCCAGCACGAGGAGGACAGGACGGCTACAGTGAGAGGAAGAGAAGTATATCAGGCCAGAGAAGGGACCAGACTGGAATATATAAGGCCCTGTAGGCCACTGTAAAGATTGTGACTTTTGCTGGAAGTGATACAAGAAGCTACTGGAGGCTCATGAGCAGAGGACAGACATTATTTGCCTTATGGTTTAGAAAGATTGCTCTGGGTGAAATATGTAGACGAGTCTGTGTCAGGGCAGAATGGGAGTTGGGAGAGGGGGAAAAAGGTGCAAGGAAGTCCACTTAGCAGTTACTGCAGTGATCCAGACAAAAGATGACAACGGCCTGAATGCAGTAATCAGAAGTGATGAGATTCTACATATATTCTCATGGGAGAGCTGATAGACTTTCCTGGTAGATGTGGGGTATTAGGGGGATAAAAAGAGGTATCAAGAACTACTCCAAGATCTTTCCCCTGTGCCACTAAAAAAATACAAACAAACAGACAAACAAACAAACAAAAACAGAGGTGCCATTTACCAAGGTGGGGAAGACCATAAGAGGAGCAGGTTTGGACACACCAGATTTGAGAAGACGAATGAGATCTGGGATGAGATCTGGGTTGAAGAGGAAGGCTGAATATACAGATCTTCCTCAACTAACGGTGCAGCTATGTTCTGATAGTCGAAAATGCATTGAACACCTAACCTGCCAAACATCACAGCTTAGTCTAGCCTACCTGAAATATGCTCAGAATGGTTACATCAGCCTACAGTTGGGCAAGATGATCTAACACAAAGTTGATTTCATAATGAAGTGCTGACTAGCTCATGTAATTAATTGAATACTGTACCAAAAGGGAAAAAAACCAGACCGGTTGTATGGGTCTGGAATAGTTTTTTTTTTTTTTTTTTTTTTTATGTCTTTATTTTATTTTGAGAGAGATAGACAGAGAGTGAGCGGGGGAGGGGTAGCAAGAAAGGGAGACACAGAATCTGAAGCAGGCTCAGGCTCTGAGTTCTCAGCACAGAGCCCGATGCAGGGCTCAAACCCACAGACTGAGATCATGACCTGAGCCAAAGTCAGATGCTTAACTGACTGAGCCACCCAGGCGCCCCTGGAATAGTTGTTAAGTGTATCAGTTGTTTACCCTCGTGATCACGGGGCTGATGAGAGCTTGTGGCTTGCTCCCACTGCCCAGCATGACAAGAGAGGATGATATGGCCCACAGTTAAGACCAGGAAAAGATCCAAATCAAAATTCAAAGTATGGTTTTTACTGAATGCATATGGCTTTTCTACACGTAAAAGCAAGCCATCCTAAGTGGGGATTGTCTGTACAAGTCTAGAGTTCAGGTAGAGATCCAGCCTGGAGATCTATATTTAGGACTCAAAGGCAATCTAGGTGGCATTAAAAGCCTGAGATGGGAGGAGCGTCCCTCCACTGGGAAGTGAGCTGTGATCCAGAGAAGACGAGACCTGAGCACTGACCACCGGGATGCCCCAGTGCTTCGGGGCTGTCACCAACTAAAGTGTCCTTGGATTGTCACACAAATGAGAAGACTGATCACAACTTACTGCATGCAGCTTTGTAGATAAAGACTCTCAGATTTTAGTATTTTTATGTGGTTTTACAGATGAAGAAACTGAGGCACAAAGATGCCACTTGCCGAAGGGTATCCATCTGGATCAGCAGTGGAGTTTGGATCTGAATTCAGGCAGCTGAGCTCCAGAGGCTGCAGCCTCCACAACTGTTATTTTGCCTCTTACAACACAGGGGTCAAGAACCCGGCTCTGGAATCAGACTGCCTGGCTTATAATTACAATTTCACTATTTCATTTCTCCTTGCCTCGAGTTTCTTTATGGCTAATGTGGGGATAATAACAGTACTGAGCTCACAGAGCTCTTATGAGATAATCCATATAAAAACACTTAGCACGTGGTATTTGACACATGGTAAACACTCAGTAAATGTTAGTTATTATCACTAATAAAATAAAGGGGCAGCGTCCATGTGAAGGGATCCTTTGCTGTTTAAAAATTGTAAAGCACAGAATTAAAGTATGTGGTCTCCCCCCAAATCAAAATCGTATTACCTACTTTAAGTAAAAACCTCATTATTCAAAAGGGGGTCAATGTGCTTCAGTTTCTTTACCTATGAAATAATAATAATAACGCTCACTCTCTAGGTTTAAAAGACATTGACAAGTACCCAATAGCACATTAGAAGTAAAAATGGTAAATTTCTCCCAGGGCCTCCCTGCAGTAGAGCTACAGAGGAGAGGGAAATATGGTGGAGGGGCCTGGCAAAGAAGGGACAAACTGTCTAAAACTCTGCTGTGGCTCAGCACCCGCCATCGGTGGCTTTCAAACCTTTTGGCCTATGGAGGATTCAAAAGGGCAAAAAACCACCTAGACTCTGCCTGGTTCTCCAGTGACAGATTCAAAAGGTGTGTGAGACAAAGCATTAATTTGTGTCTCCAACTTAAGTACAGACGTGCCATTTCACAGACACGAATGAGAAAAGAACACCCTGTTAGAGCATCTGGCTGACCCTCTGGAAGCCATTCTGAGACTTCTGGTTTCCTTTTGGACCAAACCTGATGGGAAGGAGGCAGAGCTGAGTCAAAAGCTGAGGCCCAGGGCGCCTGGTGAAATTTCTGGCTGATACCACGCCAACCCAAAGACATAGAACTTGGCCCTGATTTCTTCCCTCTCACTGACAGATACATAGAGAAGACATCTTGACCTTTTATTTTGATACACAATCAATGCTGTTCTGTGTTGCCTAGATCGAAACAAGAGACAAAACACTGCGCACCTCTGATCCATTGTGATTTGGAAGTGCATTGTATGAGTGTCCTTTGTTATCGTGACCTTTCATGTGACTTTTGAGACTGTATTGAGTGCTGAATGTTTTCTCACAGCCATTACTGGGGCAGAAAAAGGGTCTTTCACCTGCAAGAATGACAAGTAGGGTTAATATTACCATAAAGTCATTTCACTGGATTGAGACATCTACTTTTCCCTAATGGAGGGAAGTAAATATTGTCATGAGAGTTCAGGAAATAGTCATCACAAGTTGGACAGATAACATGTTAACCACCTCAGCCCTAAAACTTAATGTAGAGCAAAAATGGCCTTCTCCTGGCAACTGTAAAGAGAAGATTAGTTTTTTCCCCCAGGTTCTTTTTTTTTTTTTTTTTGAGAATCTCTGTGCTGGCTTTGTTTCTTAAGGTTGGATTTCTGAGTCCAACCTTAGTTTTTTTTTGTTTTTTTTTGTTTTTTTTTTTTTTTTTTACCTCTGAAAGAAACTCAAACATAGGTGAGGGCTAAGCTGATTAGGCTTGCTCCCTCCACAAAGCTTTACAGGTCTCGACAGAAACACAGATATTTACTGGTCTGATGAAGATTCACATAAAAAGTAAAAATTACTTTACACTCACCAGTATGTGTGCGGACGTGGGTTTTAAGGTGGTGGCTTGCTGCAAATGCTTTCCCACAGCCATCATGATCACACCTAAGTACGTTGTTTAAGCAAAGAGAAACAGCAGTCATTAGGTAAACAGGCCTTTATCTTCAACATCTCTTATAAATACAAGCTCAACCTAAAACAAACGTTCAGAACACTGAGATCTGATAGAGGAAATTGGTTTTAGAGATGGGAATGAAGACAGGTAACTGGAAAAGGTGACAGATCTGGGAATAGAAGGAACTGCTGGCCCAGGATAAATATTTCTTGTCCTACGAGTCACCTGTTGAGAGCTCTGAAACTAAAAGCCTTTTGATGAGTTACTTAACAGAATGCTATTGACGATCAGAGCCGATGTGAAAAATCTACTGCCAGCGGAATACTAGGAATATCAATAATGGGTACTATTGATGGCATGAAGCCTACAATATAACACTAAAACAAATCAGTCCCAACTACACTGACTGTATAATACATAACGTATAATGGCTGTAATGACTTATTTATAATCTTTAGTGTCAAGATCCACTTCTTCCTCTCCTACTTTCTTGATAACCAAAGCTAGAAGCAATCTTCCCCCCCTGAGAACTTCTGAGGGATTTATCTATATGCTTCTTTTATGGCATTTGTCACTTCCATTCTTATTTTATCTTTATGTGTATCCATTTGTTATCTGTTCTTTTAGATTATAAACTCTTTGAGGGCAGGGTCCAAGTAGTTCTGTACATCTGCTGTAGTTCTTGCACATAGCAGGCATTCAATAATAACTATTTTTTTAAGTTTATTTTGAGAGAAAGAGAGAGCACAAAAGCAGGGGAAGAGCAGAGAGGGAGGGAGGGAGAATCCTAAGCAGGCCCCACCCCATGCAGGGCTCGATCTCATGAACCGTGAGACCATGACCTGAGTCGAAACTAAGAGTCGGATGCTTAACCAACTGAGCCACCGAGGCACTCCAATAATAACTATTTATGTGAATGAATGAATGGATTTTCTTGTAAGCCAAAGTATTTAATTTCTTTAAAAAGAAAGCTTCTCTGAAGCATTTTACTTTTTAATTATATATAATCATTGTGCCTAAAGTTCCATCTAATATTCAAGAAAAATTAGCAGTTTTAACCATAACAAAAACACGTGTAACTGAAAAGAGATCAGAGTCCCCTACTATGGGGGAAAGAAGTAGCCCAAGCTTCACAGACTCTGGAGAGCAACCAACTAGAATCTAAATAGTCTTGCTTTTAGGGGCACCTAATAGGTAGAGCATATGACTCTTGATCCCAGGGTTATGAGCTCAAGCCCCACGTTGGGTGTACAGCTTACTTACCAACGAAATAAATACTCTTGCTTTGGGGTGCCTGGGTGGTTCAGTCGATTAAGCATCCGACTCTTGATATCCGCTCATGTGGTGATCTCTTGGTCATGAGATCAAGCCCCGTGTCAGGCTCTGCTCTGCACACAGAGCCTGTCTGGGATTCTCTCTCTCTCTACCCCTCCCCTTTTTGCATGCGCTTTCTCTCTCTCAAAATAAATAAATGATCTTTAAAAGAAATACTTTGCTTTTATTTATTTATACAACCATGCTATGTGCTATGAGCAGAGAAGAAAGTAGATGATATAAGTCCTTCCTGCAAGCTTATACATTTACACGTGGATGTATTAAATACACGTGTGCAAATATATAGAGATCGAAATATACAGACAAAAATGGATGCTCCTCTCTGTTTGTGTAGATACACACATATTACAAAGCAACAACTAAAGTAACAATAAAGTACCTGCACCACTAGCCTAAGCATTCTTACCTCTCATCACCTCCTCCTCTCCCCACCTCAATTTTGTAGCTATCCCTTCCCCTGTGCTCAAAGTCCTCTGAGCACCTCAGCCTCGTATGCTGCCCATTTACTTGTGGTTCTTTCCCACCAGACTAAGTTCTTAAGAGAAGAGCGTGTATCTCAGTATTTCTCTAGCACTGATAAAAGTGCCTCCCTCATAAGTGAGTTTCAACAAATGCTTCTTGAAAATAAAGAGAAAGCAGAAAGGCCATTGTCTGAGTCCCGAGCAAGGATGCTCTTAGAAACCATCGCTCCCCCTCCAGTGTGCAGCTGCTGTAGCAATGCCGGGGAGAGCCAACACTGCCAGAGAACTAGGGTGGGGAGTTTTCTTTCCGCTTTGAAAAATGTTAGGGGACATCGAAACACCCAGCTGAAACCCGGTCAGTGACCGACAGAAAACAGTTAAGACTTACCGAAATGGCTTTTCTCCTGTATGGGTTCGAATGTGCTTCCTCAGATCGCTGAGCGTGGTGAAGTACTTGCTGCAGCCTTCAGATTCACAGTTAAACGTTTTCCCTGTGTGAAGCCTCTGATGTGCTTTCAGCCTGCAAGATACGCCGGAGAAAACTTCCCTTGGTCATTTGCGCCATGGACTACAGAGCCTCCGACTCGTGTCAGCTGAATGTGCTTCCGGATCCAGTGCAGAACCATTCTGGATCCGAAATGTTTTGCTTGAAGAGAAATTCAGAGAAGTATATGGTATGTAGGGGTAGGAGTGTGACTCTGCAACAGGACCGCCTGGGACTCAAATCCTGCCCCCACTTCCTACGAGATGGGGGGCCTCGAACCAGTTATAAAATCTCTCCGTGCTTCCACTTACTTATCAGCTGCTGTGAGGATTAGCACTCAGAGCAGTGCTGAGCACACAGTGAGTGCTTCATACGTGTTAGCTGTTGCCGTCTGTTATTTCAGACCCAAAGATGAGGGCTAATGCAAGTCTCCCGACACAAACGGTGTGAAGGAGGACTGGCTAATGAGTGGCAGAGAAAAGTTGTCTTCAAGGTGAGGCAGGAAAGAAAATGACAGAAGCCTTAGTACCAAGACCCTGAGCCCGGGGGAGATATCAGGCCAAGTATGAAAACCCCCGGGCCAGTACGTCACTCCCGGAAACACGAATCTAAACGCAAATGTACTGTCACGTTTAAGCAACCCAATATATGCCCATCTTTAAGTAACAAGCTCCCCCAACAGAGTTTAAACAGTTGAGCACAGCCGTGCTCTTTCAAGCCCTAGAAGTGCACATCTGCAGAGGGCAAGGAGAGGGCTCTGCCATCACAAGGTCAGGGTCAAAGGCTGGAGAGGAGGCTGACCTGTACAGCGTGTTGAACGCCTTCTCACAGCCCTGCACGTCGCACTCAAATGGCTTCTCCTTCGTGTGCACTCGCACGTGGATCCTGAGGCTGTAGGAGGTGAGGAAGGCCTTGCCGCAGCCCTCCTGATTACAGACGAAGGTGTACTCTCCCCGGTGAGTCTTCTGGTGGGTGCGCAGGTTGCCCGCTGTGCTGTAGGTACGGGGGCAGCCCTCGAAGGTGCACTGGTACCGCTTGACCTGGCACACAAAGGACACCCCATCAACAGGGCCCTGCCGTCCCCCAGAGCCTGCTCCCTCCCCCGCCCCGGGATGTGGATGACACACAGAGGTTTGTACTGTCAACACAGAAAACAGCCTCTTACGACAAAGCGGGGAAATCTTCCCGTTGATCAGATCACTTCTGAACAACGAATAACAGTCACGGGCACGAGATGAACTTGTAGGCACATGAATACTCTAAATGAATAGGAGAAGGGGGTTTCCAGACTCTAGTACACATCTGGCCTCTAAATGTGGGCCTCTACCGTTACAATTACCTATACTGAAACACCACTTTGGCTCTGTCTTAAGGCCTGATTAAACACCCTGACCTACGGCACGCCACCCCGACTGGAACTGCCCAGTGTTAAACTGAGTCTGAAATACCCTGATATTGATATACTCAGTCATCAAGCATTATTTCCCTGGTGTGATTTCCAGTCTACGAAATGAAAATACTGTTACCATGAATTTCTTGGAGTATTTGCTGGTATGACATTTCTCAAAATGCCAGTCTCTCAGTTTCACTTTCACCACTAAGCTTCTAGAAAGGGTGGCATACATGTGCGCCTCCCTCTCCCTCGATGCCCACATATTCCTTTTAAGGACTTGGCAACTCGTCAAGCTGGTTTCACTGTAGGACATTCTCTTATACTTCCTTGTGGCCAAACCCTTCCATCCTTTCCCATTTTCCTTCATTGATTTGCAAAACTATCTCATCACTGATGCCTTCCCTCCTAAAAACTTATCCTTCGTAACACAGCCCATTCCTTGGGGCTCTCTTTATCTTCTTGGAGCCACTCCTTTCCTTTCACCTTGATAGGTAGGTTTATTCTGGCAACTTATCTCTCATCGCCCAGACCCTCCCATACCTGCCCCAGTGCAGAGGAAGCAGCATGAGACGTGCCTGGGGGAGAAGCAATTTCTGGCATTTATGTTCAAGACCTCTGGCAAGTCATTTTGCTACTCTGAGCCTCAGTTCTTCACTTCTCAAATGTGAGGATTAAGGCCTGCCTTGCCTGTCTCACAGTGCTTTGGCGAGGAACAAAATGAGACCAAACGGTAGTGAAAAATAACGTTGTAAATGATCTGATGCTACACACACCAGGGTACTAGTGTTGTCTACTCTTCAGCTTTCGTGAACATCTTCGTCCATTGACTCCCACCCTTCTCCGAAGCCTCAGCCCACATCTCCAACAACACTGCTAGTATTCATTCCACAGTTACTGAACTACCAAGTCCCACGCAACAAGCTAGATGCCACAAACAAGTGAAGAAGACAAAGATCTCTGCTTTGAAGAAATACCGATTTTAAGGAGGTAGATGTGCACCAATTATTATTATACACTGTGCTGAGTCCGACTACAGATACATGCCCAAGGTGCCTGGGGAATACAAAAAGGGGAAACCTAACCCTTCGGGGGAAGACTGGAGAAATAGTCAAGGCTCAGAAGCCAAGCTTTTCTCTCCGAATTGAAGTGTTTGTCATTTGTCTGTTTGTTTTAGGGATACACTGAAAAGGTGTTCCTCAGATAAACCAGGAAGAGAGAAGGGCGTTCCAGAAAGAGGTGATACCTTGGGAACTGCAGGGATACAGGTGTGCTGGTACAGTGAACCACAACACACCTGCAGCATGTAAGAGGCTGGAAGGAGAAAGATCTAGAAAAATAAGGTGAGGCCTCCTTACTTAATCTGTGGGGTAGAGGAACAGGACAATGGGGACTCACCAACGGGTTTCAACCAAGAGAGCAACAAATGAGATCTGCAGTTTAGGAGAGATCCTTCTGGTAGCCTAGTGGAGGATGGACTGTAAGGGTAAGAGAACATAAGAAGGGGTGGAGACTAAGAGAAGAGGGACAACAGTCCAGGAGGGAGATGAGAAGAAACTGAACAGGCAAGTGAGAGTGGACAGTATGAGAGATGAATTTCAGAGAAATTAAAGCAGGAAGAATGACTGGCCACAGTGACACCTGGGGAGCAGAAGAGGTTAGGGAGAGACAAAGCCTCGGGCAAGAGTATGGCCTGGGTGACTAAACAGATGGTCACACCACCAAGCTGGGGCTGGATGGGGGATGGAGGAGAGACAATGAGTTGGCTTTGAGGTGCCACCAGGACTTAGAGGTAGAAATGTCTAGTAGACAGTCAGACATACAGGGCGGAAACTGAAAGGAAAGCCTATGGCAGGAGTCCCTGGTACACGCAGGTGATTCTACCTGTATACCAGAGCAGGATCAGGTTCAAGCGCAGCTCTGCCACTCACTGTGTGACCTTGGGAAAATTATTTAAGTACACTAAGCCTCACTTTCCTTACTTACAATATGGAGAAAATAAAACCTATCTTTTAAAATTGCTGTAAGGACCGGGAATAATTTGTGTAATGCATTTAAACACAGTGACCGACACAGAGTAGGTATATAATACAATAGCAGCTCTTAGTAAGAGGACAAAGGCCAGAGCTCAGAAAGTCACCAATGTTTTTATTTTTTTAATTTTTTTTATGTTTATTTATTATTGAGACAGAGAGAAACAGAGCGTGAGCAGGGGAAGGGCAGAGAGAGAGAGAGAGAGAGAGAGAGAGAGAGAGAGAGAGAGAGAGAGAGACACAGAATCCGAAGCAGGCTCCAGACTCTGAGCTGTCAGCACACAGCCTGAAGTGGGGCTCAAACCCACAAACCGTGAGATCATGACCTGAGCCGAAGCCGGACGCTCAACTGACTGAGCCACCCAGGTGCCCCAGAAAGTCGCCAATGGTTAAGGTGCTGGTAAAAGAAGTGAAGCCACTGACAGGTGAGTAGGGGAATGGGCTGGGGAAGCAGAAAGACGCAAAGAATGATGACACAGAAGGCAAGAGAAAAAGGATCTCAAGGGGGCGCCTGGGTGGCTTAGATGGTTGAGCATCCAACCCTTGAGTTCGGCTCAGGTCATGATCACAGAGTCATGGGATCAAACCCTGCGTGGGGCTCTGTGCTGAGTGTGGAACCTGCTTGAGATTCTCGCTCTCCCTCTCTCCTTCCTTCTGATTCTCTGCCCTGCTCATGCCCGCTCTCTCTAAAAAAATTAAAAAAGAAAAATTAAGAAAAAAAAAAAGAGGAGCGCCTGCGTTGCTCAGTCGGTTAAGTGTCTGACTTCAGCTCAGGTCACCATCTCATTGGTTGTGAGTTCAAGCCCCACCCACAACGGGCTCTGTGCTGACAGCTCAGAGTCTGGAGCCTGCTTCAGATTCTGTGTTTCCCTCTCTCTCTCTCTGTCCCTCCCCCTCATGCACTCTGTCTCTCTCTCTCTCAATAAACCTTTAAAAATTTTTTTTAAAAAAAAAGAAGAAGAAAAAAAGGCTCTCAAGGAAGAATGATCAAAACCTGAAATGTCGGAGAAAACAAGATAGGTCTGAGGAAACTCGTAGATCCAGCAACTGGGAATCACTAATGACTTAACAAGGCTAAGTTTTAATGAACTGCTGGGACCCAAAGCCTGGGTCAAGATGAATGGACCAAAGATAAAATAGAGGTAGAGATGAGAGGTGAACAGCAGGAGCCAGAGTGGACTTCTGAGTCGAAGATTTGTTTGTAAAGTAGGGCAGGTCCTGGGCATATTTGGAAGGCGAAAGGTCCTGGAAAAAAGAGAAGCTGAGGGTCTGAGAGGAATATAAAGAACAGAAGGATATTTAAAAGCCTGGTGGAGGGAAAAGCCTCAGGTGGGAAGAGGGACAGGCAGTTTCAGAGCGGAGGGACTGAGATAAGGGCGGGTGTGACTCAAGGGTGGACAAGGTTTCTACAAAGGGCCAAATGGTGAACATTTCAGGCTTTGTGGGCCATGCGGCCTCTATTATGACCCCTCACCCCGGCCGCTGTTATGTGAAAGTAGCCATAGACAATATCTAAATGGACAAGCCAGGCTGTGCTCCAAAAAACTTTTTTTATGGACAGTGGAATTTGAATTTCATATCATTTTCATATATTATGAAATGCGATTCTTTTGATTTAAAAAAATCATTCAAAAAACATACAAACCATTCTATGAAAACAGGCATCTAGATGGATTTGGCTGCCCATGGGCCACCATTTGCCAAACCCTAAAGCCTGTAGGTGCAAGGGTGGGAGGAGCCCTGACTCCTCCTGTCTCCCTCTCGCTCCTTCTCTCTCTGCCCAACCCCCAACACAGTCTTGCACAAGTCTTTAGCAAGTGCTCTCCCACGTATTATTCGTTGTTCCTCGCCTTCTCCCTGACATACAGGAGGCGCTCCGTAAACATCTGCGGGACTGGATCACTGGCCCAGGCATTGTCATGTCTCAGTGCCTAGTAGGTCTGAAGCCACTCGTTGCCAGATTTGTTCTAAAGCAGTGTTCTCCCCATGCCATCTCTATGCTCAGATGCTAAGGTCCCTTTGCCTGATATTCAAGGTCCCCCCGGTAGGTCCCCTTCTGCCTTTGACCACAGTACTCCAGAACCAGTCCAACTGTAGGATCTGTCTGGGCCTACAGACAACAGGACCTCTTCCCCAGTCACCACACTGAAGTCCCACTCGCCTGCCTCTGCTCCCTCCTTCCTCTCTGCTGGAAAGATCTGGTTCCTTCTCTGACTTTCTGAGTCTCTCTCTTCCTTCCATTCAAGCCTCACTACCTCCAAGGCCTTCCAGGATCACCCCACATGTGAGTGACAGGCCCCTTCTCTGATCCAATAATATTTAACTATACCACTCATTTGACACTTAGCCCATGCTGTTAATGATCCTCTCACACATATATCCTGACTTTCCATCAAGACTTTTGAAAACCCCTTTGGTTCTGCCAAGTGGAGATTCCAAAGCAGTCACCGACCCAAAGTGAGAAGCGGGACTATGGCTGCAGTGAAGGAGCGGCATGTCTCAACCAAGGCGCTTCAACAATGGCGAGTGATAAAAGCAGGCTCTCATTCTTAAGATGCGACCGCAGTTGAGAGCTTTATAAGTAACAGCGCAATCAATAATTAACTACCCCTCCCCGTCTCCTTGCCCTGCCAACCTCTACTCCCATCCAGGTTTTTCACTTGGCCAACGCAAGCTTCCACTAAAAGTTCCTTCCTCAAGGAACGGTTTTATAGCTTTACCTCTTTAGTTTATAGGCACGGCAGTAGCTGGAAAACACGAAGCACTAAATAAATATTTGTTGAGTTAAATGAATGAGTGGCTACTCTCCTGGTAGACTGTAGGATCCACGAGAGCAAGGCCCGTGTCTGTCTCTGGTCACAGCCCCAGTGGCCAGCCTCGTGGAGGAGCAGCACAACATTCACGTTTGTTGAAGGAAGGAAGGAATGAGTAAACAAACAAACAAACAAAACCAGCAGGACTCAATGCCAAGGAAAGTAGTGACAGGCTGACAAGTGACAAAGGAAGGATGGCCAACTGGGTCAGATGTAGTAGAGAGGACTTTTATTAAAGCCTTTCTTGGGGCGGCTGGTGGCTTAGTCGGTTAAGCGTCCGACTTCGGCTCAGGTCATGATCTCACAGTTCGTGGGTTTGAGCCCCGCATCAGGCTCTGTGCTGACAGCTAGCTCAGAGCCTGGAGTCTGTGTTCAGATTCTGTGTCTCCCTCTCTCTCTGACCCTCCCCTGCTCACGCTGTCTTTCTCTCTCTCTCTCTCTCTCTCTCTCTCAAAAATAAATATTAGAAAAAATTTTTTTTAAAAAAAAGCCTTTCTTGGAGGGGCGCCTGGGTGGCTCAGTCGGTTAAGCAACTCTTGATTTCGGCTCAGGTCACGATCTCACAATTCGTGAGATTGAGCCCCACATCGGACTCTGCGCAAACTGCACAGAGCCTGCTTGGGATTCTCTCTCTTCCTGTCTCTCTGTCCCTCCCCTGCTCGTGTTCTCTCTCTCTCTCTCTCTCTCTCTCTCAAAATAAATAAATAAATGTAAAAACAAACAAATAAACAAACACAACCTCCTTGGACATGGCCAGGTTGCCAGGTCATAAGTGCCCAGGCAAGATGAGCTTTACCGGAGGAGGAACACAAGCCAGAATGTGAGTCTTGAGAAGTCGGGGAAGGGCACGCAACTGAAGACAGTGAGTGTTACTACTCTTTCAAGGAACTTGGCTGCAGAGAGAGAGACCAGAGAGAAAGCTGGGAGAGGACGCGGACTGGGGAAGGCATTTGTGTCTAAAGGTGGGACAGCCGGGTGGATGGCCAAGGCAAACGCCTGGTCCCCAATAATATAAGGAAGCACGAGCGCGCTCTCACCCCATCAGGAATCAGACAGTAAATGGAAGTCATTACTCTGTGTCTTTCAGAATCGTTTTAAAACAGCACCAAATTTCACAAAAGGGAAAACTAAACCTCCTCAAGCTGGATCAGAACAGGATGTTGCAAAAAACGTGTAAGTTTTCATGGGCACAGAGAAGAGGTGTTGCAACATGTGGTACATTTAAATACAAGTAAGGTTTATCACACCTGCATGCGTTCAAAAAATTATGTCACTGGGATTACATTGTCCAAGGTGCTAAGAATACAGAAAAGGCAGTCCCTGCTCTCAAGGAGCTCAACATCAAGAGGAGAATCAAACAGGGGCACCTGGGTGGCTCAGTCGGTTAAGTGGCTGACTCTTGATTTCAGCTCTGGTAGTGACCTCACAGTTCCTGAGATCAAGGCTCCCATCAGCTGTCAGCGCAGAGTCTGCTTGGGATTCTCTCCCTCTCTCTCTCTGCCCCCTCCCTGCTCAAGCTCTCTCTCAAAATAAACAAACATTTAAAAAAAAAAAAGAGGAGAATCAAACAAATAGACCAGTATGGTATGAGAAGTTGTGCTGATAATGGATGTGAGAATAGAAATACAGAGAAAAAGCATCTAACTTAGACTTGGGGACCACTGAGAAAGGCTTCTCAAGTTGAATTTAAACAACTTGAGAGAGAGGTGACACAGAATTCATTTGCCTCTTGAAATTAAGTAGCGTCGTCTATAATATGAACATAATGTCACTACCGATTCCACTGGATAATAAAGAATGCGTTTCTCTAAAAGAGCTGAAGACCTGATTCATTTTCACTTTCCTATGTGGCCTCTCACACTTGTTGATTCCTAAGGTAATGAGCATGGAGCAGGCACACGGTAAGCTCACTGAGGATGGGGTCCAATGCTATCAAAAGCAAGAAGCATGAACTTTCAGAGAACTGATGTTGGTTTACAAGGTGTTTTGAGTAGTTCTAGAATAGAGAAAAATATTTTACCAAGATGATTGCCTGGTTAAGTCAACAGACTCAGAGAAGGAAAGGAAAATGAGGCAAGCAAAAATGAGAAAATTAAATACTGGATGGACTCCAGGAGACAAAATTTTCAGAAAAGGGGGCGCCTGGATGACTCGGTCGGTTAAGTCTCTGACTCTTGATTTCAGCTCAGGTCATGATCTCACGGTTCATGGAATTGAGCTCCATGTTGGGCTCCATGCTATGCATGGAGCCTGCTTGGGATTCCCTCCCTCTCTCTCTGCCTCTCCCCAACTTACACGTGTGCTAGCAGATGTGCATGCTCTCTCTCTCACAAAATAAATATTTTAAAATTTTTTCAGGAAAGAAAAAAGGCTGGGTTTCTGCTAGAGGAAAAAGAAATGAGGGATCAAGAGAACTAGATTCTACTCCTTACCAGCCCCATGTTCAATGAGGAAAGGAGTCTCTGGTCCTGAACACCTAGCACATGAGCATTCTCAAAAATCAATGACTGGCCTGACCAGCCCTCCTCAACATTAGGGACTTCCCACCTTTCTCTCCAATACCAACTCTGTTCCCTGGCCGGCACTCACCTCATTTCTTCTACTCCACAACGTGCAACCACGGCGCTCAAAGTAGAAATATAAGAGCTCTGACTGACCCCATTTCTTCATCAGGCCTCCCACCGCCCACTGCCAGAGCTGAATTCACACAGCCGTTCCCACACCTCAGCCTTTTACCCTTGCAGAACTAATGCTGTCCTGCTGCCCCTCATTGCTCAGCCCTTTCCACGGCTAACGGGCCTCGTTGGCGGAGTCTCCCCATGTCTCTACCAAGGTGGTGTGTTTGTGAGAAAAGCACAGGCTTTGGCATCCAGAACGTCCTTAGTTCAAACCTCCTTTCTGCCGCTTTCTAGTTGTTATGTTTTGAAGACGGTTTTTTTTTTCATCTGTAAAATGAGGGCTAATAGTAACTAGCTTATAAACTGTTAGGAAGATCAAATACAAAACCACGGTGAAGCCCCTAACACAGCAGGCGCTCAGCAGATGCTAGCTGTCCCCCCCTCCCACCAGCACCAGTATAATAGGAGTCCTTCTTCTTTGGCTAGAAGACCCCTCGGTTCATAAAATACATTATGTCACGGGATGCAGTGTACAGTACGGTGACTAAAGCTGTACTGTATATTCGAAAGCTGCTAAGAGAGATCTTAAAAGTTCTCATAAGAAAAAACCACAAATATGTGTGGTGATGGATGTTAACTAGATTTATTGTGCTGATCATTTCACAGTGCATACAAATACTGAATCATTATGTTGTACATCTGAAACTAACATAATGTTACATGTCAATTACAACTCAATAAAACGGGTGTTTTTTAGTTTTATTTTTAAAAGACTTTTATTATTTTTATTTTTTAAATGTTTATTTTACTTTGAGGAAGAGAGAAAGAGGGCGTGAGCAGAGGAGGGGCAGAGAGAGAGGGAAAGAGAGAATCCCAAGCAGGCTCCATGCTGTCAGCACAGAGCCTGACACAGGATTCGAACTGACGAACTGGGAGATGACCTGAGCCAAAATCAAGATTTGGAAGGTTAACTGACTGAGGCACCCAGGCGCCCAAAAAAGGGTGTGTTTTTTAAATGAGCCCTCAGCTTTGTCTGGTGCTCCAAATGTCCACCGTGGAAGTAACTTTCAGTGGCCAGGTGCTAAGAAGTCAAAGGGGACAGACTACTGGTGATGAGGGCTGGTGTTCACAGAGTCCCACGGGAGGACTAAAAATATGTTCTCCTGATCATAAACTGGCTCACATTCCGTAGTGATATTAATACAACAGTTCGGCGAATCAGGGATTACTAGGCTGTCCTGGAACCCAACCACAACTCATAACCTTGTGTTAAGGAGAGTACTCTTCCCAAAGAGTTCCTAACAGGGGCCATTTCAACCTCTTCTTAAACCGGAGATTACCTTCGAACTTCCTTCAAGAACCGCGTGGGCCTACCAGGGACAGAAAGTAAATGAGCGTTCACTGAACAACCACTGTGCTAAATGTTTTTATGCACATACTGTTGTATATTTATGTACGAATAAATCTCATTTGATCTTCACAAAATGCATTGGGGTATTTTTATTTCGATTTTACAAAAGAGGAAACAGAGCAGCTTGCCCAAGGCCACACAGAATAAAGCAGAACAAAGATGGAAGCGAGGACTAAATTATCCCTTCGCACTTCACAGAAGACACAATTTTAAGAAACAGGCTTCATTTCAATAAGAGAAAAACAGTAAAATTTGGGTTCATTCTCCAATGTCCTACAGAGCAAAATGTTAGCAATATCCGATAGGTACAGCGTATATAAAATGTAAATTTGAGACCTGTTATTCCTGCAGCCCCATGCTGTAAAACCAGTATGTACACAAAACCACCTCCGTCCCTTTTCCAGGCCAGCGGGCCTCGGTGACAGAAATGCCGACGGCTGTGGAGAGGTACATACCACGCGTGTAGGCAGGCAGGGAGGTGCCCATAAATGGCTTCTCCTGGTGGTAAATGGAAAATGCTTCCCGCCCTGGATTCCTACAAACCCCGCACGCACAGCTTCCAGCAGTCTCTGTGCTGGAGTCCTGCAGGGCAGGGATTATTTCTTTGACCTTCCTGATACCTGCCAAAAGTAGATACTCAATGAGTAAAAGCTTGTGGAGAGAGTGAGGGGATCCTTAACACTAGAATTTCAAGCAGAAACGGTCCTAGTTCTGAATGGCAATTCCGTGGGAGTGCAGAAGGGAGCCTGGGAAGAAATGTAATCACAGTATGCAAAGACTTAAAAGCAAGGAGTTCCCCTCTGGGAGAGTCAGCAACATCCAGGTTTGTCAGAGTGGATGGTTCCACTGGATTCATAATGAGGATTGAGATTGGAACTAGGTCTCCCAAAGTAAAGAACATATTGCAAAACACTAGACTCAAAATGTTCCCCTTCTTTTTTTTTAAGTTTATTTATTTTGAGAGAGAAAGAGAGAGAGCGCACACGTGCGAGCAGGGGAGAAGGAGAGGGAGAGAGAGCGAGAGCATCAGAGAGAGAGAGAGAGAGAGAGAGAGAGAGAATTCCAAGCAGGCTCCGTGCTGTCAGCGCAAAGTCCAACATGAGCCTCCATCTGTGGAACGGTGAGATCGTGACCTGAGCCGAAATCAGGAGTTGGACACTTAACCTACTGAGCCACCCAGGTGCCCCTCCTCTTATTCTTACACTTAAAATCTGTCAGACTAAGAAAAAAACCAAAACTCCACTGACTAATACAGCAAGCAACCCAATTCACAAAGCATCTCTGTAACCATGCTTCTCGGTAGAAAAGAAAGATATTCTTTTCCAATCAACGTACCAGAATATTTTGGTGCGTCGTGAAGAACACATATGGTATAGGATTTCCTGGCTTTCTTCAGACTTCTTCGTCAACTATTCAGCAGCAAAGTGGCAAGGTCAGGTGGCCACAGGGGGTACATTAATGTTCACCGCTGTGGTTTGTACCGAGGTAGATGAACAGGTTCTGACAACAGGTTCTCAGGAAGACACAGATGCAAGAAAGTTTGGGAAACCATGGACTACATGAACCCAGCTGCTCAGAAACCCAGAACAGAAAGGCATGAAAGGAGCAACTCTTTAGAATGCTGATCTTGTGCAGAATGACGTATTCTGATTGGAGATTTCTCAAAGCTACCAACAGTTGGACGGTAGTAAGACGGCAAATATGAGAATAAGATACATGAAATTAGAGTCCGAATGGCCAGTGGCCCTGTGGAAGGAGAAGACAGTATCTGCAGCAAGGTTCTGGTTGGTTTATTTTTACGCAAGACAAGCACGAGGGAGAAAAGTGAAGTAACAGGTAAGCCAACGATTACACCTCAGGAAACAATGGAAGGATCACGGGTAAACAGGAAAATCAGGCTAAAATCTGACTCAGAAAATAAGCTGCTTGAGAAGCCAAGAAGACTAACTAGTTATCAAATGATTTGTTTTCTCATGAGTAATACCTGCAGGTGGAGATGAAGGAAAAAGACCACGTTTTTAAGAAAAAGGGGGAAAGAGGGAGTAGGGAAATCATGAAAAGTATTAACAAAGAGTCATAAACATCAGCCTCTTCAGGCCAATTAAATGAATTTAAGTGTCCTCCCCGACCCCAATCACTGTTAAAGCAAAAGCTAAGATAAGATGGTGCTTCAGGAAGTCGAGCCCCCTGAATGCCTGCTCATTAAGCAACATTTTTGAAGACTAAAAGCCACTGATGCTTCTGCCTCAATCCCCAACCGACCTGACATCAATTGATATTTTAAAAATTTCTAGAATCTTCCACGTAGGCTTCACGGACAGAATGGAAAGATACAGTGGGATGAAAGTACAGTGAGCTAAATCCATAGTAGACTGAACCAGGTGGTCACAGTCCCCCTTATCTTGTATCTATTCAACATGACTATCAAGACCTGAAGACACGAATAGTAAACCAGGCTGCAAGTACAGTCCCCACCTTAAAATGGTTCAACTTTACAACGCATCCAGGAGAAACTGTACTTCAAGTTGTGAATTTGGATCTTTTCCCGGGCTAATGATAGGAGGTAAGGTACTGTCATGTGACGCTGGGCAGCAGCAGGGAGCCACAGCTCCCAGTCAGCCCTGAGATAACGAGGGTAAACAACCAATATTTCTAGCCATTCTGCGCCCATACAACCATTCTGTTTGTCACTTTCAGTACAGCGTTCAATCAATTACATGAGTTGGTCAACGCTTTATTATAAAATTGGCTTTGAGATGATTCTGCCCAACTGTAGGTTAATGTGAGAGTTCTGAGCATGTTTAAGACAGGCTAAGCTAACCTATGAGATCTGTAGGTTAGGTGTCTTCGATGCACTATTTTCAACCTGGGATGGGTTTATCGGGACATAACCGCACCGTAAGTCAAGGGGAGATCTGTAGTGGGAAAGTGACAGCTCATATAAGTGATTGCATAATCATTCCCTCCCTACTATCTCCTCCTTTTCTGCCTAGATCAGCATTTCCCAAAGTGTGTTCCACAAAATACCGACCCTGGAAATAAGACCTGAAAATGGTTTCCAAGGTTCAAAACATTTGGAGAATTCTGCATTTCCTTCTTTTGTAGTTATGAGCACATCAACAACTCAGAGAAATTCCATAATAAACAAACCTCCGTCTTGATTTAACTTAATGTTTCCCAAACATTTGTTCTCGAAGCCCTTTCACATAGTAATCATTAACTGAGGATGGCCTGCAGTTTAGGCTCTAAACCATGTTCAAGTTTTCTGTGCTAAAGAAATGATTCTCCCCAACCCCCCGCCCTTGAGCTGCTACTACCTCACCACTCTTCTTCCTCCAACTACCATAGTAAAAAAACCCTAAACCAACTTGACACTTCCTTCCTCCGGTTTCCTCACCACCCACTCACTTCTCCAACACTGGAAGCCGGCCTCAGCCCCCCAGTGCTCTACCGAAAAACTTCTCAGGGTGTGATCAATGGCACAGACACAGAACCAATGGCTTCTCTTGGGTCCCTCAACCCCTCTGCAGGGTCACATAGAATAGTTATGCTTCTTGACACTCTTCCCTCGCCTTCCACAACACCGTATTCCACCCATCTCTTTGATTATGTGATCTCTGGTTCCTCTTTCTCTTTTTAACCTTGACATTCTCAGACCAACTCTTACTCCTCCCTTGAGTAAACTGCTCATGCTTTGAGTTACTGCTCATTGATGAATCCTGAGTCATTTCCTTGACTTCAGATCTACACTTCCAATGGGCTTCTCAACTTGTTTGATTCACTTTTCCTCAAGGACTAAACATTCACTATACTCCAAACAAACTGATCGGTTTCTCCACCAAACCTCCTCTTCCGGTCTTCTTGATTCGTCTTATGGACTCACCATTCCCAGAAGGGGAGGGGAGGGGAGCAGCAGAGTCTGACGCTTTCTCCTCAGCCTGACACAGCACTCTGAACAGGCCTCTGTTAAAGTACCTGTCGCCGTGCACTCTAACTACTTGTTTCCTAGTCTTGAGGCTCCATCAGTCATCTGTGGGGCCCGTGAACTAAGACAGAGAAGAACTCAACATACCTGGAAAAATGGATGAATGCTTTGAATCATACCCAATTCATTCTTCAAACACAAGGTCATTACCCTTCATCAGACTCAAACGAAACCCCAAATCTAAACTACAACCCCTCCTAACTGGGCCATCAAGCCACCACTGCTACCAGAGCAATATTTCTAAAATGCTACTCTAACCACATCAATCCTTGGCGCAGACACCTTCAGTGGTTCCCCCACTATTTCCACAATACAGTCCGAAGCCCTTAGCATGTTATCACTGCCTTCCATGTCTGGATCTCTGCTACCTTTCCATCCTTATTTTCAACTATTCCCTAAGCTCCCTAATGTTCTAGTCCAGGGGTTGGCAAACTCCAGCTAGCGGGTAAAATCTAGCCCACTGGATGTTCTGTAAATAAAGATTTTTTGGAAAACAGCCAATCAACATTTGAGCCCAGGTAATTCTTTGTGGCAGGGGGCTGTCCTGTATATTACAGAATGTCTAACACAATCTTTGGCCTCTACCCACTGGACTGCAGTAGCACTTCCCCAGTATGACAACCAAAAATGTCTCCATGCATTGCTAAGTATCTTCTGGGGAGCAAAACTGCCCCCAGTTAAGAATCACTATTCTAGAGGTTTCCAAGTACAAGCTGACAGCATGTCATTGCTAATAAAATACGGCCTGTACAGCAATTACAGTACAGTGTCCAGATTAAAAGATAAGGGTCACACAGAATTCAGTGCTGAGTGCCTCACGCTTATGAGACTGTGCTCAGTTATGAATTTTAAGAAGATTGTGGATCACCGGAATCCACACAATCCAAGGTGACCAGACTGATGAGAAAGCAGGGGAAAATGTCATAGAGGAATATTTAAGTAAATCGAGGTGTTCAACCAGTACAAGAGACGATAAAGAGAAATCCACGACGGTCAAAGAAATTCACGACCTATCCTGGGAGAGGAAGGTTGAACCTGCTGTTGTGCAGGAAGGCAGAATTAGAACCAGTGGGTGGCAGCTCCAGGAAGGCAGGTTTTGGGCTCTATACACGTCAAAAGCTTTCTAACAATCGGAGCTGGCCAACAAATAGATTAGGCTGAGCGGTGAAACACTGTGCTCTCGTCATTCTGCACGTGTTCAAGCAGACACCAGATGAACTGATGTCAGACATGCTGTAGAGAAATTCCTGTGTGAGGTGGGAGGTAGGACAAGATGGTTTTTCTACAGCTGCTTCCAGCTCTGAGATTCTACGGCCAGCCATGGAAAAGCCATATGGCATGAATAATAAAATTCTCCAATTTTAAGACCTTAATGACAGCCTAAGGGAAAAAATATTTTGCTAAACAATTTATCCTATGTCTGTTTGGTAACATTTTACATTTAGTCCCTGAAACTGCAATGACCAGTGATCTGTTTTTTTCTAATTGACCTGTAATCAGTTCCTAGATAATGTCTGTCATTACCTTTAACCCATATCATTCTGCTGATGATCACTACCAGTACAATTTGTACAATGCTTTACGGTTTTCCAACCATTGTGACATACATTACCTTACTCACAGTAGCTAAGTATGAGCACAAACAAAACTTATTTTAGATAACCTGCTCTCATTTACTGTCTCTTGCCTGAACTTCTTATAAGAGAAAGCAAGGCCTTGTTATTCATCAAATACCCACTATGAAAACAAAGCATATTCCAGAAGATACTCATCTCCCAAACAAATCGTTTACACATACCCCAGAGATAAGTTAAATCTAGTTATTTCAGCCTCAGAAACATGGGACTTACCTCGACGAAATTTCTATTTGATTTATGATGTGGGGAAGAAAAGTTGAAAAATTATAAATTAGCTTTCTCAAATTTCAATATGGCTATACAAACCAAAAGTTCCAGAAGGCAGTCACGACAAAATATGAAGCATATACATTGCTGACAAGCAAAGCCACTGTAGGTCCTCATTCCAGGGACTCCTTTATTCCCCAGCTAAAATGGCCAATGCGAGTTGTGTAAGGACTTTTCTCCAAAGCAAACCTGGGCCCTCACCCACTGCTTTACTTACTTCTTTACGTTTCGTTTCTGGACATTCCGACTGAAGCGTGAGAGTTGCACCTTCAATATTTCTTGGCATGGGAGTGGAACCAGGGTTTATTGTTAAATGAATCTGATCCGGTGAGATAATGTGTTGCACATAACCCTGGGACATTGCTTCATGATCTATTAGGTGAAAGCCCTCTTCGCCCCCTACTAGAAAAGGCAAGTGTTCTCCACACTGTCCATCGTCATCTTCATCCTCCAAAGTGCCAGGGTCCTGCTCAATCAGAACAGTTGTCCTATCATAAACAGTTCCAGATGAGGAAGGCACCAGTCCGTTTTTATCCACAAACCTGAGCATCTTGTCATCGGGGGTCAGCTCATCTTCCTCTGCCTCAAAGTAGATGATGTTGTCGTCCGGACTGTGTTCCCCCATGGTTCTATCGTGCTCAGCCCAATTGTGAGAGATGGAAAGGTAATGACCTATCTGCAAGAGGACAAAGCCAGAGTTAGGGACATACCCTGGGACCTCCTCCACAACCACAGGGCTCATTTTTCCTCTCACTTGACGAACAGGCCAAAGTAAATGAAAAGCCTCTTCCTTGGGAATCATACTTTTTAAACTCTGAAACCCATCAAGTCATTTTAAAGGAAAAACAATGCCTTAAACACACACACACACACACACAACTGAAGAAATAAGTAGTTCTTAAGACCTTCCAAACATGCCTTACTGTCAAACCTAAAGGGGAAAAGAGGACACACTGCTTCAAGGCTGAGTTGATATACAACCTAAAGTAAGAAAACCTCATTCAAATATGCCCAAGTTAGACCATGAGGCAGTGTAGTTTATTGTGACAGCAGGACTTTGGAGGCAGAGTCGCCTACCCACAAATTCCAGTTTTGCCACTTAGAACCTGGGTAACTTTTCTGTGCTCCATCTTTCTTATGGATAAAGTGGGACTGGTAATCCCTGTTCTCTCAAAGTTGTTACGTGGAGTAAAAGAGATAATGTTCGTTAAAGCACAGTGTCTGGTAACAGCAGGGAAAACAAGTGTGAGTTCATTCCCTCCTTCCTAGAACAGATGTTTCAGCTTCTGGGTGGACGGTCTGATCCCTAGCCAGGCATATCCAACGAAGATCACTATATCTATTTATCTCCTAAAACAACGTGGTGTCCACTAGACCTATGCTTGTATAGTGTGCTCTCTGCAGTGAGAGAATGGTGACTCTTATTTCTGTTTCTACTGTTGCCTGCACAATATGATGACACTAGTTCAGGAGATGTCAGTTAAATGAATGAAAGACCTGTGGATATACTCTCTTGGGAAGACATGCTCTCTTGGAAAGATATGTTCTCTCAGGAAAAATACCAAAATCGAAGTCTTTCCTGTTCTGGATTAGTTCTTCCTTTAGCTGCAAACACACGGGTTCTACAAATGTGAGTTTGGCAGGCAGAACGAAATTTAAAAATAATCAGCACATCACTTCTAGTGTTCAGTCTGGCTTTACACTTTATCTTTCTCTTCTGTCCTGGGTTAGAAAGTGAACCTTTACGGAGTGGGGCAGCTACACAGAGAGGCAGCTACCAGAGACAGGCCAAGAGATCGGATGCGGGAGGAACCGGCCCGACCCCTTGCTCTGGCTTACGCAACCCGGGTAGATGCACATTTCGCTGCATCTGAGGAGAGATAAGAGCACCGGCGGCCCCTCAGGGCTTCCCCGGCACCATCAGCGCATAAGCGGAGACCCAACTGTCCGGAACAAACAAGACCAGGAGGCTTGAGGCTGGCAGACGAGTAGTACAAACGGGAGCACCCTTGAGAGAAGGCTGGGAAAAGGAACCTGACTGGGATAGTCCCGAGTCGGGGCTACACGGAAAAATCCGAAGACAGGCTGGGGGGCTCCAAGCCGGGCGAAGAGGGGCAGGGTCCGGGTCTCCATGGAAACTGGGAAGGGGGGCTGGATACCCATCCCCATGGAAACGGAGGAGGGGTGGGGTCCCTATGGTGACCAGAGTGGGGTCTCTACTGGGAAATGCTTCAGGAGGGAGCCTAAGTCCCGCGCCCCCCGGGAAGCCCCCAGCCCAGGCCGCGTCTAGTTTCGCCTTTTACCTCCGCGGCTCCCGGCAACGGCGGCAGCGGCAGCTTCTCCCCTCCCCAGCGGCACCATGATTGCCCCCACCTTCCCCAAACGTCACTTCCGCTTCCGCTTTCCGGAGGAAGGAGGAGATACAGGCCCCGCCTCTCTCTGGCGCTTCTGGTTGGTCTAGGCGGTGTGGGGGCTTAGCTCGTGTCTCCAATTGGCGAGCAGGAGGGGCGGGGCAGGGCGGGGCGCCGTGGAGGCGCAGCGGGACCGTAAGTTCGTCCCGCGCTGAGAAGCGCCGGACGCGTCCGCAGCCGGCCGGGAGTCGGGGCGTCTGTCCTGTGGCACCACGCGAAAGGAAAGGGGGTCAAACCCCTCAACCGCTAGTCGAAAGCAGCCTCAGCCCGACTTGCGCTGGCCGCCCTCAGTCTCGCAGCCACAACTGCAACGGGAAGGACCACAGTCGGCCATCCGAGTTCTAGCTGGGACGCGCAAGGGGAGGCTGCAAGGCTGTGACATTCCCAGCTTCCCCGCCTCACCAATCAAAGGGAGTGTAGCGGCTGGGGTCAGGAAAGGAAGACCAGATCCAAATGGCAGAGCCAGCGAGGACTCCCAAGCGCAGCCGGAGGACGGCGCCGCCTCTTCCCCTCTCACTCACGCGCACAAGACGCCCTTCCCCACGACAGCCCAGGCCGTCGGTCCCAACTTTTCGCCCAGCAGACGGCTGCCGGCTTCCACGGGACTCCCGCCCGGGCCAGTCAGCGCCACCTACTGGCCATTCCCGCTCTCTGACCCTTCCTGCTGTCATCCTGTTGGCCCGCTTCTTGGTCACATTTTCTAGGTGTTCAGTGCCCAAGACGCGGTTTTGCGTGTACCTTCGTTATTCTGTCTCTTTAAAATGCCCGTTAAATCTGTTAGAACCCTCCGGCAGTCACTGCCTCTTTTCTCCATAAGCTACTTCTCTAGAATATTCAGGGTGGGGCAACTCCCAGAGACTACATCAGGGTCAAGGGGTTCTGGCCATGCCCGACCTCTCTTGCTTGAAAGCTATGAGTAGTGACTGTTACCCACCAGATGGGTCAGGGGCCAGAGAGATAGTTGCCCGGCCCCTGACCAGCTGCCCGAATGCTTAAGCCACAAAGAAGTCCAGCTGCCGCCTCTTAAGAGAGAAAAACATACAAACGACCACTGTTAAAAATACATTTATCATTAAAATATATTACACATATGAGAAAGGGAATGCATCATATACAGTCTTCGAGGATTTGCTGACTCGAAAAATCCCATTTGTTTCACCACAACACCAATTTTTTCAGTACTTTCATTTTCGAGCCACCGTATTGCCCTCAGAGGCTGTGTGCCAGCCCCAGGGTTGTTGAGCCACATCTGAGTAGGAAGGGGCAGGGGATAGGCTTTGTATATACATATATACATGTGCTTAGAGTACTGGAAGCATCTGGGGTGGCAGTGACCTGTTTATCCAGCAGATTCCATTTGCATTCTTGCTGTCCAATTCATTCTCCCTTCAGGACCCCAAAGTTTGTTCAACCATCTGATCGCGGGGAGCTCGGCCCAGGCTACAGGGAAGGCACTGACAATGCCCTGGAGACAGGCTGAGTGAGCACAGGAAGTACAGTTATTTTAAACATCTTTGAAATTTAAAAAAATAGAGTGAGAGATTGTGTTAACTAAAGCTGAACACCGACTGTCAGTTTTATTGTGGTGGATGTCCCCCAGGTCTTCACGACTCACAGTAGCATGAGTGTGACAGCCACGGTGGGGAGTGAGGGGGCTCTGGGCTCAGGAAAACAGGCAGCTGTCACTTTTGCTCCCAAGAGCCCTCACATCATCATCTTGATCTGAAACTGGTGGGGCTGGTGATTGGCTGCCTCAAGTACAACAGGAGAGAAGACAGACAGGCTCAGGGTGAGTTGCAGAGGAACTGGTGAATAAATTCTTGAGCCTTCTTCTTCTCTGCCATGTCAAGCTTTTGGTGACCAGCTGGGTTTCGAAGCAGTAAGCTGCCAAAGATGCTAGCTGCATGAAAAACACAGAAAACGAAATGATTCAGCAAAAGAAGCACTACTTCTTGTGTTGTTGAGTTGGGAGGAGTGCCCCAAAGTGTTATTTTCTGCTTGGGAAATGAGCTGTGTGAGGGTGAACTGTGCCCAGAGCTGGAGGTTTTCGTTCCACGGCAGTGGTCCTGGGACCGCCCTCAAGCCCATTTCTGCTAATGAGTCTCTTGGTTTGCAGAGATGCTTTCCACAGACACTCAGCTGCTTACCTAGAATATTCTCATCCAGATGATTTTTTGCTGATTTTTTCAGTAGTTCTCGCAAAAACGCCATCAAGTAGTTGAAGACATTTTGGTGGAAGGTGGGGAGGGTAGAAATGACCTGAAAGAGGGAGAACTGGGGTTTGTCTTTTCAGTCAGTCATCTGCTATATTCCAGGAACTGAGCACACGATCCCAGGACATGAGAAGGGCTATGCAAAGAAAGCCCTGATCACTTAGCACTTGGCACAAATGTCAAAAGAGAAGCACAGATCAAGTGCTATGTGAATTTAGAGGTCAATATTCTACCTATGTGCTCTCGGAAGATGCAGGGGAATGGAAGACATTTTCAGCTGGGTCTTGAAGACAAGACTGGGCTTGCAGAGGTAAGGACTAGGACAAAAGAAAGAGTAAAAAAGGCAAGAGAAGGAAAACAGTGAGATAAGGAGAGAGAACACACTGAGAAGTCAATTTTAGGAGGAGCACCACTGTTTGAACAGGCACTAAGCCAAGAGTGGTCGATCAGGACAGAAGTCAATGAGTGCTCCAGCTATCTGCACATCACCGTTATCAGTTGGGAAGCTTGTACAAGAAATATCCCAAAAGAGGTTCTGGTTCGGTGGATGTGGGGTAAGACTCTGGAACCTGTATGATTAGCAAGTTTTCTAGATGATTCTGCTACAGCCTGTGAACATGTGTGAACCACTAGGCCAGATCATGAAAAGTCTTGAGTATTTGTTTAAGAAAATCATTAACTGGCAATGGAGAGCCAAGTGCGGTGTTTGACCAACAGTGACATGACGAGAGCTTTAGAGCACATGGTCTGAGGGTGGTATACAAAACAAATCAGCAGGGCTTGGAACCAAGGTGAGCACACGAGAATAGAAGAAGACGGGAGACAGACCGAGGGAACTGGGCATGTGGGAGGCGAGCAGAGGACGACTCAGAAATGACTCAGGTTTCCGGGTTGAGTCACTGGAATTAAGGGTGGAGCCATTCAAAGAAAAGGGGACAGGAGAGGAAGAACAGGTTTGGGAAGGAAAGCTCTGGAACGGAGTTAGAAGGACACTGCGTTTGAGGGACTGCGCCCACTCTGTTCCCTCGGGCCCCATGGGGCCACGGGCTGCAGCACGTGTATGCTGATGCTTTGATGCTTCCCTTCACCTGTTTGCTTGCCGTGTAGTTGCCGGAACACTCCAAGCAGCTATAGTAGGCTCTGTAGCAGATGACGGGCTCCGGCAGGCTCTCCAGGAAAAGCAGCAGGGCTTCAGCCACGGAATGATTGTTGGCGGCTTTTGGCCCATTGTTAAGGAACAGGTGACGCCGTGCCGTGGTTAGGGAAAGGCCCAGGAATGAGCGCATGTCACAAGTGCTGCCTGCCCAGCCAGGCTCTCTGCTCAGAGCAGGGGTGCCAGCCTGACGCGGTGAAGGGGGCAAGCTCTTTGTCAGCTTAGCAGGGCCTTCCTGAGTTCCTGCTATCTCAGTTGCTTAAAGTTGTAAAGTCTTCTCTATGCAAACTTTAAGTAAGAAAAATATGATAGCTGAGGACACATGATCTGATTTTGAGCCTTAAAAGACAGTTCTTTCTTTTCTCTCACCTCTTAATCGTAGTCGCACAAGCACACACACACACACACACACACACACACACACGAGTGTCTAAAGGATACAGAGGGATTCAATCATTCCAGCGTCCAAACAGTCCCTGATATGCTCAAATTCTGACCGTAGGCCTGGTTGCTGAAACAGATCTTCCTGCAAAAGGAAAGAATGTCACAGAATCATTATATTCTCAGAAAATCAGCCATGATTTCCTGACCTAGCAGGAAGGTGTAAAAAGGGAACGAGCAGTGTAGTGAGGCCTTTGAATCACCCTGATAAACAAGCTGATAAATTTAGGGCTGATGCGGCTAATTCATCCTGCAGGCCTTCCCCAACATGCTCCCATGACAGGTCTTTAACGTGATAAAACATCTATTATAAAACTGTAGGGGGCACCTGAGTGGCTCAGGTGGTTAAGTGTCCGGCCCTTGATTTCCGCTCAGGTCATGATCTCATGATTCATGAGACTGAGCCTCACATTAGGCTCTGCGCTGACACCATGGAGCCTACTTGAGATTCTCTCTCTCCTCCGCTCTCTGATCCTCTCCTGCTCGTGCTCTTTCTCTCTCAAAATAAACATTAAAAAACCCACAACACTATAGGTATGGCATACTACACACAATGATAAGGGAAAACTTAAAAAAATAGCTATGTTTCCTGCAGTGTTACAGAGGGATTAACCAGAAAAAGAAAAACGTGAAGAAAATATATCATTTATAAGATGGAGAAAGTTAAAAAGGCACCTCCCTACCTGGTGAAAACAAAATTAAGGCAATAAAGGTATTTCCATGAGTCCTAGCATGCTTTATAATTCATTTTATTAAATGACTTAATGCCATATAGCTGAATAATAATATTCTACGTATTGCTCAAAAGTTACACTTGAAAGGAGCTCAACAGAGAAAGTAGATTAGCACAATACTTAAGAATGTGATTTCTGGGGGCGCCTCGGTGGCTCAGTCAGTTAAGTGTCTGACTTGGGCTCCGGTCATGATCTCACAGTTCGTGAGTTCAAGCCTTGCACCGGGCTCTCTGCTGTCAGTGCAAAGTCGGCCTCAGATCTTCTGTCCGCCTCTCTCTTGCCTCTCTCTCCCTGCCATGTTCACAGTGTCTCTCTCTCTCTCTCTCTCTCTCTCTCTCTCTCTCAAAAATAAATAAACATTTAAAAAAAAAAAAAAAGAATGTGACTTCTGTGCTCGCTTGGGCAGCACATACGCCAAAACTGGAATGATACACACAAGATTAGCATGGCCCCTGCTCACGGAGGTGACTTCTACAGACAGATTCCCTAAGTTCAAATCCCAGTCCTACTCATTTATCAGCTTTGGGATCTTGACCAAGTTACTTAGCCTCCTGGACCCCTGGTTCTTCATCTGAGAGCCACTGTGAGAACTAATTGAGGCAATGCTGTGAAACACTTAGAACAGTGTTTGGTACACTGTAATAATAAAAGTGAGGAGTGGGGAGAAGTGAAAAGAGAAAGTCATAAGAATGTATGTTGCTCCCAAGAGGTAGCACTCCAATAGACTCTAGTTTGTATTAGTCTCCTCCCTATATGAAGGACTCAGTGAAACTGACCAATCTGATTTCATGAAGCTTGCCCAAATCACTCTAGAAATCAGGCCTCCTGACTCGAGGCTTGGGGGCTCTGTCTGGTCTCCTACCTCGGTCTGGCTCATCAACAAATTAGCCCCTCCCATTCCCAGAAACTGGCAAGAGTTCCTCATAAAGATAGCAGGCTGACATCCTGAGAAGAATCCAGATGGCTTTCTACTTGGAGGACCCCAGAGACCGGGTGGGGGAAACATGCTGTGCCTCGAAGGCCATCCTAGGCAAGTCTGCCTCCCTTGGGGGTAATCAAGTGCTGTATGTAACAACAAGGTCTCATGGGGGTGTGAAACATGAATCTATCCCCTGTTCACGCCCTAGGGGAGGAACAGCTTTCCACAGGTTCCTTGGGGTAAAAGCTTCTTACACCAGAAGTTCTTGGAGCTGATGCTCTTTCCCAAGGCAGCCTGGCCTTAATCAGGTCTGCTTAATCCCCACCTACCTGCTGGACAGCATTTTGGTACAGGTAATCAACCATCATCCAGAGCTCCTTGGGGATCCCCATGGGGTTCTCCAACTGGATCCCATTATCTTCAGTCTGTAGTGGCATCAGAGTCTAAAAAGAAATAAAAAGCAGAGTCCGAAGGCCCGCCAATGGAACTTCTGACAGGCTAGCTCCAGGAGAATACCTGATAATGGGGGCTGCGAACCCATGGAAGAAGGGAAGCCTTCCAATCCCCTAAGCAAACACTCCACAGGCAAATGAAGTCAGGTGGGAGAATCAAGGTACAAAAGGTGACTTTTGAGAATCAGGAGTGGGTTATCAAGCAGTTTCAATGAATCAGATGAAATGTACATCGTCTTCTGCAAAACACATCCTGCCAGCAGCATTTCACCGTCAGAACCAGGGTGAGAATGTGGTCTGGGAGGTAAGGGCACAGACTTGGGAGTCCAGAAACCTAAAGTCAGGGGCCAGGTCCACTGTTAACTCACCATGTGACCTATGACCAATCACTCTCCTTACTGGGCCTCTGTTTTCACCTCATACAATGAAGAGGATAGAAATCAAGAGTCCCTAAGTCAAAAAAATGCATCGGAGGCGGGGGAAACGCATTATCACTATAAATCTGCTCTAAATTAGTCCCACTGTACTCGAATTCTCTCCAGAGGAGCCTTCTCCGTTTCAGAAAATTTAGTTCGGATGAAGAATGACCAAGTGATGACTGAGACAAAAACAGGAATCAAATCCGGAGCCAGGGAAGCTTCACATCTTAGTATCTGTGGCTGAGTTTCTCTAATGAATTATGTATGAAAGACAGAGACTATCTTGTTTGACTGGCTCGGCTGCTACAGTTCTAGATGGCTCCCTGTGGCGTGTAACTCACCAGCTCCCTAACAGTCTCAGGTGGCAGGTCCAAGATGGGCTCCCTCATGTAGCACAGCGTGTGGATGGGAGAACCGAAACAGCTGGGCACGTAGTTCCCAGACACAGACAAAAAGTAATCCTTTCCCCTGTCCAAGTGCAAGACCAGAATGTCTTCAATTTTGTCTTCACCTAAGTTGAGCTTCGTAGCTGTGGTCTTATTTACAAATAGCTCCAGTTCGATCTCAATGGCAGAATCTGAAGAATAACATTAAAAGTGATGTTGGCTGGGGAGAGGCCAAGAGGAAAGGGGACTGAGGGGACAAGGATCAGGCACAGGGGCTGGGAAAGGAAATAAGACGAATCAGCCAACCAACAAGTATGTATGTGCTTGGCACTCAGAGGACACATGAACAAGGAGTTTATAGTCCAAGTGGGAATAGCTCAAGTTAGAATTATTAATACAGGGGTGCCTGGGTGGCTCAGTCAGTTAAGCATCCGACTTTGGCTCAGGTCATGATCTCACAGTCCATGGGTTGGAGCCCCGTGTCGGGCTCTGTGCTGACGGCTCAGAGCCTGGAGCCTGCTTCAGATTCTGTGTCTCCCTCTCTCTCTGCCCCTCCCCTGCTCGCTCTCTGTCTCTCAAAATAAAATAATAAAGACATTAAAAAAAGAATTATTAATATAATTGAAGGCATGGATCAAGACTCTTGCCCTGGGCCAGGTCAGAAAAAGACACCTGATCCAGCAGAAAATACAATGCAAATATCAGCCTGCGAACTGTCCACAAAACAGGCTTAATCCCTCTGCTACACAGCACGACAGATTGCAAAGGAGCAGTCAGGGGAAAGACATGAATGGTACATTCCAGGGCCAGATATAAATTCTGGATTATCACCCCATAATCTTTCCCTATAAGAGCAGACGCTGGGAGCTGATTATAGTGAGGCAGACAGTGAAAATGGGTCCTTCGACAACAGCACCTGCTTCCCAGAGGTCTTCTATCTTCTCTTTCTGTGAAATTAGGGAACACACAGATGGCTGAGAAAGGTTTTCAAGCTGAACTCCTGCCCTTCACTGTTTTTCTATCTTATTCATGGATGGTTCACATTCACAGGGCTTTTAGAAGTTTCAATCAGACAACAAAACACTCAGGAACAAAAAAGGTTATTGTAGGAAAATAAGCAGGCAGGGTAGAGTGTTCCCCAAACCAGCAACCGGGAAGCTGGGAATGGAGGCCTCACCTGGCAGGAGGAAGCCTCTGCTGGGGTTGGCATTCAGCCACTGCTTACAGTAGGACTCTTCATCAGGCTTGTTGATGAACTCGAACTGACAGGGCACTTGTCCATTATGAATTGTAAAGGACTGTACTTGCAACTGCATGTACTTCACATTCTGAAAACAGAACTGGGGGCAAGACCAGGACCCGTCAGACCAGTGCCCTCTTCTCGGTAACCTGCCCGGCCACCCCAACTGGGCAATCTTTACCCTTTCTGGAAAGAAAATGAAGGACTACCTCTTTTGAATCACGTTTCTGCTTTAGGCATTTACTGGGGAGGCCACAGCTCCACTAAAGACCAGCTGTCTGTGTTTAACCCAGGAACCCAAAAACTTCATGTTGTTTTATAAATAGATTTCCTGAAGGAATCAAAGTCCAAATCTTCTATCTTCTATATACGAAGACCATTTCTAAAATACCCTTTACAAAGTGCACCCCCAAACATGAAGACCAGGCACATTTTTCCAAGTAGATGGACATCTAGGGCATTAAAATACCCTCACCATGGGGCGCCTGGGTGGCTCAGTCGGTTAAGCATCCGACTTCAGCTCAGGTCATGATCTCACAGCTTGTGGGTTTGAGCCCTGTGTCGGGCTCTGTGCTGACAGCTCAGAGTCTGGAGCCTCCTTCTGATTCTGTGTCTCCCCCTCTCTCTCTGCCCTTCTCCCACTTGTGATCTCACTCTCAAAAATAAATAAACATTAAAAATTTTAAAAAAAATACCCTCACCATAAATCTCCATTTGATCGGCTTCTTGGTATTGTCCATTCCGAATGATGTAGAAGAGCTATAGCTCTTCCATGAAAAATCTTCAGCCCTAACTTGACTTCCTCCACTGCCCATCCCTTTCCTACACTGCCTTGCCTCCCACCAACATGTGTGTACCCAAGCAATTTGGACTCAATTTAATCTCAGTCAGAGCAAAATATTGGGAAGAAGAAAAAACCCCTGCAAGAATATTTACCCAGTTACACTAAAATCAAACACAACACCTTGTGGCTCATCTACGCCATCATTTAGTTCATGAATGGCCCATGTGTGGGTGAAACATATAAGCCACAAAGGTGAAAGGATTCTGGTGTAGACGATCAGGAGATGAACATCATCTAAACCAACGACCCCCTCCTCTCAGCCAACATCAGCAGCCTCGCTTTAACTAGTGACAGCCCATCAGCCAAGAAGACTGGAGCCCAGTGGTCGGACAGGTGCCTCCGGGAATTCCGAGCCCTCGCAGATGAGACTTAAGTTCTATGAATAGAAGAGTTCTATGAATAGAACATGCCCTTCCTACCTCTCGCTTGGAAAGGGACACAGAAGGAATGTTGGCATTTTCCATCTTATCCAGGGAGCGCACAATCTCCTCCAGAGTCTTCCGGTAACGTTCTTCATTGACCACCTTCACCTGGGAGGGAGACATCAGAGCCTGAGTTGCGTTCTGCCCATTTCCTCCTTTTCAGTAAAGAAGACACGCACAGTATTGGGTAAAAGCAGTTGAGAGCTGCACAGAAAGTGAAAACTAAATAGATTTAATTAATTAACAAAGAACCCAATTAACGATAGTCTCAGAAGGGTCCTCCAGAGGCTGAACTTGTGGTAAAGCCAACTGCTTTCCGATTAGCAGAGAGAACACGCTGGAGTGAAAGCTTGGTTGGGAGCTCTGCCAGGTCGTAGACCTGGGGCAGAAAGATGCTCAGTGACTTTGCTGCTGTCAACAGGCCTGCGGCGAGAAACTTCCCTAGGGTCTGATTTAAAGCGGCATTTCTCAAGCTTTTGTAACCTGTGCTCCACCAGCTAAGATTTTGTCAGGCTTTCCCTTCCGAATTGTGAATTATAATAAACACAATTTTTGTCACTTTCCAATAATAAAACTTTATAACATCCATTAGGCTTTTTTTAAGCCACCCACACCCTCACAAGATTCTGATATGCCTCTACCTGAACCCTTGAAAATTGGTAAAATAAAGAAACAGAACTCACAGAAGAGATCATAAATAAAGAGACGTTCAACCTCACCAGCAATCAAAAAAATGTAATCTATAATAATGACATATCTTTTTCTTTTGGCCCATTGGGCTGGCAGAAATTTTGGACTGATAAAATTCAGTATTAGCCAGGATGTGGGAAATAAGCTCACACAGGGTCGGCAGAAGTGCGAGGAGGAGGGAGCTCTACCTTTACTGACATAGAAAGATCTCCTAAAACATTGTCAGTAGGGAAAAAAAGATGTTCTCTCAGAACAATATGCATAAGGTGATCTCTTTTACAAAGAGAAAAAACGTCCTCTATGTTGTATATAGAACACTGACACATTTGTAAATGCATAAAAAAAAGCCCTAGAAAGACATAGCCCATAAAAAAAAAAAAAGGGAACGTCCATGTACATAGAAATACATAGGAGAAATATACCAAAATAATTATGAAGTGGATTTAAATTAAAACACTGTTTTCAATTTTTTTTTAATTTTTAAGTATTCCCTACAGCCAGCATGGGGTTCGAACTCACAACCCCGAGATCAAGAGTCACATGCTCTACAGACTGAGCCAGCCAGGCATCCCTAAAAACATTTAAAAGCTTTCTCACACTCAGGTGGGGAGGAAGAGACCAAAATGACAAAAGCGGTTATGAGAACCAGTTCCCTACAGAGTGATCGCAATGGGGATCAGCTGCCCACCTACCCCAATGTCAAACACTGAGCTGACAGGCTTGTGGTCACTGGTCTTCAGGGCCATGTGGCTCTGGTAACTCAGCTGAGTGATGTTCTTCCCTTTCCAGAGGACCCGGTCACACCAGGCGGGAGCACGACACTTCTCACTGAAATGCAAAGGCTGCGCTGGGGGCCGGCACAGGCGCACCAGTGCCCAGCGCCTGGCCGGCACCCTGGCTCGGCTGGGGAGACAGGATAGGGCCTTCACGTGCATGTGCATGCAGGCCCAGGGATCTGAGAAGGCACAGCGCTTCGTGCCCATCAGGGGATAACATGTACCCTGTGGGTACCACCCAAAATAGCCGCGAGGGCTCCGAGCCAAACACAGTTCAGAATGATTCTCTGCTCTTTACCCTCCTCTGGGGACGAGATGAAAAAGGCAATCCGGAAGGAAGTACTCTGTGGTGCTTAAAAGACAGTGGTTTAAACAGGCTCTGAATTCCTACCAGCTAGGTTAGAATCCTGGCTCTACACTTGCCCATTTGGGAGGCTCTTTATCTTTTTTTTCTTTTTTTTTTTAAGATTTTTATTTTTAAGTAATCTCTACGCCCACCGTGGGGCTCGAACTCACAACCTCAAGATCAAGAGTTGCATGCTCCAGGTGTCCCTTGAGAGGCTCTTGAATTTGTGGATGCCTCCATTCCCCAATCTAAGAATTGAGGATAATAAATCACACCTACTTCCCCTGGCTCTTGGGAAGATTAAATGAGGTCACAGAAGTGTGTGACATAATGTGAGGCATGCCATAAGCACTAAGAAAAACAATAAACTGCTATGTAGTGACAAGTGCAAGCTAAGCTGCTTAGAATCATCCTATCACCCTAAGCATAACTGAAAAGTAAATTATTGTGGAACAAAGCTTAAGACAGTCGAAAAGAAAACATGCGAGAAGGCAGGGTTGCTGGATGAGCAGATACTGAGGGAAAATGTTTGACCAGAGCGTAAAACATGGGGAAGTCATAGGAATCCTATCTCCTTCTTTAGGTCCACGGGGGCAAGTGCTTCCCGAAATTTCTGGGTTTCCATTTGCGCCTTTCCCCACCCACCTACCTGGTGTCCCAGTCGTCGGAGCCAGTATCATACTTATACGTGGGCTGGAATGTGAGCTCGCCTTCAGTGAAGCCTTCAAAGACAGCCTTGGCAGTGACTTGAGTTTTCAGCTGTAAAAAAGGGTGGAAGGGGAAAACAACAACAACAACAAAAAACCCAAAAAAACCTCAAAATAAAAAAGTGGAACCTTGAATTAGCAGAGGAAAGGGCTTTAATCTGGAAGTCAGCCCCAACCCAAAGGGAAAGGCCCGTGAGAAAGTTATTCTGTAAGATTCTGAGAACGAAATCCTAGGAAAGGGAGCAAGCTGACCATTCCTTTGCCTGCTGTACAGTTCTTAAGGCTCTTTTATAAGAATGTACCTGCATCTAAGGGGCTTGAATACCATCTTACTGAGATGTCCCTAAGAGGATCAGGAACCAACAGACATAGAGCTTTTCCTTCCAAGAATCAGACATTTCATCTGCGTAACACAGTTGTTCCCACTGTACACGGAAAGAGAACTGCATGGAAAAGGGTCTGGAAAGATACAGTCCAAAAAGCAAAGGGAACTTCCATGTATGTAGAAAGAGATAAAAGTATATCAAAACAAGTACGAATTAAATTGAAATGTCAACAGTTTTCCAAAGGAGTTTATCAAATGAGTTATGTGAACTGGGGGAAGTTCTGTGCCGTGGTCTCCCCCCTCTGCGAATTTTGGATTGGTAATAGAGTCTGCTTCCCGGGGCTGTTGGGAAGAATCGTCAGCTTAGAATAGTGCCTGGTGCATCCTGAGAATAGCCAGCATTCCTCCTGCTGCACTCGTTTTAGGAGCTCCTTCCAGATCACTCTCTCAGTGAGATGAACAACCACAGGTGCTCCTGTCTCCTACCTGGGGGACCAAGCCTGGCCCGGTGTGCAATGGTGAAGAACTGTCAGCTAGCACTGGACACAGGGGGGCAGCTATTCAGGGGACGATAGTTGCCAAATTCCCCAAAATAGGAATGCCTAAAAAAAACTATTAAGGAAAAGGCCACAGAAATAATAAAAATGTAGATATTAATGTAAGATTAAGTCTTAAATTTTTTTTAATGTTTATTTATTTTTGAGAGAGAGAGAGAGACAGACAGAGCATGAGAGGGGGAGGGTCAGAGAGAGAGGGAGACACAGAATCAGAAGCAGGCTCCAGACTCTGAGCTGTCAGCACAGAGCCTGAAGCGGGGCTCGAACCCACGAACTGTGAGATCAAAGACCTGAGCTGAAGTCAGCCGCTTAACCGACTGAGCCACCCAGGTACCCCATAGATTGAGTCTTAAATCAGTATGTATAGACCTTAAAACCATCTGGAAAGCAGAGAATACACCAAACAGGTACTGTTACTCGAAGAAAGACCAGAAAAGAAGGCAAGAGGAGGTGAGTACGACACCGCCAGGGAAGCCAGAATGCCTCACTCCAGAATATAGATGCAATAAACAGACAGTTATAG
Organism: Cryptoprocta ferox; assembly: GCA_028646485.1. NCBI lineage: Eukaryota > Metazoa > Chordata > Mammalia > Carnivora > Eupleridae > Cryptoprocta > Cryptoprocta ferox. Next base: position 73,548,401 of record CM053570.1, on the reverse strand, counting down.
AGCAGACTGGCTTAATGCCGAAATGGAGATAAAAGAGAAAAAATGTAAGGAAAGGAAAGGAAAGAAACGGGAGAGAAAAATGGATCAAAAAGGCAATGATTCCATAAAAGAAAGACATAACAGAGTTGAGTTTTTTTCCCCCTCTGACTGATGTGCACCAGGGGACAAAAACGTTAACAGAAAGACTGAGACTGGTGACAATAAGAACGTGGCTACAGACTGAAAAGAAAAGGGACCTGAACCTTCTGAACAACCCTGACCACTTGAATGGTTCTGAAACCTACAGGGACGAGTAGCCTCAAGGAAGCCAGCGAGACACACATGTCTCTTGTCCTGTGAGATGGCTCAGGCTCTGAGCAAGAAACGCTGACCCAAAACACAGTGGAGAATAGCAGCTTCCAGAACTGGTTCCTGGCGGGACTGAAGAAAGCCGCTCGGGAGAAAGAGCTGTCGTTTACACTGGACAAGCCTGGCTGAGGAGCAGGAGGGGGCAGGGGGCCTCACTCGAAAAACAATTTAACAAATCATCTTAAACATACCAAGGATCTCTGTGAGAAGCTTGGCACCCTTTTAGCCCCTTCTTGAACAAATGCATGAACAAGCGAGCACCAGCAGAAGGGGGAGAGGGAGAGAGAGAAAGAGAGAGACTGAGAGAGAGAGAACACACATGTTCCTGCCTCCAAGGGGCATGAGGCATCTCGAGGGAAGAGCCGATGGGGAGGCAGCCATGGATGAGGGAGCACAGATGAAAAGAGAAAGGACTGGCCATCAGCTTCTCAGGGAAGGCTGCCCAGCAGGAGGAAGAAGAGGCCGAGGGTTGGGAAGCCAGGCCTTCCTGTGCCCTCACAGCGGCGGGACAGCTGCCTAAGAGGGCATGGGGGGCTGTGTGTACCTGATCGTATGCATACAGCATTTGGAAGGCCTTCTCCTCAATGAGCTTTTTCACTGTTTCCACATCCAGCTCTTCTATCCTGTAGTTGAGGTCCCCCAGCCACAAGATCACACTGTGAGGACAGAGCACAAAGGTCACAGCTTAGGGGGGACTTCCCCCATCCTCGCCAGTGTGCTTCTGACAGGAGGCCCCCGAGGCTCAGCTTCTTGGGAGCTGGGACGGAAGGGACTCAGCTGTTCGGGGAAATCTTTTCTCTTGCCACCCCATTCACGCCACGGCTAATGTGCTGCTGACTCCGGGACCTTGCTCCAGGTTCATGAGCAACAGTCTTGAGTTGTCCTGGACTATTTTATTCTTGTGTGGTTGGAAAGACAGTCTAATCAGGTCTAAAAGCAAGACCACCATTCACATCATTCCTGTGAAGACGCACCAAAGACCAAATATTGGGTGGCATGTCAATTGCTCAGGGACCCCAAACCATCGTGTCACCTCCGTGCACATCGCAGTCCACAAAACACACTCTCCGCCTTTGTTTCTAGAGCTGAGTTCCTCCGAAACAAAGCTCAACCTTCACAGTGGAGTCTGAGTTTAACCCCCACTGTATCTTCGGTTGGCTCTTTGTGTAAAGTGTGACAGGTGTTTTATTCCACCTGCTGCTTCAGGAGAAGGCTAACCGAGCATTCCCAGATGACCGTGCACATCCCATCAAGTCTGCTACTGCTCTCTCTGAAGCCAGCAGCCAGACACTGGAGAGCGCAGGGCAGCAGACACGCATCACAACGAATGCAGCCACGGGCTCACGGCAGACAGACTGACATGCAAGCCGCCAACCTCCCGAACTAGGGTGCCGGAGGCTCAGCAGAATGGAAGACACACTCCCTGCTGGGTTCCCTGAAGATGGAAAGCCATCCTGTCAGCTTCCAGAAGGCCAGTGAGCTCAAGACAGTTCCACCACCACAGCAGGCGGGATGAGAGGCTTGAATCTGTGTGCTCCCTGGCAGACACCATGGCCCCAGTGGCTTCTTCCTTTTTCTAAAAGAAGTGGCACAAGCTTCAAGTGTTACCGTATAACCCGGGATCCTAATATGCCTCGAATTCAGACATATAGGAAGTTTTAGAGATAAAGGGAAGAAAGATCAGCACAAGATTCTCCAAGCAGCTGTAACTACAACTTTGTAACGCTGAATCAAGAGGTTCAAGACTAAATGAAGGCCGACTACCGCAGTCCGGTTTCCATGACATACGCTTCTGGAAAGAATGGACTGACAGAATCCTAAAGCATACTTCTAAAACCTGGGCTTGAGAAGCTTGCTCTTTGGTTGCTTCCCTGGTGATGTTAATCGAGGCAGACCCACGTTAAAATAAATCTACATTTTCTGGGGACAAATGATGTGCGGGACAAAGGTTTCAGAGGTCTGCCAGATGGGGAGCTGGGAAACTGAACATCTCACGGGACATACCCCGCATGGAAGCGAGCGCTGGCTGGAGCTCCCACTCGGGCTGTGGGAGGCCTCCCCACCAATGAGACGGGGGGGCCCCCGGCTCTGCACAGCAGGAGCGGTGAACTGCTTGGGCTCCATGCCCAGACTCACTCGTGCTTGCTGATGGTGAGAGGGGGGAGGCCTGGGTCAGCCTGACAGAACTGCATTCGAGAACAGATGTCTTTATAGTCCTGGTTCCGCCGCTCACACTCTTCCGTGTGCGCCGCCAGGTGAGAGTTCACGACACAGATGCTGGTGTTGTGGAGCTGGAACCTGATGGCCACTCCTCCTTTGTTACCCTACGGGAAAGAGCCCCACACAGTCCGATTCACAACCTCATCGGGTCAGTCACTCCCACCTGCACGCTTTCAAAATGTGTCCTCTTCAGAATAACCCTGACAGGGAAATGAAGCAGTGTTACTGTCTGTATTTTAACAGGTAAGAAGACAAACCCAAGAGTCACTGGCTAGAGTGACTAGGCAGTCACTGAGGCAAAGCCGCGTCCACTTTTCACTAAGTCACAGGCAAACCACATGCTTGCCCTTCTCCGCAGGAAGCCAAGCTCTTGCAGTAGAGCCTAAAGCGGGACTGTACGAGCCTCAAGACAAGGAAATTGCAAACCTGTTACCAGCATTCTTTCTTTTTTTTTTTTTTTTAACTTTATTTATTTTGAGAGAGAGGGAGAGAGAGAATCTCTCTCGAGGGGCTTGACCCCATGAACCGTAAGATCATGACCTGAGCCGAAACCAAGAGCTGGACGCTTAACTGACTGAGCCGCCCAGGTGCTCCCCGCATTCTTTCTTTATCTTGGTTTCCCAACAGAGTCTCTGTAACATATTTCATGAGTGAAATGGGCAGACCAGCTAGAGGCTCCAGTGTGGAGTGGACACAGGGATACGTGCTAATGGGGCAAGTCAGCCAGCAGTTCGCTAAAATCCAACTTCTGAGTGGTCCGCTCCAACTAGCCGTGCTTGAGCGCCCCGTTCATCTTGCCAAACCAGCACCGTCACACTGGGGCACGTGCAGTCACGGTGTCAGGAGAGTCAGTGCCAAAACTCTTGGGGTCAAGGCCATCAGGGTGCCGAGAATACCAAGCAAAACCTCACCATCCTCCCCATGATTCCTGTTCCCACGGTCTCAGCTTCCACCTCGGAGATGTGCGCCGCGTGTTCCTGTTTGACATACAACAGCAGCATAATCCCCACCAGTCGGATGAGCTTCACCTGGACAACAGAGCCACACATTCAAGTCACGGCATGAAACAGAGTCGAGAACGGGAATCAATGTCCCAGAGGAAAAGTGGTCTCGAGGCTGGCTCAGGATGCTAAGGTGCCTCCTTCTCTGAAATAGGACACGGGGTAATCACCTTTCAGCTCACTGAACATGCTACGTGATAACATGTGGACAGCCTACTGGCGCCAAGACCTGTGTGTTTCCTACCCAAAGCGCCTCTTCTGGAGGACTTGGAACTGAAATAATTAGGACTGGCTTATGATAAAGGTCACTGGAAAAGTCAAGAACTGTCTTAGAATTTCCCTGCAGGGCAACATAAAATGAAAGGTCACCGACCCCTCTCTTACCTTTGCATACTTGGCATCTGGATGAAGACCTTCTGATACAGCTTTAAACCACTCTTCTTCCTTTGGGGTATCGTGGAAGAAAAAGGCTTCCTTACTCAGGTCAAGTTCCTGGAACCTGTTATAAGCAGCAGGCAGTCAGGCAGAGAAAGGTAATGTGCGAGACAACACGTCCTCAGATTGGTTTAGATGCGTGTGTCCTAGCTCTCCGACTAAACTGCAGGGCCCTCAAGAGGGGAGAAAAAGAAACACTTGGAGCCAAGGGACTAAATGCTAAGGAACCCCCAGCGCTTTCACCCATTTTCTCTCCATAACCAGCCTGTGAAGCAGCTAGAAGCATCTCCATTTCACACCCGAGACCATCAGTTCACACAAGCACCAAATGGCAAACTGGGGGCCACGCCTAGGTCTACATAAATTCCAAATTCTGGGCCCTTCCCACTTTGCATACAGGCTTCTTGGCCGCCCCTACCCCATCCACAGTGGCCAGGGCAGTGGGAAGAAGACAGAAGTATGGAGGGGAAAAAAAATGACTGATGGGGCTTTTTAAAAGCTACCCTTCCTTCCCTGGCAAAACATAGCTTTGCTTTGTGACCGACAACGTGTTGAATGTCTAAGTGATGAAAGTCAGTTCAAGGTGTAATGATTTTAACATGAGGGTTGGACTAACAATTAAATAATAGCATTTAAATGCTAAGCACATCACTTTAATGGTGCCAGAAATTTGTTTACCACGAGGAAGAACATCAAACAGAGAAGCAGCTGTTATTAAGCACATGCTCATTTTTCAATTCCTTCACCTGCTGCAAAAATGTAGTTATACATTCATGTCCCTGTCCCTTCAACCCCAGCTGTACTTTCTCAAGATATAGAGGCGACTGAGAAGAGAGGCACTCACCCTACACAGTACACATCTGGGGCCTCAATGCCATGGCTTAGCCAGGGCCGGAGGCATTCTTTGGGGGACTGGCCATTCACGTTATATGTTCCCACAAAAAACCTGTCAACAAAGAGAACCGATGAGTCACTCGGGAAGACTATGGAGGTGACGGGGGAAAGCATCCTACGCTGACTTTGCCCAGTTTCAGTGTCTTTGGAGTGGAATTCTAAGACAAGAAATGTCACACCTAACCTAGACCAACGACTGTGGCACCAAAGGGTGACTTGCAGTCGGCCACGGTATTTGGTGCTTTCATGAGGACTTCAAACAGGATAGGCCTACTCTGAACATTCCTGTTTAGCTTTAAAACACATTAGAGAGCCATAATCCACAAAATGATTCTTCACCCTGTAGGGAACTGGAAAAAAAAAAAAAAGAAGAACCTTGTTACTTTCAGAAGGAAAGCAACAGCAGTGTTCACAAGTGACTCTTTATATATACCTAGAAGCGATGTTACCGTGTGGTATAGTCCCAGTGCATGGACTTAAAAAGATCTAGCAGAATCCTGCAACCCCTACTCATTTCACTTCCAGTAATCCTGTCTAAAAAGATTACCAAACACCAACTTCAATTCACTAACTTCAACTTAAATGACTTTCTTCAGGGGCACCTGGCTGGCTCAGTCAGTTAAGCATCTGACTTCGGCTCAGGTCATGATCTTGTGCTTTGTGATTTCGAGCCCTACATGGGGTTCTCCACTCTTAGCGCAGAGCCTGCTTCGGACCCTCTGTCTCCTTCTCTCCCTCTGCCCCTCCCTCGCACATGTGCTCTCTCTCTCAAAAACAAATAACCATATAAATAAATAAATAAAGGACTTTCTTCAATGCATATATGCTCACTCTCCTCTCTCTCTCTCTCTCTCTCTCTCTCTCTCTCTCTCAAAAATAAATAAATAAATGACTTTCCTCAAAGGCCCGGAATGACCAAGAGATATGCAAATTTCAGGATATCATTCCTTCTTTTGGCTCCTATATCTCTTCAAATATTGCTGTAACTATTTGCAAGTTGTGTCACTTCCGCTCTACCACACTACCACCTGCCTGGCCAGAAAAGGCACAAGAATAAATGCCAACTAATGAAGAGTGAAAGGAAATGCTCATTTGGAAAATGATGGGAGAGACTCTGTAGAAGGATCGACTTCCAAATCTGGGGTAAGGATGAAGGGAGTGCTTACATTTCAGAGAGCTGAGAGATCATCTTGCTTTGAAAACAGTCCACCCAGTTAGCTACCTGAAGTTCTGGATATAGGTATAATCCTCTTCTTTCTGCGCTAGATGTGATTTCACTATTGTATCTCGCAGGCCGAACTTCTGAATTGATAAAATATGAGCCTTGTCTGATACTGTGATAGTGGAGGCGCGAACCAGGTCAGTGATGTCAGACTTGGATTTATTCTGTCTAGAAAAACAAACAGAAATTTATTATATTCTGATGAGTCTCCCCATGACAAAATACATGAACATGAAGCTACAAGTTTCCAAAGTTAAAAGAGGCCAAAGTCAAATGTATTTACTAAGACAACACTATTTCTATGTGCAATTAAATAAACTTATATGCTGTTGACTGTATAGTACATTGGTCTGGAGATTTTCTGATAGAGATCTCAGGTCAGCGGGGGCCTTGAAGACATTCTGATTTAATTCCTTCCTTTTTCAAATAAGACAAATGAGACCTAGTATTATCAATGGTCCACCCAGTTGGATGGCCACAGAGTCACAACCCAGATTTGACAATGCTCTTTCTAGACCCTAATGCTTCATGTAACGAGACTATAAAACTATCCAGATCCTTTGACCTGACAATTCTACTGTATCTCTATTCCATAGGAATAATCAAAAATAAAAGAACAAGAAAATCTGTATTTCATTTTTATTTGTGCTGTTTTAACAGTCATACTAAAAATTACTCAAATGCCAACATTTAAAGTTAAGCAAAATAGGGGCGCCTGGTGGCTCTGTCGGTTAAGCGACCGATTTCGGCTCAGGTCATGATCTCACAGTCCGTGGATTCGAGCCCCGCGTCGTGCTCTGTGCTGATAGCTCAGAGCCTGGAGCCTGCTTCCGATTCTATGTGTCTCTCTCTCTCTGACCCTCCCCTGCTTGCGCACACATTCTCTCTCTCTCTCTCTCTCTCTCAAAAATAAACATTAAAAAAATTTTTAAGTTAAGCAAAATTTTAAATTTGACATATTCATCTAACATAATCCTAATAACAGTGCAGAAAATTTTGTTGATGATCACTTAATAAATTAAGATATACAAAGCACCCACAACAACTTCTGACACTGAATAAATACCATATAAGTATCTGGTATTATATCAAGTACATACTAGTTAAAAGTGAGCTGAGAATGACAGATCTAGCTATCATTTAAAATTCCAGCGGCACCCGGCTGGCTCAGTCAGTGGAGTGCACCACTCTTGATCTTGGAGTTGTGAATTCAAGCCCCACGTTGGGTATAGAGATTACTTTAAAAAATAAATAAAACTTAAACAAAAATAAATAAAGTTTGGGGATTGTTCGCTGCTGCTTCGGTGCATAATTAAAATACTGATACAGGCTAGTTTTTAATCTTGACTAGATGGTTCCACTTATGATCAGTAGGGGGCACTGGTGTACAGGCTAAATATAATAGCCCATCAGAAAAAAAGAAAAGGGAACATAAAAACGGAAAAAAGTATCTTCAGAGTCTGGAAACTCCTAAAAGAATGGGAAGGAGAAATAAAAATGTTTCTAATCTTCTACATTTCTAAGGTAGGGTTAGACTGCCAGTTTCAAATCCTAAATAGGCTACTTGCCAGTCTGGATCTAGGGTAAATTCTATAAAGTCATTTCTTCATAGCTGTAAAACAGAGAAGATAATGGAACCTATGTCTTAGGTTTAAAGAAGATAATCCAGGTGAAAGCGCAATGCAGGGCATACACAGTACATGCTCAGTAAGTGTCCAACATCTCTTAAGCCAGTCACCCTGGGCCAACTTACATCATGCACATAATGGTCTCAGTTCTATAATGAGGAAAACAGTGACCCTAAGAGGCACAAATGAAGGGAGAGTGCATTACCTTGTAAGCAAGTTGTCTGTTGTATCCTGACCCCAAGAGCTCTGGTCCACAAGCAGGCCTTTCCCATTTGACCTCGAATCATCAAAGTCAAAAACACCTAAGTGGAGGGGGACGGAATGAAAACACACTACATATACTTTAATATACAGACCCCCCGCTTCTCAAATTGTAGTCTAGGAATCACTGGTTGTCCACATACTGATTGAAAGCACAGGAAAGGCCTATGCTGGTGTTTGAGTAAAGCTCCCAGAGCACAGAGAGAAGGAGAAAAACCAAGCATTTCATCCAGCGATCTTTACTTCTGAAAACAAATATCTCACTGGTCTGACATCCTTTTCTAGAAACAGAGTGCGTTACAGAAAGAATAAAACTTTGAAATCTCCAGACCTAAGCACCATCACCAGCTCTACTATTTACTGACCTCTTGACTTGGGACAAGTCATCCAACCTCTCTTAATGTCAATGACTTGACCTACCCTGCCCTTCTCACAGGTTTACTGTAGGGATCAAATAGTTGACATGTGAGTAAGAACTTTGGAAGCCACAGAGCATATTATGAAATATACCTCACTACCATTTACTCCAAGTGGGACTTCAAGTTCAAGGAGGAAAGAGGCAAGGGTCAGAGATCTAACACTGGAAAGGACCTAAGTGCTCTAGAGAATGAGAAGCACTTGTCATTGTTAACAAATTGCCTCAAAAACCAAAGAGCAAACCAAGGACTTTCAGTAAATAAATACTTTGGGACAGTTGTTAAACCAAGATAAACCTGAAAAGGAAAATTAATCTGCCAACAGTTTCTTTGCTCCTAAAAAACCCAATCTGTGAGATGCCTGGGTGGCTCAGTTGTTAAGTGTCCGACTCTTGATCTCAGCTCAGGTCTTATTCTCAGGGTTGTGAGTTCAAGCCCCATGTTCGGCTCCATGTTGGGTGTGGAGCCTACTTAAAAAATAAATAAATAAATAAATAAAAAGCCAAATGTCTTGTCAACAGAAAACAGCAACGGGGAAGCCATGGAAAGATGCTGCTTCAACATACAAGTTATAAGGAGCACTGGAGGCATGAAACATCATGAAAGAATTCTGCCCTGAAGACTCTAACTAAACATGGATTTTTTAGCCATGCATTCACAGGAACCAAAAAAAAAAAAAAAAAAAAAAAACTTTGGAGTTAAACACACACATAAACACACACACACACTAATTTGAAACATGAGAATAATTACATTTCAATACTTCCAATCAATCAATAAGGCCTTTCAATTTTGCCTCCTAAATACCTCTCAAATCAATATATTCCAAGGTCACCTTACTGGCCCATGTTACCAGCGTCTCCCTAGAATGACTTCAAAAACCTGATCATAGTCTCCTGGCCTCCTTTCTCACCCAGTCTCTGACCCAATGTCTACACTGTGGCCAGAGGATTTTTTTTTAAGGAAGGCTGATCACATCACTTAAAATCTTTTAAAAGCTTCCCATTGGATAAACCCAAACCTCCCAAAATGGCTGCCAACTCTCTTTCTGGTCTGAATCCTGCCCACCTGTCCACCTGCATTTCTCGCCACAGTCCTCTAGCTCCCCACCCCATCAACAGCCACATTCTAAGTATATTAAAGTTACTGCAGTTATACTATGATCCCATCAGAAACCCACTTCCTTCTTCCTCATTCTGCTTTACACGGCTAACTCCTACCCATCCTGGGGCCAGGGATCAGCAAACTTTTCTGCAAAAGGCAGAGTGTAAATGTCCGAGGATCTGCAGGCTATATAGTCTCCCAACACAACTATTTGACCTTGCTGTCATAATATAAAAGGAGCCATAGGCATGCCTTTGTTCCAATAAAACTTTATTTATAGACACTGAAATCTGAATATTATATAATTTTTAAATGTCACAAAAAATATTCTCTTCTAATTCTATGCAGACATTTAAAACTATAAAAACTACTCTTAGCTCACAGGCTGTACAAAGCAGGCAGTGAGCTGGATTGGGCCCAGGGACTGTACTTAGCCAAGCCCTGCTACGTATGGACCACATCTTCCGAGGTCACTTCTTCTAGGACGTCGTCTCTGACTCCTCGTAGATAACGTCAGGTGCCCTTCCGCTGGTGTTCCCATAGCTCCCCGTATGTCTTTCATTATAGCCTCAATTGCTGTGTATTATAATTGTCCCTTTGGTTAGACTGTGAGCTTACTGAGGATACAACTCTGTTTGATTTATTCATCACTGCATCCCTATCATCCAACATACTAGCCAGCACACAAGCAGTTCACTCAACAACTCAACAGAAAATACTGGGTGAATACGGACCCCTTATGTGTCTTATATAAATATATATCATCTAAGCTCAAGTTGGTAGTGTTCTTTTGGAATGTTTCAGGTCATCTTCCCATTGTGTTCAGCATACAACAAAAGAAAGGAAACTAGAATAGGTTGTTTCCAGACTTCTACGACCCCATGGCTAGGTAGTAATTTCTAAGAACCAAATCCCCAACTGTATTCTACCTCTCTTGCTTTACTCTCATTGAACTCTAAAGTTTAGACAACCAAGGTACTTGAGTTAGTGAACGGCATACGGGGACACCTATTAGAATGGCTGAAAACCAAAAGCTGACAATACCAATTGCCAGCAAGGATGTGGAGCAACAGTAACTCTCATGCATTGATTATGGGAATGGAAAATGGCACAGCCATTCTGCAAGCAATTTGGTAGTTTCTTACAAAGCTAAACGCGGCCTTACCATATAACCCAGCAATCACACTCCTAGATACTTATGGATTTGAAGTTTTATGTCCATATAAAGACCTGCACGTGTTTACAGCAGCTTTATTCGTCATCAAAACCTAAAAGCAACCAAGACGTCCTTCAATAGGTGACTGGATAAACAAACTATGGTTCATCTATATAATGAAATATTATTCATCAATAAAAAATAAGGAGTCACCAAATCACAAAAAGACAGGAATGAATCTTAAACACATATTGCTAAGTGAAAGAAGCCATTCTGAAAAGGCTACACACTGTAGGATTCCAATTATATCACATAACGGTTAAGGCAAAACTTTAGAGATGGTAAATAGATCAGTGGTTGTCAAGTGTTTAGTAGGTGCATAAGGATTAAATGAGGGAAGCACAGGGGACTTTTTAGGTCAGTGAAACTATTCCGTAAGAAACTGTAATGATCGATACATGACATAATCTATAGGCTCTAAAACCCATAGAACCTTATAGCACAAGAGTGAACTTTAATGTATGCACATTTAAAAAATCATTTTGGAGGTGAGGGGATCCTGGAGTAAAATGCAGAAAATGACAAAGAATCTAACTGTATTACAAATGTATGAACAGCCTCAATGAAGAAGACAGAAGAAAAAAGTGCTGACCTAAGTAACTTTGGAAATGAGTGGAATCCTTAAGACTAAAGGCAAAATGAACTGTACGCAAGCACTAAACTCTAGCTGAAATGCTTTTTCCCAAGGGGATATAGGTTAACAATTCTGAAGCCACTATACCTGGATCCTGGAATTAAATTAATTTAACACTTAAGAAAACAGAGAGAGGAGAGGTGCCTGGGTGGCTCAGTCAATTGAGCATCCAACTCTCGATTTTGGCTCGGGTCATGATCTCACAGTTCATGGGTTTAAGCCTTGTCATGCAGATGGTGCAGGGCCTGCTTGGGATTTTCTCTCTCTCTGCCTCTCTCTCTCAAGATAAATAAATGAGCTTAAAAAAGAAAAAAAAGAAAAAGAAAGCAGATAGTGGATTGTGGGAGCTGGGTGTCTCATCATTGGGATAAAGAGATTCCAGATAAACAAGGGGAAGAGACTAGAATGATCCATGTGGTACTGGATTAGAGTTGGAGTTATCAGCATGAGTTCATGTTTCCCTAGTATAGATACATATGGTTACACGTAGAAATACAGAGACACACACATGTAAGTATACACACATACATTTCTTTGCTCCTTCAGCTAAGAGGGCCTAGAAGCAAGGACGCACCACTAGGAAGGACCACTCTTTAATGCCCAGATCTTGGTTTCTAATACCATTTATTCTCTAATAAAAGGAACCAAGGCTCCTTGAGATATGGTTGTCTTAGGTCTGGGGTAGGAAATATACAAGATGGAGCATTTTGTAGTGCCAGAAAACAAGAAAGTACTCAAAAAAAAAAAAAATAGGGGCGCCTGGGTGGCTCAGTTGGTTAAATGTCTGACTTTGGCGCAGGTCATAATCTCATGGGTTCAAGCCCCACGTCGGCTCTCTGCTGTCAGTGGGGAGCCCGCTTCATATCCTGCGTCTCTCTTTCAAAAAAATAATAAACATTTAGAAAATAAAATAAAAACACCCACAATGAGGGGAGTATGTCAAATGGACACAGAACCCAACTGAAAGAGCTCCAATGGTCGCAGCTGGAACAGTAAGCAACAATACTGGGTTATAATTCAAAGTATAAAAGAAATAGCCATCAGTCCACAGCACAACAAAGAGCCGAATAAACAAATAAAGACAAACCTGCCTGAAGAATTCCAAATAATGTAGGTGAACACTACCTTCAAGGAGGTGAAGCATATCTCCCTATGCTCCTACTGAAACTGCTGTGTTAAATTACTGATAAGCTTAAGCTTCGTGTTGCCAAATCCAGTGGTCAGTTCCCCCTGGTTTCAGGTAGGCTCACTTCAACCTTTCTGGAAGCACTTGATAGGAACCACGCCCTCCCCCGGTAAACATTTCTTTAGTTTCTGAAGACTCCTTTTTCTCTCCACGCACCCCACCCCCACCCCCAGGAATGAGTCCAGGCTAGGTACTGGTATGGCAGCTTCTCCAGCTACACTCTTTCCCAGCTAGGTGATCTCAGTCTCAGAGTCTTATTTTTTATTTAAAGTTTATTTATTATTTATTTTGGGGGGGGGGCAGAGAGGGAGGGAGGGAGGGAGAGAATCCCAAGCAGTCTCCACGCTGACAGCACAGAGCCTGATACCGGAACCCACGAACCACGAGATCATGATGAGCCGAAGTCGGACGCTTAACAGACTGAGCCCCCCAGGCCCCCCTCAGTCTCAGAGTTTTAAACACCACCCACATGCTGACTGCTCCCAAATTTCCATGCTCCAACCTAGATCTTTCAGCCAAACTCCAGTTCCCTACCTAACCTGGCCTCCACATCTCTCCCACCTCATCCACCGTGCTCTATCTCACTCAGTTGGATCAGGCTCCACTTCCTTTTCTGCTATTCCTAGAACATGTCAAGCTCATTCCCAACTCAGGGACTTTGCTCTTGCTGGTCCCTCTGCCTGGAATGCTTTTCCTTCAGATGTCCACATTACTCATTCCATTTCATTCAGGCCTCTGCTCAGACATCAGGAGGCTGACCACTCTATCTACATCCCTACCACCCCACATCACTCTATTCCCTTTCTCCAGAACTTCCTAAACTTCTTCTGTTCACAGCACCCTTCCTGTCTGTGATTTTTTCAGAGAGCCTCTAGGCCAAAAGAAATAGCTAATAGAGCTATTCAAGTAGTTAGGGCCAAATAAATTACTAAGTATTTAAGGTCTAACAACTTAAATAGTGGTTTGAAAACTAATACACATAAATAGAAGGAAAAAATACTATTTCTATTTCATTTTCTTTTTTTTTAGTTTATTTATTTTTGAGAGACAGAGAAGAAGTGGGAGAGGAGCAGAGAGAGAGGGAGACACAGAATCTGAAGCAGGCTCCAGGCTCTGAGCTGTCAGCACAGAGCCCGACGCGGGGCTTGAACCCACACACTGTAAGCTCATGACCTGAGCCGAAGTTGGATGTTTAACCGATGAGCCACCCAGGTGCCCCTCTGTTTCATTTTAAATAACCACAATTACCTACTAATGAGATGTATGTGTCTATTGAGTACCACACAACCTCTCAAACTTTGGAATCTGATTGGACATACCACACACAACGTGCCACACTGATTTTTGCATGATATATTTTTTGAAGTCTATTTATTTTGAGAGAAAGAGAGAGAGAGAGAGAGAGAGAGAGAGAGAGAGAGAGAGAGAGAATAGGGGAGGGGCAGGGCAGATAGAATCCCAAGCAGGCTCTGCACTGTGTCAGTGCAGAGCCCAACTTATTCACAAACCATGAGATCGTGACCTGAGCTGAAAGTTGGACAGTTAATCGACTTAGCCACCCAGGCACCCCTGTATTTTTGTTTGTTTTTAAGTTTATTAATTTTGAGGGAGGGCACACGCACAGAGAGAAAGGGAAAGAGAGAATCCCAAGCAGGTTCCATGTTGTCAGCCCAGAGCCTGATGTGGGGCTTGAACTCGTGAGATCATGACCTGAGCCAAAATCAAGAGTCGGTTACTTAACCAACTGAGCCACCCAGGCACCCCCTCCTTGCTCTTGATCACAGCAACCACCAAAAACCCAGCTTCACCTTCCTTTTGATACAGTGACCAAAAGGAATTCAGCACCATTCCTATGAACTACCTCGAGCTAGAACAGACGTCAAGCATCTCTGTACTGACTTTCAAACATTTAAAGGTCCCGCAGCGCCCCTGTGAATTCACTGCAGAGCCCCAGGGTACCTCGGCACACAGATTGGGAACCCACAGTCTTGTGAAAGTTTTCCTTTTAGTGCTAATACCAAAAGTATAGTATATCTTGTAAGTATTCATCAGTTTATTGGAGGCTATTCCCACTAAGCTGTTAGTTCTGTAAGGCAAGGGCTTTGTCTTTATGCTATTTCCCAGGGACCTGGATCAGCACCTGGCGTGGAGAGGGTACTCGATGTGTTAAATGCATGCAAGTATCAGGAAACTTAAGCTGCAGCCTAGCTGTGCCATTACTTTCCTGTGTGACAAGTTCCTTCTTCTCTGTGGGTCTTAGTTTCTTCGTTTATAAAGCAGGGACTTCAGTATAAGTATCTCATGGGGCTTTAGAGTGAGGAAAGGCAAATTAAGGAATACGGGTTAGAGCTCGGTTCCTGCATGTCAGAGCTTTCTAAGGACTCAGGATCTAGGGCGTGCCCAGTAAGACCCTTGTAAGGCCTAGTAAGTTCCTAGTAAGGGCCAGACTGAAGGAACATCTCCTGGGGACAGGTGGTTTGTCCCTATGGATTCAGCTCTGTCCATGAGTGGGCAGCGTCCTGGAAAATCGCCTGCAGGCCTACATCACCATGTCTGCCGCAGGAGCCAGTCCAGAGAGGACTGGAACATCTTCATTCTTCGCTCTAAGCATGGAAACTTCAAGGCGTGACCTGGGGGGATTTCCAGCCACAGGACAGTCTTCTCGGGATCTCTTCTCCCCTGAATCTAGCACGGCGCTGGCTGTCAGCAGCTCTTTACCAAATTTACCATCACCCAGACCCCTGGCTCCCTCTCCACCACAGCTTCCTGTTTCTTCCTCCTCTTCTGCTTCCCTGCTCCCACTCTGCCCTTTTTCCAACCGCAGACTTCCAATCCTCTGTCCCCCAATCTAACAGATGACATCTGGGATTTTCCTTCCTTCCCATGTTCATTCACTAAGTCCTATAAATCCTGTCTCCTAAATATTTTTATACATGACCCTCTGCCCTGTCCCTACTGTCATGCCTTAGGTTACGCCCTTACTATTCTGAAAAGCACATTCAATGATTTCTCTGCCTCCATCATCACCTTCCTCCAGTCCATTCTGCCACCATCAAGAAGAAAATATAAATCTGAGGTCATTCCTGTGCCTTAAATCCCATAATAACTTCTTTTTTTTTTAGTTTATTTATTTGAGAGAGAAAGTGCGTATGCGTGAGCAGGAGAGAAGCAGAGAGGGAGAGAAAGAATCCCAAGCAGTGATCCCAAGCACGGACTGTGAGATCATGATCCAAGCTAAAATCAAGAGTCTCATGCTCAACCGAGCCACTGAGGCACCCCTCCCACGGTAATTTCTATCACCTATGGAATAAACCCCAAACCTATGAGTATTACACACAAGGACCTTTGTAATTAGCCCAGACCCCCTTTCCAGCCCCAACCCAGTCACACCAAAATGATTTCTCTTTATTATTATTATTATTATTATTATTCATGTTTATTTATTTTTGAAAAGACAGAGACACAGCGCAACCAGGGGAGGGGCAGAGAGAGAGGGAGACACAGAATCTGAAGCAGGCTCCAGGCTCTGAGCTGTTGGCACAGAGAGCCCAAGATGGGCTCGAATTCACCAACCCTGAGATCATGACCTGAGCCTAAGTCGAACACTTAACCAACTGACCCATGTTGGTGCCCCACGATTTCTCTTCAGATGCTGCCTCCTCACCCCACCCCTGCTCCTAACCACTCCTCGATCCCACCTTCACGTGGTAGACTTCATCCTTTCAGACTCCGTTTGGCGCTCACCCCCTTCAAAATACACGGAGGTCTTCTACTGGTCCTCTCCGTGTATTTTCACACAGCTAGTGCTTGCCTCAATCAAGGCATTTATCATAATAGAACTGTCACTGTGTTTACCTCTTTTTCTCTTACTTCTTTAGTTAGACCACAAGCTTCTTGGGAGTAGGGTCTGATGTTTTTTCCTCTGTCGCCCTGGGTTTACCGCAATTTATGGAACACATCAGGTAGTGAGTAAACACACAGTGAACAAAGAGCCACAGGGCAGACATCAAGCTCGCTGTCATTTCTGGGTGCTTACTTGATGACCACCTTTCACATCTACAGTTGAAACCATTTCCCTTTAAGAGCCTACCTAGTAAGAAGGTCAACCATGGTAACAGCTTGGTCTGGATGTATAAAACTCCAGAAGTGTTTTGTTCTTCTTGCAAATTCTGTGCATTGCACTGTATAGTTTACGGACCCAAAACCCTTCTCCCATGCCTGGCGAAACAGAAACATTGCCCTGGAGGCTCCTTCCTTGGCCCAAGCAGCAGTAGAGCCTAATACGGATCCACAATTCTGATCTTGTACACTTGTACACTTGGCCCCAACTGTACTTTGGAATTCGGAATTTGGGGGATTTTAGAAAGCTAACACGTGACCTATGCTGTATGTAATACAACGCCCCCAGCAGGGTCTAAGGCAACACTAAGGAATCAAACACTTTAATATTTCCACAGTGCAACTTAGGAGTAGTAAAGTGTGGTGGGATAAATAAAGCCTATAAATAGTCCCATGTCAGTTCAAGCAAGTCTTGCTGCCAAAGTGGGCTTAGGCCAAACTTACAAAAAAAATTTTTTTTCAGTCTTCGGAGCTCTTAGGACTTCAGAACTGCTGATACGGGATTGAAGATGGTAGTTAAGAGCATGGCCTAGCGTATCTACACACATCAGAAAGGACTAGAGTGTGTGTCTAAGTCCATCTATAACACAAGTTTATAAATATACCGATAAATCTTACAGACACATACATACACACATTGGAAAGCCTGGAAGGGTAGAAACCAAAATGTCAACAGAAGTCATTTCTCAGCAGTAGGACTTCTTTTCCTTTTTGCTTATAGGCACTTTCGAAATCAGCTACGATGTGGATTTTATTTTATGTACATTTATCACGGGTTTTGAAATCAAAGACCCAGGTTCCAATTTACACTCTGCCACTCAGTAGCTGTATGACCTTGGGCAAGTTACCTAATTTCTCTAGCTTCAGCCTCTTCCACTGACCAGAGATAATAGCGTATTTGCCGTATATGACTGCTGTCTTCTTTTCCTATGGCTAACTGGAGGCTCTCCCTCACTTCAAGGCCAAAAGGGGCTCTAGAAGCCAAACCAGACCTGTTGAAGGCCCAGATCTACAAAACAAAGACAAGAGGCAAGGTCTTGATGCCAACATCTTGTAGCCAGGCTTATCACTGCCTTAGGCTTGGGGCGTTTTCTAAAACATGATATCACACAAGAAAAAAAAAAAAGTCAAACCCAAATCCAAGTACCCTACTTCTCTGGCGAATTGTACGAGAGCAGCAGCATTCTTTATTTTCTTTTTTCCCAACCAGGAACATTATTTCTTAATTCAGTGGCTCCTTCGTCTCGTCCTATTGCTCCGTTCCCCCCTGCAGGGCCCCTAGTTATTTGCAGGTACACCCAGATCTAGACCAGTGCTGTCCAACAGAACTTTCTGTGATGACCGAAAGGTTCTACAGCTTCACTGCCACTGGCCACACTGAGACACTTGAAATGTTTCCAAAGCGAACGGGAAACTGGATTTTGTATTTTATTTACTAAATTAAATGTAAATAGCCACATGTGGCTACCACAGTAGACAGTGTCCCGCTTCTTCCCTTCTATACAAGAATCATCGGCCACCACAGTTCACTCCAAATGGAGCTGTCCAGCTCTGCCTGAGTTTAGTCCTGCTGCTGCCTACTGTCTGCATTCCCACAAGAATGTGCACAGTTGGGGCCCAGGTAAAGCTGCAGTTTGACTTGGGGCCCTCTCTCTGAGCTCCCCCTTTGTCACCTGCACCAGTCCTGTCCCCACCAGCCCAGTATGCAACCCTGCCATCTGCCCACCCCTCTCGCCCCAGGGCCCCAAGAGGTGGTCAGCCACCAATGTCTTTGTTCCCAAGGATGCCTTTCCCCAGGCCATCCTCTCCTCACTGGTCACTGCAAGAGTGTCTCTCGTCACCACAAGGGCCTCCTGCTACAGGATCTTCCCACTTCTCACTACCAACTTGGTCTCTGGACGTGGCCAGACTGAACTCTGATTTTAGGTCTCCCTGCTCTAAAGCTTTCAGCATTGCACTGCTGCCTGCAGGTTAAGACACAAACTGGTCGAACTGGCAGATGAGGCCCTTTGCAAATTGGCTCTCCTCACTCACCTAAAAACTGCCAGATCCAAACAGACAGGTTTGCCCTGCATGCCACCATCACCCCTGCCTCCAGGGGAAGCCCCTCCTACTTGCCGGCCACCTCTCTTGCAAAGCCCAGCCTTCACTCCTACGCGCTCCTTCCCCTTCTTCCTGAAGCCCCACTACCGTCCCGTAGTCATCTCTCCAACTTCTGAAGACCTTCTTGTCCTGGTGTGGCACTTTTAAGAGAAATTAGTGTTTTTGGAAATAAGCGTTGGGCTTTGGAATAAAACAGACCTGGTTCACCACCACCAAATTCAGAAGCCAAAAGAATAACCAAATGAAATCTACATGGGTCAAGAGCCTAGCAAAACGCCTGGTACAGAGAAGACGGGCAGGAACTGTTACTTCTTTTCCCTCTACCACTTTTTCCCTCTCTGCACTCTTAATCCCCCACTGCTCTGATAATGAAGACTACTATTCACCAAGTACTCTCTAATCTCATTAGATGTTAAAACCCAGATCTGCTTGACTCCACAGTCTCCCCCTTTGCAAGCTTGAGCACAAGATCTTCAAAGAAACTATCAACTCATAGAGGCGAGTAGCAAATGAACATAAGGGTCCAGTCTGTTTGGATAACAAAGCAAAACTACCACCACGGCATCCACAGGGTGTGTGGGTGTGTGGCTGTCATTGCTGGGTATAGATCATGTCCTAACCTACCACCACGGCATCCACAGGGTGTGTGGGTGTGTGGCTGTCACTGCTGGGTATAGATCATGTCCTAACCTTGCTGAGTATCTACTAGACAGGTCTAGGAGATGTCCCTTCCTGTCTTCTCAGTCACTGGCCTTTGCATTCCAAATCCAGCACACCAGAAGAACCTGCAAAACCATGCGAGCAAAATACCTGATGTTTCAAATTGGCAGGAGTGAGTGAGGTGGTTCAATGCTTATCAGTGACACAGAGGGAGCCATCCCAAGGGCTCTCTCAGTCTGAGACAGGGTGACACATACCAGCAAGAGTTACAGTCAATTCACAGGAAGAGAAAAAGATCCAGATCCAACTATGCAGAATCCAAATCAGGCTGCATTAATGACAATGACAGTACTTTTATCATGAATAATATTAACAGCAAATTCTTAAGGCTTACTACACGCCAGACATGCTTTTAAACACTTTACATATGTTTAATCTTTAAAACTGTTCCATCAGGTAAGTACTATCATTCTCTGCACTTTACAGACCAGAAGTTAACTAATTTGCCCCAGGACATGCAGATAATAAATGACACAGCCAGGATTCAAACCCAAGGAATCTGGGTCAAGAGTCTGTGTTCCTAACCAATAAATGGTATCAAATATCAGAAAAATGTGAGGTTCAGAAAGTATTTCTGGCAGAAGAAATAATTTCAGTACAAAGACATAGCATTATGGTATCTTCAGAAAACAGTAATAATCAGTAGTATAAACAAGTAGAAAGGAAAAGTTTTATTTGAGAAGCATTAGGGGACATGGAAGTTGAGTACAGGGATTAGGGCTCAAGCATTAGATTCAAACACACAACTTGAGTTCTATTCTCAACTCTGTTGCTGACCAGTGAGTGATCACAGGCATGTTACCTACCCTCTCTGAGCCTCATCTCTCCATCTGAGAAATGGATATCCTCTTACAGAACTTCTGTGGCATACTGTGAGCCCCAAAGACCCACAGTAAGTGCTTAATAAATGTTAACTTCTAATAATGATAATAGTTTGATAGCAATACATTTTTATAAACAAATTTTTATTTTAACAGATTTGTTAGGGGCACCTAAGTGGCCCAATCGGTTAAGCGTCCAACTTCAGCATAGGTCATGATCTTGCAGTTCGTGGGTTTGAGCCCCGTGTCAGGCTCAGTGTTGACAGCTCGGAGCCTGGAGCCTGCTTCAGATTCTGTGCCTCCCTCTCTCTCTCTGCCCCTTCCCCTCTCCCACTCTGTCTCTCTCTCTCCCTCTCTCTCTCTCTCTCTCAAAAATAAACATTAAAAAAATGTTTAAAAAATATATTTTTTAGTAATAGATATATACTAGTAATTTATGACCAAAGTGTAAGATTTTGAACGCCATGTAGAGTTTGGATTTTACTCTATGGTGAAGGGGAACCATGGGTGCCTGGCTGGCTCAGTTGATAGAGCATGCGACTCTTGATCTCGGGGCCGTGGTTTCAAGCCCCAAACTGGGAGTCTATTTTTTAAAAAAGGGAGGGGGGGAGCTAAGTATAGGGCACAATGTGGGAAACTCTGGAGAGAAGCCCATAACACAGGGCACCGGCATACAAACAACTGTCAGCCTGGCCAGCACCCCAAATAGTTCTGTTACTTTCTTAAGAGTCGAATAACCATGTTTCTTAGTTTTCTCTCTTTTGTTTCTTTAGACATCTCTAAAAACACATCCTGCGTCCTGCAGACCCATAAGCCATGGACTCAAACTCTAATCTGCACCCTATGCAAATCCAACTTAGGTTGGCAAGGACTAAATATGACTGGTTTAGCTTTCAAGGAGGACGACTCCAGTGAGACCACATCACAGCAACAGACTGTAGTGGTGACAGGTTATTGGACAGATGACTTGACTCTTTCCCTCCAGGCTCTCCCTTCACTGGACCTTCTGTGGTCTAGTGATAAAGCTGAAAAGAGAAGTGGGTAAGAGCAAACCAGGAAGGGAGGGGAGAGGAGTTCAGAGCATACTGGAAGAGGAAGAGGGCAGGAGTTGTTCAAGTGACTAGGCCCTTGAGCCGATGAACTGCACAGGTCTCTACAGCTCAAAGACCACAGATATTGTTTGAGCACCTGGTGATGTGCAAGGCATTCAGGCTGGCACGTGGGGAGGAGAGAGGATGCAAAATGCTAACAACAGCAAGTTCAAGCTTGTAAAAATGTCGCTGAATGAGCAGTCGACAAAGAGATGAAAACACACAGGGCTTTATCCAGAAATTACAAACAGTCGAGTCGAAGTAAGAGGAAATGAAGGTGAGTTGGGGCAGATGAGAGAGATAAGAAGGGGCTGAAGCCAGGCTGTGCAGGACTTGAACTGTCCTGCAAAAGGATCTGAACTTTATTCTGTGGGCAACAGAGAGTGGCACAACATTCAAGTTCACATACAAAATAGTAGGGCATGATAAAGGTTGGAGTCTAAGGAGATCCCGAGGGAGAAGCAGCCTTACGGTTGGGAAGACTTGTAAGGAGACCACTGGGTTCATTCAAGTAAGATGATACTTACATGAACTATGGGGATTAAAAAATAATGTGGTTATTAGAAGAGGAGAGGGAAGGGTCAAGGATGACAGAGGTTTGAAGTGACTGCATTCATGGAAAAGGGACTGGAGGGAGGGAGGGCAGTAAGAAAATAATGAGTAGTTATCTGGAAGAAACCGGCCTAGATAGGCCCCCCAATTGGGCAGCCAGTCTCTAAGCTCTGGAAAGCGGGCATTTACAATTCCTGCATGTGGTTCCCAAACGAAAGCATCTCTCAATAATTTAGAGGTGACCTTCTCAGAGGCAAATGCTCACTCTCCTTGCATAGATGGAAGAGAGGAAAGTCAAGGGACATGTCTTAATATGGTACCGAGGTGCAATAAGGAACATAAAAATAAAAATATCCAGGCCACTGAGACACACACTTTGTTCAAATCCTCACCATTCATTTTTGCTAGTTTCAGTTTGCATATGCATCAGGGGTGGTAAAGCCTACAAATTTGTTACAGTACATTTTAAGCAGCAAAAACATGTAAGTCAGCTGGCTTCTATGTTCCAACCCTGTCTTCCCGCTAATAAATATTGATGCCTCTCTTTCCTGAACCTTCCGTCCCTGAGGATTTTTCTGTGCAAAGCCCCACTTCTAAATGAATGCTCGTGGGTCACTTTGCTTTCTCCGGACTCGCCCTGTAGAATTCCAACACAAACTGTTTTCTGAGGGAAAGAAAAGTCTTCAGGGGGTTCTCCTGTTCTAGAAACAAACAGGAGGCTAAATGGGACAAACAGGGAAAAAGGAGAAGGGAACAACAAAAGGAGGAAGAAAAAAGGAGCACAGTTCTCTTTTGTTTAAACAAAGTGATCCAAATTCATTTGCTTAGGGGCCTACAGAGCTTCCCACAAAGACAGAGAATGTTCCTACCTGCAGGATAAACATCTAGGAGAATTCCTCTTCGCTGCTAAAAGGATAGGTTGGCCACACAGATTTTACTTCTTGAAAGAGAGAGAGAGAGAGAGAGAGAGAGAGAGGCGGACCAACCCAGGAACTCTTTTTCCCACATTCTCTCTGGCTTCTACCCTGGTAATCTAGGTTACCCTTTATGCTGCCCTGAGATATAAATAGCATTCATTTCCTTTCTCAGGCCAGACAGACTTTAATGCTGTTTCCTGGGTTCCAGGGGCAGAAATACTCATGGCGCATCTCATTCTAAATCTGAGTTACTACAAAGCTGCCTCACTTTGAATCAGCCATGGAATAAGAAAACCACTTCAAAAGACCAGCATTTGAGTGTTATTACCACTTTGTTAAATTAGCCCCGAAGAGCCCCAATGGGACTTCTGAGTAGTTCTTTCCCTCTCTAGCGCACGCCTCAGAATCTTCCAGAACATGGCTCCAGGTCTTTGCCTGTGCCTATAGGAAAAAGTGCAGGGGGACGTTTTATACAATGAAATAGAGGACTGCGGAGGCCTATGCAGGATCCCCAAGGGGTTTCAGGATAAGAGCACCTTCACTTGCTGGACTGAAATAAGGAAGCATTTTGTCCTTATTTCTTTTTATGTCCTTATGTCCTTTTCTTTCTTTTTAAAGACATAAAAAGCTACATAGAGTAGAGCAAATAGGTGAAGAGGCAGAAAAGCCCTCACCCGGGACAGCTGCTTGTCTGAGACCAGTGCAACGTCCTAGCTGAAGAGGCCAAGACAATCGGACGAACATGCTGCCCTTCAACCAGGGGTCTGTCTCTTTTCCACATCACATCTTAGCTCAAAGACACCGCTCTGACCCTGCGGACAGGGACTCCAAACTTGGCCTGACATCCCTGGATTCAGCAGAGACAAATGAAAGAATGGACAGTTGGGAAAGAAGCATCAAAGTGAGAGCTTTCCTTTCTCTACTAAGGCAAAGGCGAGATGTGAAGACCAGATTCACCTTGCCACCAAAATACCCAGGCCTTTGAGGTGCTCTTACCCCCTTGGTTCACTCTCTAAGGACCACCGTCCTGCTGGGCTGACACTCTCTTACCTCAATGTCTGGACTGTCAGCTCCCTGAGGGAGCCCTGTTTCTCCTAAAGTACATCACAAATAGCATTGTGAAGCAGCCTTTTGCCTCAGGTTGCCTCCTCAGGCTATCAGGAAGTGGGTATTTTGATCATATGCATATAGGAAGAACCAAATCCACTACCTGTTTCCCTTGGGGCCCGAACTATTCCGAAAATGAAGTCATAGGAGGCCCAAAAGTTTCTTCTACCTGTTGTAGAATATGTGACTCTCCCGAGGCCCGAGCAACTTTAGAAACAGAGACGAGAGGCAGAACTGGGGGCCTGCTGCCATCTCTTACCAGTTTTAACAGGAGTCATTTAGCAATTTAAATTAAATTAATTTAAATTGATTCCATGACATAATTAAATTGTTAATCAATGTCATTAAAATTAACTTCAAATTAAACTTAGCAATCTAGCGTAACCCCACTTACTGTAGGTATTATGATGGGGCCATATCATTTTAAACTAAAAATAAAACCAAAACCTTGACA
The DNA here is from genome assembly GCA_028646485.1 of Cryptoprocta ferox. NCBI lineage: Eukaryota > Metazoa > Chordata > Mammalia > Carnivora > Eupleridae > Cryptoprocta > Cryptoprocta ferox. The sequence continues at coordinate 73,523,952 of CM053570.1, read as the reverse complement.
ATAATTCCTCACCAGCATGTGACTAGGTTTTGTTTTTTTTTGAAAGCAAACGAAAGCGACTGAGGTCCCTGCGCATTTATCACCCAGGGGCAGATAACTGGCTGCAGAGCTGCCCGGACCTCTCCCAGAAGACCTCTCTCCCCATTTAGGGAATCAAGAACTCCAGCAACTTGGCCCTGGCATGCACACGGCCCGCCCCTTTCTGCTGCCCCTGGGCCTGTTCTTAATGGTGAGCCCTCACCTGTCCCGGCACCACCGCCCAGGATGTCATGGGAACTGAAGCAATAGCTGTCTCAAGATCAAGTACTTCAAGTGAGCCGAGATAAGCCCAAGAAAGATGCAAACTATCAGCACCATCAGGCGCTTCAAACGCCTCTTGCGGCAGCTGCGATGAGGGAAAAGCACAAGCACTGAGGAAGTCTTCTGCTCACCCAATTTCCTCTCATTTTACAAACTTTGTGCAACCCGCTCTCCGCACCCCACCCCCGACGCCCCAGCCCCTCATAGTTTCCAAGCCTTATAAGAGCAAGTGGAGTGCTGGCCCACACTTAACACAGCTACTCCACAGACTCTTCCTCTCTCGAAAGGGGTTGAGAAAAGAGGCACGAAGGGGTACCAGCGGTCATGCCAAAGCTCACACGTAACTGGAGCCGCATGGGCACACCCAGGGGGAAAACATACCAGAGAGCCCTTGCAGAAAATCAAGGAGCTGTACAGAAAATACAGGTCTGCAGGTCCTCCCAAAGCACCAGACTGACGCAAACTTCAGCCCTGGGCCTCTCGCTTTCCAAAACACAACCTCCTGCTCAACAATTGGCCTTTTGTGCTGCACAACACGACCCATGAAGGGCTGGGTGGAAAAAATCTAGTCCCTTTCACCTGTAACCTCATCCTGGCCTCCAGGCCCACGGTGGACAGGGCTCTCTTGGACCCCAGATCTGGGAACAGTCCCATCTATCACACGGGCCAAAGACTGTCAAGGGAGCCAGGCAGCCCAATACACACACCAATCCTCGCCCAAAGGCTCTGTCATGGCGAGCGCACCCCCAACACACGCCAACCTCGGAAGGTCAGGATGGAGAAACTGAGGCTCAGAGAGAGGCAGCGACTGGCTCCAGGGCACACAGCGAGTCGGGATCGGCGCTCTACTACAACCTCAGCCTCCAGATTCCGGAGTACCACACAGCCATCCTCCCGCCCTCACCACTCCTGCTGGGAATAACATCCCCTCCGAACTTCAGCCCTAGCGTTCCTGCCTCCGAAGGGCCAGGACCTTGGTCTTTGCCCCGTGCGTCCACCGGCCAAACCGCAGACCCTGCCCACCCGCGGGCCAGGCCCGCCGCCACCCCCAGCCCAGAGCCCCAACCCAGGTTCCCACAGCCCGCCAAAGACCTGCAGAATCGCACTCCCGAGAGCCGGAGGCGGCAGACATTTCCCTGCCTGTTCCTTCAAGCTCTTCATCACGCCGCCGCGCGGCCCCTCCCGCGCTGCCCGCTCCGCCCCGAGAAGGGCCCGCCCCCACATGCCACCTCCGCCAATCAAAGGCCGATATTCTCCATAGCCCCACCCCTAAACAGTAATAAGCCCGCCCCTCGCAGCCGCACTTCCTCCAATCCCCACCTCCTCTTTCGAGACGGATACCTGCCTCCGCCAATTCCGGCGCATCGGGGCCCGGGGTCCTGGGCCGAGTTCCAACCTAGCGGCGCGGGCGGATCGGGCTCCAGGCGGGTGCACCTGTATACAGACAGCCACAGGAATTCAGGATCCGGGGTCCTGGGATCGAAACCTGTGGCAGGGACAAGGAGGGAATGCTAAGCCACGGGCTTGAAGAGCCAGTTCCACCTCCGCATGAGTGTAGGCGGGTGAGCAAATCGCTCAGCCTTTCCGGGGAGACTTCAAGCCTGTTTCCCAGCGCACTGGGTGCGTCTGGGATTCAAATGCAATAATAAATGTGGAGAGAAAAAAAAAAAACAACCTTCCCTTCCGAGCTAGATCCGCGCCACTCCTCCGTGGTAACTATGTGCCAATGTCTGTGCTTCACATGTGTATTACTCTTTAATCCTCACAACTAACTGTAGGAAGTGAGGAACTGTTATCCCGTGGCAGCTGAGCTCAGAGACCTTAAGTGTAAGGTCGCAGAGTGAGAGGCACAGCGGGAACTCAAAATAGCCGTCAGTCCTAGGGAGTGGGTTGGGTGCTTTCATTGTCCACAATCTCCGTCAGCACCTTGTAAGCTACTCATAATAAAAACACACTCCAAGTAAAAGCAGTGCGTTTGCTATGAGATATGCCTTCAAGACAAGTCCTCTCAAGACCAGACCTCTGGTTCCCTTTTAACCAGATTGCCACCTCTTCCTAGAAATTCTTGAGTGCTTCTGCCTCTCACTCAAACCCCACTTCTGTCTGAGCCCCAGATGCTTTTGGTCTCCTATGCTATCTTGCCGGCTCTTCTTGTGAAACTGCATGAACCTGACCGAACGGAATTGGATTTGCAAGGACATCATAAATGAAGAAACTTGGGTTCCAGGCCCCAGTGTGGCACCCCTAGAAACAGCTTGGAAGTTCTTTTCAGTATTTACATATTGTCAACCTATACTGGGCTTCATCTGATCCTCACAAACCTCTTGGAGTCGTGGGTAAGGCAGGTTCATATTTCCATTGTACAAATGATAAAGCCAAGTCCTAAAGAAATAAGATACATTGCTCACATTCACAACTAGGAAGTGGCAGAGCTGGGATCGGAACTGAAATCTCTGGACCCCGTGGGCATGAGTTAGAGCCTGCAGTTCCAAACCCTGTTCTATCAATTCAATTGATGAATGACCTTGGGTAAGTTACTTACCTTTTCTGTCAGTTTACTGATCTATAAACAGGATATCTACTCTTTAGTATTGCTCAAGGGACAGAACAGGACAACATGGTTGGTGTGCATTGTCCAGATGTCTAGAAAAATGTCTGGCACATAGTCGATGCTCAGATAGGGTTTTCTAATTCTTTTCTCTAATTGTGGTCTCTTGACCAAGGCACTTCTACTACCTGGCCTTTTGTGCTGCACATTACCCACCAGGGACTGGGTGGAGAACACCTAGTTCCTTTCACCTTTCACCTCACACCTCATCCTGGACTCCAGTCCCTTTATCTGTAAAAGGCAAAGTCTAGGCTGCTAGACACCCAAGAGCCTTCACCAGTGAGAGTCCCCTCTTACCCAGGCCCCTCCCTGAGGAAGTCCACATCATGATGACTACTTAGCGAACTTGACTCAGTGCAGTGTCTCTGCTGGTTATCCAAGGTGTGGGCCCCAGAAGGCAGAGCAGGTAAGGGGACTGATAGACGGATATGTAAGCCTAAAAGAGCAAAGTCATCCTTGACTCCTCTCTCTCCAGACGCACAGCCAGGCACCAAGCTATGGTCTTCCATTCAACACATATCCATGAAGCGTCTCCTAAGTGCCAGGCTCTGTTCTAACCACTGGGTAAAGTTGTGAACGCAACCCACACTCACTGCCCATGTGGGACCTACATTCTCTTCAGTTTGATCTCGGGTGCACCCTCTCCTCCCCATCCCCGTTACCTGGCCCTAGCCCAAGCCTCAGTTTTTATACCGCAACTCCTGCAATGCACTCGGGTTGAGCTCCCTGCTCTGGGCTCTCCCCTTTGGCACCAGTTGCCAGAGGAACTTTTCCTTCCTGCAAATCCTACCTTGTCATTCCTCGGTTTAAAACTCTTACAGCTCCCCCACAAGCTGTGGGGCAAAGTCCAAGGTCTTTGTTGGTTGTTTAAAACCTTTCTTGAGCTGTCTCTGCTGGCCTCTCCTGGCTCAGCTCTCTCCACGCCCTCCTACCCCCAAGTTCAATCCCACTTCACAACCTGTTCTTCCCTCCGACAGCCCTCTCCCCCTTATTGCCCACCTGGGAAAAACCTCGTTCATCTTTCAGGTCTTGGCTTACATATCACCTCCTCCATGAAGCCTTTCTTCACGGAGCTGTTTCTATGGGATAGGAAACACTTTTGTAAAAGATCCCACATCAAAACGCAAGAGCAAAGGGTGCCTGGGTGGTTCATTTGATTGAACGTCCAACTCTTGATTTTGGTTCAGGTTGAGATCTCAACAGTTCGTGGGTTCAAGCCCCACATCAGGCTTCACGCTGATAGTGCAGAGCCTGCTTGGGATTCTCTCTCTCCTTCTTTCTCTCTCTCTGCCCCTCCCCCCTCTAAAATAAATAAACTTAAAATGTTTTCATAGCATTAAACACACACACACACACACACACACACACACACAAACACGAGCTCAGCTTCTGAAGGAGACTATAGTCCTGTCTAATCCTGGGTTCATGGTTTACCAGCTGTGTACTCAGGCAAGACATTTCGCCTCCCTGAGCCTCAGTTTCCCCGTCTGTAAAATGCAGACATTGCTAATATCAACCTTGTAAGGTGCGGTAAGGAAAATAAGATAATGTGTGAAAAGTTCTTAGAACAGTGTCTAACACACACTGAGTCAACAATGAATGTTAGCTAAGTTATGGGCCCTCTTGTATAGAAGGAAGAAACAGTTTTTGAGCTCCTAGTATGTCCTGGGCACTTTCACATATATGATCCCACTTAATTCTCACTACTCCATGAGGAAGATATTCTTTACAAGTCTACAAAACCAAGGTTCAGAGAGGTGAGGTGGTTTGCCCCAAGACGCACAGCTAGGGATCAGCAAAGATAGGTTTCAAATGCAAGGGACTGTGCAGCTTTAAAGTCCATGTTCTTTGCTGTTATTACTATCATTACCCCTCCTACATCTACTAATAATTATCATAAATTGAGTTATCTTTATTAGTTGAAGCTTTGGAGACAAATTTCCCCCTGCTTAAAGAATAAACTTCAAACCCCTTAACCAGGCATTCAGGGATCTGTAATCTTGTTTCTACTTCCTTTTCCCACACACTCCAGGGTGCATCCAAAGCCAGTCCCCTTTCTGGAACACCAGGCAAACTAAGAGCTCCGCAGACATTTAGTCTCCATGGTGAGACCACGATGGAAGGGAAGTGCCCCTACCCCCCCCACCCCACCCCCCACCACCACCATTCCTGCAGAGACAAGATGGCTGGAAAGGAAACAAGTAATGGTGTTGGGTAAACACCTAAGCCCAGTACCTGGTGGCTGAGATTTGCATGTTCTGTGGCTAATCCTCTGCTCTGTACAAATTCTCCTTTACCTGCCTGGCTGAAATCCTGATCTAAACAAGTCCTGCCCCAGAGGCCACTAACCTCTCATTGCTAAGCCAAAACTAGACCGTTTCCTCAGCTGCAGTGAGAGACAGAGCAAGGTTCAAGAGCAGACGAGCCCATATACCAGACTTCTCTTTGTCCCAGCTGTGTTTGTCAGAGAGAGGGAAGATAAGCCTCCAGGAGCTGCTGACCCTGCTAACTTGTAAAAGATTCTGCAACAGAATCAGCCCACCCTGCCTAGAGTCAGGAGGACAAAGGAGGCTCTGCTCAGGTTTAGAAACAGAAAACCAGAAATGCAAACACATTGCCTGAGGGCACTGTGGCCTGGTGCCAGCAGCATTAGACGGCACAGAAACTGGAGTGTGAGTCCAAAGGATGGAGAGTCAACTGCCAGTGGGTAGGTCGGTGCCCAGCCACACAGCACACCCCACCGTAGTGTCTTACCTACCTGGACAGACACTGGCAACTTCTTGGAGGAACATCCGGGTGTGTGAACCAAAGGGTAGCTGGAATATGAGGCTGAGCTCCGCGGTGTCCAGCTGGACGGTCACATCTGAGCCTGCACAGAGGAGGTGGGAATTGAGCCCTTGGCCTCCAGGAACTAAACTAAGGCTGGCATCCCCAGAATGGAGAACCAGCAGCCCAAGATCCCCAAGCCCTGTTAGTCCTTAAGCAGGTCACTAAAGGCTGCTACTGGGCGGTAAATAAACCTCTACACCCGAAACTCCAAATCAACATCCTCCCCACTCCACGGGGGGACGGATCAGGGCGCTGACAGTCAGTAAGCCTTGCCACTGAGTGCTCGATAGATGGGGCTGGAAGCTCTCTAACCTGTTGTCTACCCCTTCCTGAGCAGAAGGAAATGCACATAGAAGCAGACAAGAGGGGCTGTCTGGGTCTACCTGACTATGTCAGGCATGTACTAGGTCCTGGGAATCCCATGGTGAAGAGAATGGACATGGCCTGGCTTCAGGGAGCTAGACTGTGGATGGTGTCCTGCTGATCGAATCACCCCAGCACCCTGCAGGCTCATGGTGAGCACCCACAAATGTGCTCAACTAATGAACAAGCAGGAGCAGTCTAGCAGAGTGATCAAGAGTGTGGGCCTAGAGTCTGGATTCTGAGTTTGAATCCTGGTTCCACCACTTACTAAGTTAGTTAATTTCTCTGGGCCTCAGTTACCTTGTCCATAAAATGGGGATGGGAAAACAGTGATAGCTTCGTGGAGTGGTTGTGGGGAAGCATCATATGATGTTTGTAAAGCAATTAGGACAGTGCCTGGCACAAGATAATCATTGATTGAATATTCATTTCTGTTGGTATTACTACTGCTACTACTACTACAGTCTAGCAAAGAAGGCAAGCATTAAATAGGTCACTACAGGGGTGCCTGCCTGGCTCAGTCAGTTAAGCATCTGACTTCGGCTCAGGTCATGATCTCACGGTCCGTGAGTTCAAGCCCCGCATTGGGCTCTGTGCTGACAGCTCAGAGCCTGGAGCCTGCTTCAGATTCTGTGACTCCCTCTCTCTCTGACCCTCCCCTGCTCATACTCTGACTCTCTCTCTCTCTTAAAAATAAACGTAAAAAAATTTTTTTTAATTGATCACTACAAATAATTAAATCACTGAGGGTGACAGGGGTACCCGGGTGACTCTGTCGGTTGAGCATCCAGCTCTTGGTTTCCACTTGGGTCATGACCTCACACTTTATGAGTCCGAGCTCTGCACTTAAGTGAAGAGCCCACTTGGGATTCTCTCTCTCTCTCTCTCTCTCTCTCTGCCCCTTCCGCACTCACGCTGTCTCTCTCTCTCTCTCTCTCTCTCTCTCTGTTTCTCAAAATAAATAATCTTTAAAAAAAACTTTAGTGGCACCTGGGTAGCTCAGTGTCCAACTTTGGCTCAAGTCATGATCTCACAGCTCGTGAGTTCGAGCCCTATGTCGAGTTCTCTGCTGACAGCTCGGAGCCTGCTTTGGATTCTCTGTCTGCCTCTTTCTCTCTGTCCCTCCCCTTCTTGTGCACATGCTCTCACTCTCTCTCTCTCTCTCTCTCTCAAAAATAGATTTAAAAAAAATTTTTAATTAAAAAAAACTTTTTTTAATGTTTGGTTTTTTTTGAGAGACTGAGCGTGAGTGAGGGAGGGACAGAGAGAGAGGGAGACACAGAATCTGAAGCAGGCTCCAGGCTCTGAGCTGTCAGCACAGAGCCCGACATGGAACTCACAAGCCATGAGATCATAACCTGAGCTGAAGTCAGACGCCCCACTGACTGAGGCACCCAGGCACCCCTAAAAAAACTTTTAAAAAATCACTGTGGGTGACAGAGAGCTGGCAAGGATGAGAAAAAGGAATATGTATCATAGAAGTACAATTTCAGGAGGTTCAACTAAAGCTTCCTGGAAAAAGTAAAGTGTGAACTGAAGACCTGAAGGATGAGTTGGCTAAGTGAAAAGAGTGTGGGGGCTTTCAGGAAGAGGGAGCAACATGTGCAGGGGCTCCATGGTGGGAACATGTCATGTTGGAGGTAATGGAATCAATCCAGAAGATTCCAAGCACAGCAAGCAAGGAGGAGGGTGATGGGCGGGCCTGATCCTACAGCGTTTTGCTTGCCATGGTAAGGACATCAGAGAGTGTTCTTACTTCACACCATTCTCTCTGTGGATCCAGTACCCTCTGCCCTAACTGCCACTCATGCTGAAAAGACCACTCACCAAGAATGTACAGTTCACCATCCAGGGACACTGTGGGGAGGGAAACAAAAAGGCCCTTAGCAATTGAGCACTCTAGCCCCTACCAGGACAGAAAGGACCCCAGGGCCCCAGAGGAGAGGGACTCACACCACCCACCCCCTGTAGCACCTTCTTCCAGTGTAAAATCCCGAGAGACTGGCACTATCTGGTCCAAAGAGACATCGTCGGCGGTAATGGCCATCCTCCGGTGCGTGTACAAGAAGAGACTAAGGGCAGGAAGCAGAGGTGAAGAGAGGGCCCACCAGCCACCCCTCAGCCCATCGTGGAGGCCTTGGCCAAGTGCTCACACTCCCTTCTTGGTCCCTAGGATCGTGCTGGTGGTGCCCTGCTCTGCACAATCATCGTGCCGTCTCTGTCCGCGGTGCCCATCAGAGACTGGAGTTCTACAGATAGGTCATCAAAGCTGAACATGGCCCATTTTGGGGTGCCTCTGCTTTGTTAGTGAAACACATGCGTGATCTATCCGTAGCGTATGACAGTAACGCCATAACCTCAGCCACCCTCTTCCCTCTCTGACCGCAGTTTTGCTATCTGTAAAGTGAGGGTGGTAGATTAGAAAATGTCGAATGCCGCTCCCCCCCTCCCCCAGCTCCGAGATCCTGAGGTTCACTTCCTGGCTCTGAGATCTTTGACAAGTATTTGTCAGTCTCTCTCCTTCTGTGTAATATGCGGGCATTGCTAGCAACATTTACTGGGTACAGGGGAGTAAAACAACTCGCTCAAGATCATGTGGCTCAGAGGTAATAATTCCTGGATTTGAACCCAGGTAGACAGGCCACGCAGCTCAAGAGCTGGACTAGTACATTAAGCTGTCTATGCACAACGAGCTTCTCCAACAGATTTTGAGGATTATGCAGCCCGATACACATGAAGGGCTTAGAATATAGTGTCCAAAAAAATACGATCATTATTATAATTAATCTAGAAGACTTAGACTCTGCCCTAGAGGGATAGTTGAAGTCCAGCTGGAGGATACAGTGAAGAATAAATAACCCGTGGCCCAACAGGCAAGGACCGAACCCCTCACTTACGCATATTCCTGGCCACCGTGTTTCAGGTGGTGGCGCACGAGTCCCAGGAGGCGGCTCTGCCTGCTGTCTCCCTCACACAGCACACCTTGTACTGCCTGCTGCTCAGGGTCAAGGGAAACCAAAACAAAACCGGAGGCCAGGCCTCTGCCAGCCCAGCCCAACCCACCTTCCCTGCCCTTCCCTTGCTCACCCAGATGCACTGTGTGACCTTAGGCAAGTCACTTCACCTCTCTGAACCTTCCCCATCTGTGAAATGGGGATAAGAATCCCCAGCTTCACAGTGGGTTGGGAGGATGACAGTATTTAAAGCACTGGGGAGAGTCCAATACTGAGCAAGTATGTAGTAAATACTAGCTACCTTCTTCCCTGATGGCACAGAGAAAGGGAGGAAAGCAGATAGGCACATAGACACGGTCCGGTCCACTTCCCGGGGCCAGGGCAGGCGCCGGGGCTGGGAGCTCAGTGCTGGGAAGGATATGATGGTGCAATATTCCCCCTCAGCCAGGGTCTCCTGGATCACCACAGACTGGTCCATGCTGGTCCCTGCTGAGCAGACACGCCCTGGGGAGAGGGCATATGGGAGCCCCTTTAGGTCAACAAGTTACCCAGGAAGCGATGGAGCTGCCTCAGAGGGTGGTGGGACAGGGAGAAGGGCCCTCATACAGGGAGAAGGTAGAAGAGGCCTGCCCCTCCCTTTCCTCCTCCTTAGGTGGGCCTTTGAGTTTCTAGGGAGAGGGGCCATCCCTTTTCCCCTGGTGGGATGTACACCACCCTTTGCAAGGGCATCTATCTGGTTGTTTCTGAGAGGGGTCTGGTCTACTTGTTGGAAGGTGGGTGCCTTGTCCCATTACTGGAGAGGGAGTCATGGTCCCACAGCCCCTGGGATAGGGCTCCGTCTCCCTTTTGCGGGAGCAGTATTAGTCCTGCTGGCACCTCTCTAGGGGGGTGTTGGAGGTGCATCTGCATGGGTTTGGGGGGAAATGTCCTGTTCTCCTCGGGAAGGGAAGAGAGGGTCTCATCCTGGACAAGGACCCCAGTCCCATTCCTCTTTCCTTGGAGACAGGAAGACACATCCCATTGCTCTTTGGCCCTCATCCCCGCCCAGCTGGCCTGATTGCATCAGCCACAGGCCAGGGGGTGTCCGTTTTTGACAGCTGCAGGACAAGGGTCTCAGGCCTCAGTTTGCCCACCCCCACCAGCCCAGCCCAGCCCTGGCTCCCTGCTCCCAGCCCCCTGCCATTGCCGCCTACCTCCTGAGCTGTCACCGCCGAGGACATAGGACACCGCGGCCCTGGTCAGCTACTGACTACATTTCCCAGGAGGCCCTGCGCCACACGCTGGTCAGCCAGCCTGCAAGTCCCAGCATGCCCGCACCAATCATGGGGGCGCAGGGAGGGCTCGCTGCCTCCATTAACTCCTTAGATCCTGGGGTACTCTGAGTTCCCCCGTTCCTGATGACTGCTCTAACCACCACCCCAGCCCTCCAAGTCATGGGGCCAGAGCTCCCCGCCTAGCACCCTGAAGGAAGATGGCCATGTCTGCCTTACCGGGAAAAACTAATGCATTTTCATTTTCTCCTCTATTCCATCCTCACCTCCTCTCATCCAGGCTGGCCCACTCTGGTCTCTACTGCAACTCTTTCTCCCTGACCTGGCTTAAAGCAGAACAACATAGTTGAAGAACCATTACCTCTGTTTCCCAGGTAGAGAAACTGAGGATCAGAGAGGTTTAACAGTTTGACCCTGCAGCTAGCAAATGTCAGCCTCAGCTGACGGGTCACTCTAACTTCTGTCCATTGACTGCCACACACTGCCATCTTTCCTCCCTTCACCTAATGTGTGTGAGTGACATGTGCATGATGGGTGCAAGACTGGAGCCCCTGTCCTGCCTGCCTCATGGGACTGCTTGAAGATAATGGATGTGATGAGTGCACTCTGTAAAGGGGTGACACTGTTTATGTGCAGTGATACGTGGAAACCGAATCCTCTCCCCTCCACCCCTCGTTAAGGAGGAGAGAGGACAAGAGAGGAGGCCCCTCAGCCCTCAAGACAGCCTGAGGGTACACTTTATTGCTTTCAAGCCCCTTCCCCTGATTTACCCCTGTCATGTGTACTTTTTCCTTTTGGGTCTTGATTTCTGCATTGAAGATCAGGAGTTTGCTCTAGATGGGCAAAAGCAGTCAACTTGGATATGGGAATCCAGGACCAGTCTCTCACCCTATTGGCCACGTCGCCAAGCTGTAAGCTCCCCGAGGAGTGGGCGATGTCTTTGCCACATCACCCAGTACAATTTCTGGCACAGTTGGCCCTCAAGAATGTGTTTATTGAATTCGTGAATTCATGAATTGTTTTAATGAAGATACCTTCTCTCAAGCTTTGACCCAAACTAGAGGGTCAGTGCCGGGGAAGGAGTGGCCCCTGTGACCTCTAACCAGTGCCCTCTCCCCTTTCACTAAGCTGGGAGGTGCTGCCCGAATGGCCAGTCCAACTCTACTTATGTAAAGTAGAAACAAATGGTACCTTCTTCCCGATCTTCTCCTTTTGCCAGAAATACCCACAATTCAAATGGAGCTCAAGTTTATTTGAATTTGGTTTCAAAGTTATGTGGGAGATGAGGAGAAAGGGAATTGACTGAGACCGTTAGAGATAAAGGGGGTAGGAATCACGAGGAAAGTAGGGGAACCCCAACTCCAGCCCCACTCTTAATGACAAAGGCTGGGGAGGAAGGTCTTCGAAAAGTGGATAAGGTTGGGGTGCCTGGGTGGCTCAGTCAGTTAAGCGTCCGACTTCGGCTCAGGTCAGGATCTCATGGTTCGTGGGTTTGATCTCCGTATCAGGCTCTGTGCTGACAGCTCAGAGCCTGGAACCTGCTTCAGATTCTGTGTGTCCCTCTCTCTCTGCCCCTCCCCTGCTCACACTCTGTGTCTCTCTGTCTCTCAAAAATAAATAAACGTTAAAAAAATAAATTAAAAAAAAGAAAAGTGGATAGCAACAATTTTGGGGTCCTCCCATTCGATGGGGGTTTTCCCATTCGATGGGGGTCCTCCCGTTTGATGGAGGCAGGAAGGAAGTTCCGGTTTTCCAGATGACCCCTAGGCTCTCCTTGGGATTAGGGTTGAGGCCCTGCCCCCTTGGAGGGCACCAAGTTCAGGTGAAGGCTCTGGGAAGAGAAGTGACGATCCTGGAGCCCAGGCTTCGGACTTGATAAATCCCTCTCACTAAAGATACAGCTGCAGGAGTCCGAGCTGGGAGTGGAGCTGGGGGTGGAACTGGGGGCTTTGGGGGCCTACAGGGTCTTCCTAGCTGCTGTGCCCCAGTTCTGCTGGGCCCAGCTAGGGGAGCAGGAAGGGAGCATGGCAGAGTGGAGGAGCAGCAGC
>CM053570.1:73371449-73511079 GCA_028646485.1 Cryptoprocta ferox | reverse complement strand
GAGAGGGAGCTGGGAGGGGGAGTCTGGCGGGGGTGGGGCACTGAAGGTACAAAACTCAGGCTCAGGCTCCGGGAGTGATGAGGAAGGTAGGTCTCAAAGGTAAGGGTCAGCCTGAGAAGGTAGAGAGGTTAGGGTGTGGCTAGAGGCTGTGGGTCCCTAAAAACTGAGCTCAGATGTGAGGGGCTTTCAAAGAGTGGGGTTCAGAGTTGGGGGCTAGTGGGTGGGCAAGGCTCGGGGCTGGGGAGTGGTGGGGTGGGGCTCACAGCTCACAGGGGCGATGGGAGAAGCCAGAGCAGGGGCCAAGGAGGAAGGGCTCTGGCCCCAGGGGCCAGCTCATTCAGGGCCTAGTGGGCTCCAGTACCGCACTGGGGAGAACGGGGGGCCTGGGCTGGTGGCTGGTCCACAGGCAAGGGTTTCATTTCCCCTGGGCCACATAGTGGGAAGCCCTGAGTTGAATCAGCTGGAAGAAGAGCTTGCTGGAAGTCCAGGAGGAGCAGGGACGGTCAGTCCTGGGCCAAGCTCAACCCCCTGCCCCAATCCCAACCAGTGGCTCCTTTCCCTCCTGCTCAGCATCTCTCTCCCAGCAGCATCCCCCTCACCCCCGACCCCGGCAGCATCCCTATTCCACACCTCGCCTCACAGTGCCTCCGGGTAGCACACCTCTCTGAAGCAGTAGCAGCTGTGTCATATCTGCGGACAGCTTGGAACGCTGGCTCTGTTCCCCTGGGGTAAAGGCATCAGGAGGCTCTCTCCTCCATCATGTGATGCTTACCTGGACAGGGGCGGGGGGCAGCTGACTGCTCACCAGATTCTGGGCTACCAGTTAAGACCAGCAGGAGGACTGGTAGGGGGAAAAGAAGAGAGGGGACCACTACAGGGAGCAACCAGCTCAAGGGTCACAGGTCAAGGAAAGATCAAGTGAAAGAGGTCATGAGGTCAGGGAAGAGAAGGGGCAGTCCCAGGGTCCAGCAAGAGTCATGAGTTAGGGATGGTCACAGAGTCCAGGAAGGGCTGGGGTCCCTGGGCTGGGGAGAGCTACCTCTGACTACTGTTGGCCACAGATATTTTATAGTGAGGTCCTGTGGAGGCCGGAGAGAGTGAAGGACCCACCTGAGGACTGCAAACAGAGATCCCCATCATTGCATTCCGCAGGTGAATAAATGGAAGCTGGGGAGCAGGAGAGGTCAACCTCTACGGAAAAAGGGACACAAGGGGCTGAATTTTTGTTTCCCGTAAGTCATACAGTCAGAGTGACACTAAGGCAAGCACAAAGGGGCCTGCAGCCTGGTGACAGCCCCTCTGAGAGAGAATGTTATCGTTGGCATGGCAACAGCAGCATTCTAGGCCCAAGGGGAGTCAGAACTGCAGCAGGTGCAGTGACAGGGGAGAGATATCTGGTGCCTCTGCTCTGGCTTCATTTGTGTCCAACATCAGAAGGTGCTGGGGGTCAGGGCTGAGGGGGAGATGGGCTTCCTCAAAACCCAGGATAGGGAAACCCCAGGTCACAGAGAGGGTCCGAAATCAGGGCTCACCTCGTCCAGGCTCTTCAGGGTTCAGATCCCACCCTGTTCTTAAACCAGAGCTGAGCCAAGGGCAGGAGGTAGCTCTCAGATGTTGGAGATCTGGATCCTGGATCCTGGCTCTGCAAGCCCCGCCCGTACTGAAGGATTAGACCTGGAAGAGTGTGCTAAGCCAGATCCGGGTGTTTCCACGCAAGGCAGAAAATTGCTGGAGGTGAGGGAAGGGGGCATTATTCCCGTCTTCTCACCCAGCCCTGTGTTCCCAAGGCTCAGAGGACACACTTCCCTGACCTCATGGCCTCATTCTTCCTTCAGCACTTCAATCTGTCTCAGGCAACAGCTACCAGGGACAGCCCAGAGCTAGAACCCCTCTCGGCTGGGGCCCTCCCAGCAGTGGTCTCGAATACACAGCTGGGGCAGTGCTCGGGATCCAGGGTGCTGAGGTGAAGCAGGATAGGACCTCTTGGGAATAGGGGTAACTTCCCGCTCTACCCTCACCCCTTCTAATTTTTTAAAATGTTTCTTAGTTTATTTATTTATTTTTGAGAGAGAGAGAGAGAGAGCGAGAGAGAGATACAAGTGGGGGAGGGGCAGAGAGAGAGGAAGACAGAGAATCTGAAGCAGGCTCCATGCTGTCAGCACAGAGCCTGATGCTGGGCTTGAACTCACGAACCGTGAGATCATGACCTGAGCCAAAGTCAGATGCTTAACCAACTGAGCCACCCAGGCGCCCCTGTGTTCCTTTTTGTAAGTAATCTCTACTCCCAATGTGGGGCTCAAACTCAAGACCCTGAGATCAAGAGTCACGTGTTCTAGTGACTGAGCCAGCCAGGTGCCCCTCCCCTCCCCCATTCTTAACATCAGGTGCCCCCACGTCTGTTTCCCCGCCTCCAACACCACCAGTGAGAAGCAGTTCTCCCAAGATTACCTCTCTAAGGGGACCTCAGCTTCCAAAGGTGAAGGGGACACAGATCTGTGTCCATGTGAAAGGAAGGGCCCAGGCGTCCTGCACAGGCCTCTTTTCCTCCCCCGGGTTTGCGTAGATGAGGCCGGAGGGAGAGCCTGAGTGTGAGTGGGCCAGACACTCAACAGAATCAGAAAGCCTGGCTGATAACCTCCTAATCTCCATTACTTTGGACTCCTTGCCCATCTACCTTAGTTTGTCCACCTCTCCATGGCTAGATAGAATATTCCCAACATACCCTGTGCCCCAATCTCTCCCAGATGTAGACCTACCTGCACACCTGATGCTACGGAGGGCAGTGAGCATGTGGGCATGATGCAGCCCCTGGAATCATCTGTCAGCTCTGGGAATTCCTTCTGACACTGCTGCCGCGAGGGACACACAGGGGCCACAGGCAGAAGGAAGCACAAGCCACAGGATGTACAGACTTTAGCTGGAGGAAGAAATTAAAGCCATTGGCAGCTGGGGCAGAGCGAAGGACCCCCATCCCGACATGCCTACTTGTGTAGAGGAGAAACCTGGCAGGTAGAGAGGGCTCTAAGGAGCGACAGGAAGGCGGGGAGGCCCATGTCCTTCCAGAACCCGCCTGGATTGGGAGAGCTCTGGCTGGCTGGTGGTAGAAAGGGTGGTGTGCGGGAAGATGCTACGGGTCCATTCTCACCATGAGGACTTGGAGGTGAGGCTGCTGGCAGGGTCTGAACAATGAGGGGTAGCCATCATCCCAAGGATAGATTAAATAATAAAGAGGGAAGAGCAAAACCCCAGGAGCTTTGCCCCTCACTTCTCTAACACATTGGTTACGTTTTTAGGGTGCTCTCTTTGTGAAGCCTTCCAGCACAAGTCGACCCCAGCACGGGGGACAGAAGGCAAATGGAGGAAAGGGATGGCCCGTTGGGGCTGGACACAGACTGACTGGCTTCCCTCTGAGGTGGGAGCAAGGAGGCTGCTGCTTCTGGGAGTTTCGTCCCAGGATGGGCCGCTGGGTTCGGCAGCACCAGTCTGGGGGGCAAGCCCGGGAACAAGTCCCCAGCAGCCTCCTGCCTGACCTGCCTTCTCTGATGAGCAGCCTTCCTCCTTGAAGAGGGCACCGAGTCACCTGATCTCAGCAGCCAGTGCCCTGGTGGAGGTTCAGACTCCACGTCTAAGGGAGAGATTCTTGTAAGGCTCGGGAACCAAGAATGGACTTCTGGGCATTCACGAACCCTTTAGATGGTGTGCAAGATTCTCTATGCACATGTGTTTTCCTAGAGAGAGTCCACAATTTTTATCTTCGTTATTTCTGAAGGAATCTGTGATCCTGGAAAGACTAAGGACTACTGGTGTAAGCCAACACAGAGCGACCATGCTTCTTCCCGAGCCTGGGCAGGGGGCTGAGCTGGAGGCCTGTTCTGGCAGAACCTTTGATGTCCAGATTCCAGGGAGTCCCCTGTGGGAGAACCACTTCTGATGGTTTGCCTGCGCCTCCGCTCATAGCTCTGTGCCCTCGGGGCTGCCGGGTTTTCTCCCTGTCCAGGAGGCTGTTACTGGGCCTATGTGCCTCTGGTTCTGCACCCATTCACTGTCTTCACCTTCACCTAATTCTCAAGGTTTGTAAACCTAGCTGGGGCATGGAAGGCGCTAAAAATATACAGTGGGATGAAGAAAGAAGAAAAGAATCCTTTGCTGCTGTGATGCCGGAAGCCGCAGGGTTCCGCCAAGGCCGGCTCAGGTGCAATTTGCATAAGGACTGCTGTCACCACCCCCACAGGGTAAAATACAGGTTGTTGCACTGACCCTGGAATCCAGGTACCCAGTCTTAAAGAGGGATGTGACGGTTGAAAAGCAGTGGGGACATCCCCCCAGGAGCCCCAGTGCTGCTGCTCTAGTGGAAGGCTGGTGGGACGTGCCCGCCCCACGTCTCCCAGGGCCAAGGCTCTGTTTAACTTCCTTCCCAAACGGCAATGTCTCCATGTACTTTGGGGGGGTTTTCGGTATTTGATGTTTCTAGTTGCTCAGTTAGGTTTAACGACCCACGCACTCTGCTTCCAAAGCTCAGGCCCTGAAGAGGCTGTTCAACTCGGGTATTAAGCAACAAAGGAATATGTGAGGAGTTGCCAGGAAGGACACCACCAACCCAGAGCGACAGGTCAGGTGACAGGGGCGGGGGCAGTGAAACCCTATTGCTATGGAGAGGACCAGGACAACAGAGGAGTGTGATGGGAAGGGCCAGTTCTGGAGTTGGGATTTTCATAAGCCGACAGATTACAGACAAACTGAAGGTCTGAATGCTGAGGGGCAAAGGAGCTCTCTGGAGAAATCCTGTTCTGGAGCCGGCTCAAACAACTGTGCCTGTGGGCAGATCACTGCCTACTTGGCTCCTCTGGTTCTTTCCATTTGGGATACCAGGTTCGGATCCCAGGGTGGCTGCCAAGTGCCACCCAAATATTTGCTACCTGGGGCTGGAGTCCACAAGAATATTAGCCACTTCTTAGGCAGGGATCTTGCAGGAGGAGGAGGATCAGCAAAGACTTGCTCTGAACTCGCAAGCAGGTGAAGCCACAGCTCCTCTTAGATCCGCTGTGGGCCGGGCTGCTGAGCCTTGGGGAAGGGGCGGGGCTGCAGGCCCATTCCATCACAGCCCAACTCCTTCCTTTATGCATATAAAAAAGGCAAATCTTGGTTCCACAACTTTGTCCTCAGGAGGGGCCCTGGCTCGCCTTCCCCACCATTCTCTGCATGAACGGCTGACTCAACTAAGGGCAGGGCTTACCCTGTGGTAAAGTGCACTTGGGGAAATGGCAGCAAACGGGGTGGGGAAAGAAGTTAGGTCAGACCTACCTAACATAATAAATGTAACATAACCAGTGCTCAACAAACCTTAGTTGCTACGTAAGTTGATGAGAAAGAGGTAAGGAAGTGTTGAGAACAAAAGGATTATGTTAGTCCATAATCCTGGGCTTTAGAAAAAGACACACTCAGAAGAAGGGCTGGGTGTATTTTCTGACAATCTTTTAATATAAAACAAAGATAAAACACATCTGAACCCTGCAATCTGCCAGCATGCCTTGCTTTTTTTTTCTCCCCACAAGACGCATGCTAGACCTTAAGATTAAGAAGCGGTCTTAGGAGCATTTGGTTGGGAGAAATGGAAAAGGCAGATTTCAGGTAGGCCTGGACAAGCTCGAAGGCTGGGACAGGTACCCGGACACTAGAGCAGTCCTTGTCTCTTCAGATCCTCGTATGTCTTCTTGTTCACAACATTCCCACTGGAGTCTTCATATTCTTCCTGAAAGGACAGGGGCGCACTATTAGCTATACCTCCTGTGAGAAATGTTTGGAATCAGCCTCTGGGCACCTGAACTACCCTGACTTGACTTCATGACATCAAGCTAGGGCAGCCTGTCTCACATGGGGTTCTGGGGTCTGCAAGACCGCTGAACCCGACTGCCTTAATTAAGGCTTCCCTTGTGTGTCATAAACTAACATATCCTAGGCATCCAGGATGGCACCAGTTCCCATCCTTGGGATACCTGAGAAAATAGTTCATTCAAATCACTCTGTGTGTCTAAGATGATGACCCCTGGTTGAGAAAGGGTGACCTAGGGCACCAGTTCTCAAATGATCCCCAAGAACCCTCAGTTTCTGCCCAAGAGGCCACTGGGAGGTTGAAAGGGAGGTCAAGAAAGCTGAGCTTCCTCATTTCCAGTGCAGTTCTCCTTTATTTTATTTTATATATTGGAATTCTACATTACAGTCTAAAGATGGCTTTGCTGCTAAGGAAAAAAAAAAAAAAAAAAAGGATACTGGAACCCAGTGACCTCGGAGAAAGGGAATAGCTACCACACTTCACGCACATGTCATTCATCATCTCTGAACTGTGCTCTTTGGGAGACCAACCAGGATGCCTCCTCACCCCACGAGAGAGGATCACCTCATTTAGAGGCTTTCCTCGAAGGAGACCTAACCTACAATACGGATTCACAACTTCGTGGCTTATGAACCCTCACAGCAGGGCAGGACACTGGGTACTCTTGCTCTCGCCACTTCAGAATTTCACTAGCAGAATACAACCTGTCTTAAGACACACATTTAAAATCACAGATAAGTTAGGTTTACATTATTAAGAGCTAATTTACAGATATTGGCACTTTGGGCCAGCACTCGCGACTACAGTGAACTGGGGACCACCCTTCACCTCCCTTCCACAGGGTGAGGGAGCTGTCACCCGAAGCTATGCCCAACACCACGTTAGCACCCACCTCAGTGTCAGGCTGCCATCTCTCTGACGCCTTCTGCAGTTTCAGCTTGGCCCACACTGGAGGATGAAAAATGAGCAGCAATCAAGAGTGGACTGAATAACCATCAGGCAGACAAGTGTTACAACATCCCTGTCCCCATTAAGACGCCCCTAGATGAGACTTTTCTGCCTTCCCCAGAGTAGAATTTCAGTTCTGGACCACCTACGAACGAAAGCCCCTCCGTGGCCAAAACTTACCACAATCTTTGCTTTGCTGCAGAAGAAAAGTTGGATCAAATATAACCAAAGCCCTCTTACAACAGAGAACTGATACACCCTCCAAGGTGGTACAACCTGTGAGAATTACAAGCGAAGCGACCTACGGTCTTAAAGTTCAATACAGAAGAGAAAGGGAAGGCTAGACATGGTCAAGTACTGTTTATTTAATGCCTGGTTTGTAGACACAAGAAGCTTCAGAGGAGGAAAAAAAGGTGAACCATCATGGCCAAAGAATCTGAAGGATAAGATGTCTCAACAAACACCGGAGCTATGAAAACAAGAATTCTGACAGTTCAATAACAGATTATCCCAAAGAAGATGAAAAGAAGCAAACGTTTCCAGAAACTACCATAGCTTCTGAGGGAGCAGGCACACACGTACCCAGGGCAGGACAGGTACTAAACCAGGAAAGAGAGCTGTGAGATTGTTGCCAGAAGGTGTATTCTCAGAACAGAGCTCTACATGGGACAGCTAGGACAGGTCTACTGAGGGAGGGGATAAAATACCACCGGGGGGCAGGAAACGCACAACTATTTGATTCCTATATGCTTCCACATTTCCCAAGGAGAGCAACTCTACACTTGACAAGATTACAAGAAACAGCACACAGAACAAGTTGAAGCCTTAGACGGGGGATGAGAGAGACAACATAGGAGGAAGTGCTTAGCTCTATGCCTGGTACAGATACCTCATCATCTTTTCCTTCTTTGCTAATTGCTTTAAATTAGCTGAAGTCTTCAGACCCAGATAACAAGCACATCATAAATGAACAGAAAATTTATTGTGTGCTACGAGGACCCAGGGCAGGGTCTTGTCACGTTCTATGTACAAGCCATTCAGGAATCCAACCCAGAAGTGAAATATTGGAGATTAGAAATGCTATGGTGGTGATTTTTCTTTTGGTTGTCATGATTTTCTTTTTTTTTTTAATTAAGAAAAGAAAAATGGATGTAGGAAACTATGGGGCAGTACGGGGGAGATTACTCTTCAGAGGCATCTGAAAACAATCAGAAAAGCATGGGATCACCTCTGGGAACCCGTGCGGATTCGTTAAGAATAAGTGAACAAATTAATTTCCTGTTTTTGAGGACATCGCCCACTCAATAAAAAGCCAGAGACATAGAATATCACGATCTAGCAAAGCAACTGCTTTGTCCACAGTTGCTTTGTCCAGGCAATGTCCAAAGAGGTCATTAAAACTTTTCAATTTCTTATGCTATTACTGTAAACAATATGGTGATAATTGAACCTGATGTTGTTAGTTTCTCAGTTAAGTAGATTTATATCTAGTGAATATTGGTGGTCAGTGGTGACCACCCACCTAAATGATGGGGATCTCTGGGGGCAATTTCACAGGGCTTTTTCTTGGCTGTTTTTTCTTCAACTTCAAAAACAAAAATAACTGTACTTTAAATGACAGTGCTGAATCCCTCTCTCCTGGCTAAAAACTCCAGAAGAAAACTGTCAACAGAAAGATCTAAACCAAAGACCAGCAAATAGATTCAGTGTAAAAGCTATGCCAACAGTTACTTCCCTACCCGCTCCCTTATTAGGGAACACGTCTTCTCAGTGTGTTCTGGAAGGAACAGCCATTATCTAACAAGTAACCACCTGTGCTAACTACTGGAGACCCAGCTGACTGGACTATGGATGGCACAAGACCCAGCCACATCTACCTACTGTCTCTCCCTGGTGCTAGAAACGGGAACAATTAGACACTGGCCGAGCTGGGCGATGGCAGGCTGAGGAGGGCATCGGAGCAAGGGCTATAGTTGCCTTCATATGAACTCAGGTTAAAAATTACAAGAATGTGGAGATGTACAGAGAAAAGCACAGCTGAATAAGCATATAATTGCAAACAGGGTGGAGAGCATGGAGTTCGTTTTTACAGGCTCTCTTCCTTATAACCAAAAAATTCCCCAGATACCTACTTCAGAATCTTAAAAAAAAAAAAAAAAAAGAAAAAAAAAAAAGATCATCCAGGTTTAATAAAAAAGAATATACTGCCAACAGGAAATAAGGAAAAATCGCAGAAACTGTACACAATAGAATTAACCTCAATTCAATAATTGGTTACTACTAGTGAGGCTGGTACCAGAGATAAAACCTGTCACAATCTTGTGGGAGCCGGTATGTATCCAATCATTGATCTGTTACTGAAAGTTTGAAATGAAGTCAGAGAGTTAATCTGGGAGACTCAAAAGGAGGAACAAATGCCTAGGGGAAAACGGAGAAGGGGAGAAGGGGAGAAGTGATGTTAAATTTGTAATAAATCTATGAATGATCAACTGAGGGTGGGGGAAAAAAATGAAAAGACAATGCTATACTGAGATAAAGATAAAACTATCCATGTCATATAGAGAACCTAAAAATATCAAGGAAAGTCATGATGGATGGAAATAATACAGCAAATCAAAGAAGTAGTAATAAAAACACGTATGAGAAAAATTGAGTCAACAGACATTTGGATAGAGATAAAAAATTCTGAAAATAATTTGAGCAACGGAAGCATCATGAACCTCCCAACAATATTCTAGAAAAAAAATAGAATTTTTCTGAAAATCTAGTATGGCCAAGGAGAGAATTCATGAGACTTTTTTCTGAAATCAATTCAATGATCAATTCTTAATTAAAAATATTTCTTTATTTAAGTAATCTGTACACCCAACATGGGGCTCGAATCCATGACCCTGAGGTCAAGAGTCATGTGCTCTTCCGACTAAGCCGGCCAGGTGCCCCAACGATCAACTCTTTTAAAAAATCTACTTGGTGAAGGCGATTGAAAGAAGGCTGTTGAGCATTATGGAGAGAGTTTGATCCCTGGCTTTTTTCCACTTACAAACCATGGGACCTTGAAAAAGTTACTTACCTTTCCTCTTCTGAACATGTGGGTGACCTACTAACTACTTCACCGGTTGTTCTAAAGATTAGTGAGTGTAAAACACCGCCCATTGACCCGGAGTGAAAAGATGAAGGTGACTGGTTCCCTGTCGTGGGACCTGCAAAGGAGCCAGCAAGTGGAGACAGCGGGGGTGGGGGCAGTTTGCGCTTCCCCGCTGAGCGCACACTGCGCGCCGCCGCACTGCTGTCAGCCACGGTTGGGAGCAATGGACCTGCGCTGTCTCGTTTAACATCCAAAACAACTCTGTCAAGTAGATATACTATTACCACCCGCTTTTTATAGATAAGGAAACCGAGGCATCGAGAGGTAACCTGCCCAGGGTCCCATAAGCTAGCAAGCAGTGGAGCCACGATTTGAACACTTACAGGCTGCCTCTCCAGAGTCTGCACTCTTAACCATCATGCAAAACCGCGTTAGGAATGTGGTTCTGACCCAACTTTACCCTTGAAACAGAACATACCAAAACATAAAGAACTTGACAGAATCCATCAACCAAGTTCTAGGGTAAAAGATCACGACAAGAGATGACGTGAATCTAAAAGCAGAAAAGCTACTTTTTTAAAACAAGGTGATAAGAATATTGATAAATAGGAAGATTGAAGACATAATATATTCTGACTGAATCATTGAGAGTAAGAAAGAAGTATAAAACTTTCAGTGTTTCAGGTCATCAAGACATGATCACCTCCTACATGTAATTCAGTATATATTAATAATAGCTAATAAAAATTAGTAATAGAAATAAACTTAGTTGAAACCTGAAAGTTTAGGAATACTAGAAGAATATCTATCTAAAAGGAATAGATACAAGTCTACTACTATTTACTTTCTCATGTAAATAAGAAATCTAACAAAAAAATAAAAAATAAAACAAGATAACCTTTCCAGCAAAGGACTTAAGTACAAACAGATCAATTAATACAATGAAGTATAAAAGGCTTAACATTCATATGCCTATACAATGATGACTATTGATGACTGGGGTAAAAAATAACTGGAAAACGGTTTGTCTAAGTCCATCACAACAGAACAAAGAAGCCATCAGATAAAGGAAATTTCAAAAAAATTGGGAGTAATCAGTAAAGTCATAATACAATCTTGAGTTTATGTGGCTCAAACAACATAAAATACATACAAAATTGGTAGAAATGCAGGAGACAAATTTAATTATAACTGAGAATGTCAATATATCCCTAACAAAATATGAAAGTACAAGTAATGCGAAATTTAAGAACCTGAACACTGCAAGAAGATTAAGCAGCCTATAGGTGGAGAGAAGCACTTCTCAGGTGTAGAGAAATCTTTAATGAATCAGACTATATGCTTGGACACAAAAATACAATATATTCTAAAGGCAGAAATTCTCTATCCTACTGCATGGGCCAAGAAATACAGGAATAAATACAATGGACTTAAAAGGTACTCAACCAAGGACAATTAAAAATAGTCTAATCAGAAATAACATCTTTAATAAATAAAATTAAACAAACATATCATTAATGGATATTCCTAACGGATTCCTAAAAGAATGACATCGACTTCTAAATGTCCGTATTAAAAAGAATAAAGACACAAGGAGAAGAAAGTTCTTGTCCAAAGACTTAAGAGCTGTACAGGTTACTAACTGAAGAATCTTCTCAGGCTGGTCCCTCTGTATGATGAAGTAATCTCTACTTAACTATAAACAGTTTCAAACGACAAGAGAACGTAGCATGTAATCCCATCCATTTTATGTCACAACAGTTTTGATCCCTGAATCTGACAAGTGATTCAAAGGAAAACAAAAGCACATCTTTTACTTATGAACGTAAATACAAAACTTCTAAACAGAATCCTAACAGGATAAATAACGGCATTAAAAGAATATCCACCACCAGTATGCAATAATCCAGGAATGCGGTTTAATCCAATGCCATAAAAGAAAAAGTGGTAAAAATGTTGTCATCCTTCTCTTGTGGAATGTGGTAATAAAACCATGGGCCAATCTTAAAAATCAGTGTGGACACGCAGCATCATTTCCTTTAAAACACCAACCAGTTAGGGGCGCCTGGGTGGCTCAGTTGGCTGAGTGAGCGTTCGACTTTGGCTCACGTCATGATCTCACAGGTCACGGGGGCTCCCTGCGTCAGGCTCTGCACTGACAGTGTGGAGCCAGCTTGGGACTCTCCCTCTCCTCTCTGTCTGCGCCTTTTCTCTTGCTCTTTGTTGTCATCAAAATAAGCAAAAACTTAAAAACAAAACAAAAACACAACAGCCAGCAGGTGAAGAATGACTTATCACCTACTTCTTTTTCTTTTTTCTTAATGTTTATTTATTTTTGAGAGAGAGACAGAGTGTAAGCGGGGGGAGGGTCAGAGAAAGAGGGAGACATAGAATCTAAAGCAGGCTCGGGGCTCCGAGATGTCAGCAGAGAGCCCGATGTGGGGCTCAAACTCACGAACTGGAGATCATGACCTGAGTGGAAATCGGACACTTAACTGACTGAACCACCCAGGCACTCTCACCTACTTCTATTTAACGTAAGACTTGGAGGGAATGCTTAGGATACTATCTGTGACAGAAACAAACAAATATGGAACAAAATTAATAAAAGTCTCACTTTTGTTTTTGCAGTTCGTATGACCCTAAGCTTAAAATGATGTCAATGTCAATCTCAAGGTATCAAAAATAATAGATTAACTCAGGCAAATTATGGGACATAAGAAAATACACAGGGGCACCTGGGGGCTCAGTCAGTTAAGTGTCCGACTTTGGCTCAGGTCATGAACTCGTAGTTCATGAGGTCGAGCCCTGCATCAGGTTCTCTGCTGTCAGCATGGAGCCACTTCGGTTCCTCTTACCCCTCCACTCCATCCTTCCCACTTGTGCTCTCTCTCTCTCAAATATAAACAAACATTAAAAAAAACACACATAGAAAATCAACTGTGATGTACTTACTAGTGGTACACAGCAAAAAAATACATCTAAAAATGGGACTGCATTCAAAATGCAGTTATAATCCTATGAGATTTTGTTACTATTTAAATTCATCCCAACAAAGTGAAGGGCAAAAATGAAAAGCAAATTAAAAGCTAATTTGATGATCTAATAAGACACATTATAATTCTGATTGGAGACACTGTATGATCCTGACTTGTAAATGAATAAGGAAAAACGAGACGGCGAGAAGTCCCCAAAGCTGACTGCACATAAAACACTACATGAAAAAGTTCCCAGAATCCACAGGCTAAGGATCAGGGAGGGTTGGTTTTTGTTTTTTGTACTATTGATATATAATTGTGTAATTGACACACAACATTCTATTAGTTTCAGGTGTACGACATACATTTTCAATAATTATGTGTGTCCTTCAACGCTCACTGGGGGTAAATGCAGTCACCACTGTTCAGGGAGCTCTTTAGAAGGTTATTTCTATTTTCTATTTTTTTAAAACTATTTTTGAGAGAGAATGAGCATGTGTGAGGGCATGAGCAGGGAAGGGGCAGAGAGAGAAAGGGGGACAGAGGATCCGATGTGGGCTCTGCTTTCACAGCAGAGAGCCTGAGGCATGCCTAGGTAGCTCAGACGGTTGAGCGCTGGACTTCAGCTCAAGTCATGATCTCACGGTTTGTGGGTTCAAGCCCCACATCAGGCTCTGTGCTGATGACTCAGAGCCTGGAACCTGCTTTGGATTGTGTCTCCCTCTCTCTCTGCCCCACTCCCCCCTCACACTCTGTTTCTCTTTCTCAAAAATAAACATTAAAAAAAAAAGTGTAAAGAAGAAAAGAAAAAAAAAAAAAAACAGCAGAGAGCCCGATGTGGGGCTTAAACTCACGAACTGTGAGATCATGACCTGAACCAAAGTCGGATAGATGCTTAACCGACTGAGCCACCCAGGCACCTCTAGAGGTCATTTCTAATTTGTCTCTGCAATGGATGTGAACAACTCCAGAGATGGGGCCAAAGGAGTCAGCTGGCCAAGCAGCTGAGCAGTGAGACATGATCCCAAGGGGGAGTGCCAGAAATTTCACAGAGCAAAGGGGGAGTGCTCCTTTCTTCGTGAGTGATGCTAATGGCAGGAAAAGATACCACTGCCGGGGAAACCGGCGGAGCATGACTAAAGTTAGCAACACACCTCCTGACATGTACTGCACTCTGTTCGTTCTGCAAAAGGTATTTTGCTACCCCGTTTTTGTGTATCTGCCCTGTCACTTCAGAAATAAGCCGAGACCATTTCTATTTTTCATGTCTGCAGTTTTCAACACATTAAAATGAATTCAGAAAAGCATATATACGCATTCACTCATACTGCATACAGAGTTCAAAGGCCACAGTCAAAAACGTAGCTACTGTTTGCAGAAACTTCTCCACATTCACAAGCTGTTGCCCTTGGACCTGGACACATCAGGTAGTGGGGCAGGGAAGTGTAGGGCTGGCCTAGGGAATAGTCAATAAGGCATACTCACAGGAGACAGCATCTTCAATCTGTGTCACATTAGCAAAGTGGGCAGTGTTTGGGATGCCCAGACACCTCATGCCATGAGCGTGACGCCACTCCTGGGAGAAGAGAGAAGCGGAAGGACAATGTGAAATGGGAATAACTGAACACAGAACACAGACTCCATTCTATTCAGAAACCCTAATGTGACCCCATGTAAAAGACTCCACCTAATGGTGGCACTCCTTTTGCGGTTCACGTTTGTAAACAGCTGCCTGTGACTGAGAAGAGGAAGTTATTTCAAAGCAGCCTTGCATTGTTTTCCTCACTGGGCTGGTATATAAAACCGAGATTCTAGATCCAGATCAAGTAATAGTCCAGATAAAACCTGTCAAGACCACAGAACACCACCACAACTCTAATTAACCGGACACCTCCCACGCGCTCCCCACCACCAGTATGAGTAAGCATTACTGGCGGCAGGTCCGTGTCACCTTTGTAAGTAAAGAAGGCTGCTTACCAGGGATAAGCAAGGTGTGAAAGAGAGCAGGGAGAGACGATGACAATTTGGGCTCAGGGATGGCAAATGGCAGGGGCTTTACCCTGGATGCCAATTCCAACGCCATTGGAGGTAATATTGACAAAGATTCAGAGACTACTCAGGGGCTCAACAGAAAAGACCCGGGATCAGTTAGTAGCATGGATGTCTGAGGGAGGGAGAGAGGAGTTCATATGAATTCTCTATGCTTGGTCTAGCAAATCTTTTCCATTTGTAAAATTCCCTTCCAAGTCCTAAGAACCACAGGCAGAAACGAAATAAGAGTGAATCCATTTACTGGAGTATTACTTAGATAATGCCTTATCTCAAGAATTGCTTGATAAATGTTATCCTCTTACTTCCTATTTTTTGAAGAGGCAAAAGCCCATTTAAGCCACAAAAAGGGAGGTGGTCAATCCTTTCTTTGGTTTTGTATACTAGCAGTGGGTAGAGAAATGACCAAGGAGTCAGAGGATGGCCTAAAGTGTGGCAGAAAGATATGATGAGAGAAGTGTAAGAAACAGCAAGGGAAAACGGAAATGAGGTTCAAACGGCAGAGTGGCAGAAGGCCTCCAGAAACCATCTTAGGTGTAAGTCTAGGCTAGTATGGTGCCAAAGGTCAAATGCCACATGCTAGACTTTAGACCCACTCCTTGCTTCCCTTAAGCTCTGGACGCTAATGCTTCTCTCCCGCTGTTCCTGTCCTCTTGGAAAGTTACATATCTCATACTTCAATTTCCAGGAGAAATGGCTCTGAATTCCTTACAGCAAAGTGCCGCTGGAAGGCCTTGGGACCTCGGTAGGTGTAATTTCCACAAATCTCGCAGTTATAGTTGATGTTTAGACCGTGCAGCTTATACAACCAGTAGGGAATGGGCTAAAAAAGATCAGATAAGAAACAGTATCAGAGCAGTGTCTGCACCTGCTTCCCGAATGCCAATGGGAAGGTGGCAGTGCTGGAACGTACTTTGCCATCCCAGCCAAGGGGCAGGTTTTTGGGGTTGTAAATGATCTCATTCTCTTCATCCTCACTTTCACTCTCACTGATCTGCTCTTCCTCTTCTTCTTCTCGCTCTTCTCCTGTCCTTGCCTGCTTGCGTTGCACATTTTCATGAGTGAGATGTCGCTGTTCCTGTGAGGCCCACAAATGAAGAGGGAAGTCAGAGAAAAGTAGTGCAGAACAAGAAAGGCAATTTCCTAATTTCCTACAACCCTTGCTGATTCCTCACATCCAAGAATATGACTTTCTTACTTGAACAATAAGAGCAAGTCTTGCCTTCATATCAGAACTCGATCAATAGGCTCTCCCTGATCCTGAAGGAAAAGGTCAAGGTTTTAGGTTCCTTGCTTCAGCCACTCATCCGAGGCCACAGACAATCACAGAACGACAGAAAAAGAAGTATTTTCTGTATCTAAAAATATTTCCTTACCCAGTTCTTTCTTCTCCTTCCTCATCAAGATGACAACCTTCTAACTTGCCCTGAGTCTCTCCTCATTCCAGTCCAACTTCCATTTTATGCCCAGATTTATGTGTTTAAAAAACAAACAAAAAAAACACCCAGGGTGCCTGGGTGGCTCAGTCGGTTAAGCACTTGACTTCGGTTCAGGTCATGATCTCACCGTTTGTGAGTTCGAGCCCCGCATCAGACTCTCTGCTGTCAGCGTGAAGCCTGCTTCGGATCCTCTGATCCCCTTTCTCCCTGCCCCTCCCCTGTTCACACTCCCTCTCTCAAAAACAGACATTAAAAAAAAAAAAAAAAATCTAATGGTACATACTCTGCTTAAAAAACTTTTATTGGCTTTTTACTGTTTAAAGAACAAAGTCCAAATTTCCAGCATAACCTCCAAATTATTCCCTGACCACTCCCTCCCTTATAAGGCACATTCCACACACACGGATTTTCTCATTATTTCCTAATATCCAGTTTCTCTTCATGGTATTTTACCTTCGTCCTTACTGTTTCCTCTTCCTAGAACATTTTTTCTCCCTCTTTCTAATTAGAAAACGCAGTCTCAATGTGTTGCAGCACGCATCACATCGTGCTGCAGTTATCGATCTGCCCCAACCATAAAGTGGGCTTTTCAAGGTCAAGAAGCCGTGTCATATTCACTGTTGTATCTAAGGATTTAGTACAATGGAAACCAACAGATATCGATAAATGGTGAGTTAATAGTAAAAATCATACCAGTAATATTGAGAGCAACTTCTGAAAACCATTCTGGCCGGAAGTCTAGAGGGTGGTGCCACCTGCTGGCAGGGAAACCAAAGTGCTCTCAAAGGAGGGAGAAAGTAAAAGTGGTGTGTACACCTTTTGTTATGGGTACCAATCGTCTTCAGAGGACTAGCAACTCAGATTGCTGACCATACAAGCACAGCCCAAGTTCACTGTGGGGAATATTAGTGTCCCCAGGTTCCAACACCTAGCCACCCTTTTACTGAAAGCAGCTGAGAACCAACAGACGACTCTAGTTTTATAGCTATTACATGCACAGTCCTCAAATAGGGCCAGAATGAAAACATCCATGGCAACAAAGACATATAAACAAGCTATTGAGTCAGAGCCACCCACTCAAAAGGCCATCGGAGCTTCTGTAAAGGGAAAGGCTCTGAGAGCAGCTGAAAATTCTATGAAGCAGCCTATCCAAAAGGCTGGTTTTCTGCAGGACTCCCAGAGATCACAACCTTCTTCTCTGGATGAGTGCTGCCCTTTCGTCTGCCTTCTCTTCTCTGAAAGAGTCATTTCCCTTCTCCTCCTTTCTCTCTGAGATAAGCATCCTGGTCCTGTTAGGCCTTTTTCCACTCTCAACCCACCCTTCAGCTCTTTCTTGAAAGAATATTCAAGATGCAGTTCACAGCCAGCTTTGTACCACTAACATTCTACCCCTAGCAAATTCCTCAAACTCTTCTGAATACGTTAATGCCTTTTCATAATAAGTCATACCTGAAAAGCTACTGTAGACTAAGACTAAGTACTAAGTAGACTTTCTCCTACTTGCCTTTTGAGTGTTTCCTGGGTCATCTTCTAGGTGTATTCTGGAATGCAGGCAAAGAACCTGCACCATTCTGGATACTATATTGAGAGGGGAGTCTATTTTCTCTGCTTGGTCTCATGGAAATTGGGAAACCTTGGGAGCATCACCTAACAAAAGGCACTTAAGAACAGAACAGGATTTCACTAAAGGGCCAAGTACCCTGAGAGAACCCGATTTTCTGAATAGTTTAACACCTACCCTTTCTCTTTTGATCCTAAATAAAGACCTAAGAATTCACATTTCTCTGACTCCTATGCCTTAACAGTATTTATGGGTCTCAGCAGAGTCCATTACTTACCCCAAGAATCTCTACATATTCGTAGATCTGGGCTTCTAGGAAGGCAATGTCTTTGTTCCTCTCAGTGTCTCTGGAAACAAGAAACAAGTTGTATCACTCAAGGATTCTTTTACCCAATGCCTTATCCCCTGTATCTAGGAACATTTATTCCAAGGGTGCATTAAAAACTACAAGCATGTGACAAATGTCATGCTGTGAAAGCAAATGGTCTATTCAGCTTAGGACTTGCTGATGGAAGTATTAAGGCTCTTTCTTGGAATGCATAGAAGCTTCCTCTATGACCTCATTCTAGAAGGTGCAAAACACATCAAGATATTTAAATTTCTATCATCATAATCTACAAAGGAAATGTGGTGTAGGAGGCAAGCTCTGGGATGGGCAGACTTTGTCACAAATCGTGACCCCGCTACTCAGTAACTGAGATAGTGGGCACACTCCCTAACTTTTCTGAGTCCTTATCTGCAAGAAATCATGATAACAACTACTTTTCAGAGTTGTTGTAAGAATTACAAAAACTCGTATTTAAAAAATTCCCTGTACAAGCATGTGGCACAAGAACAGCTTCAACTACAGGAAGGAACGGTACAGTATGAGGAATACAGTCAATGGCACTGTAACTGTTATAGGGTGACGGACGGTAGGTACGCTTGTGATGAGCACGGCATAAAGCAGAGAACTGTCAGACCACTAGGTTGTACGCCTCAAACTACTGCAACATGGTGTCAACTCTACTTCAATTAAAAGAAAAAGATTCAATTGTCAATAGCAAAAATAAACTTAGAAGAATATTTCTTAAACCTCTTTAGCCTCCTCCTGAGCTAACACAAAGCACTTAGAGCAGTTTCAACACTAGAGACTTCAGCCACTATCAATCACTGGAGTACAGACTGTCCTTGGTTTACAATGAGAGCACTGGCACTTGCAGGGAAGAAGGACACACTAGATCTCTCTGAATCAATAATGGTGATAAAACAGGCTGCTGTGGGAAAAATTTGGCATGGGAATGAAAATTTAAAACTATCCACTGAGGCGCCACCCCAGCTACTCACCGCTTGGTGCCTTTTGACTTGGGGTTTTTAGCAAACAGGGAGGTGTCAAGTGACTCCAGGGACTTTCCTTTGGTGCTGAAGAGCCTCTGAGCTCGCTCTTCTAGGGTCCTAAGGAGACGGGAGGAGCAAAAGGTTTCAAAGTTCTTTTATTATACAGGCCTGCATACTTCTGCAGCACACAGTAACAGAAAAGAATGGAATCAGAGCCATTTATTGTGCAAACACATAGTATTATGGGACAGTTCTGATAGAAAAAGCCATTTCTTACCCACCGCACTTCAAGCCTAAAGCTAAGAGTGCAGATTTCAATCTGTCCAGACCCAGGGAGGCCAACTCCTACATAAAAAAGAGACAAGTTACAATTTTATATAAATAGATTTTGAGAAACAACAAAAGGTTCAAACTTAGGTCTTTGCCCGCTTGTGTGTGGGTGTTCCTGAAGCTGTGGCAAAACCACACATTCCATAGCCAAAGCCTAGTAGTAAGTTCAAATTCTCCAAAGGACCGACTCTGTGGTCAAGTTCATATGCAATCATAATGGTAGTAATTACCTCCACTACAGTTTAATATAGTTAGAATTATTTTGCAGTTTTCAAAGTAGTTGGCTACGTTTTTTTCTTTCTATCGTTATCTTTCCACATTCTTTGTAGATGCCTGGTTCCAGGAACAGGTGTCTTATCATAACAGGTTCATGGCATTAGAGGAGACTGAGTGGCTCCTCTGAGGAGTGAACAGGCGAGAGCAGTACATTTGCTAAAGAAAACAGGACGCCTGGGTGGTAAAATTGGTTAACTGTTCGACCTTGATCTTGGCTCAGGTCATGATCTTGCAGTTTGAGAGTTTGAGGCCCGCACTGGGCTCTGTGATGATAGTGCAGAGCCTGCTTGGAATTCTTTCCTTCTCTCTGTCCCTCCCCCATTTGTGCGCGGGCTCGCTCGCTCTCTTTCTCTCTCAAAATAAATAAATAAACTTAAAATAAACTTAAAAAAGAAAAAAAAAAAAACATACCTCCCAGGAGGAGAATGCAGACAGGTCAAGATGGGCTCCAGCATGGGTCAGGGCACTGCTGGTCTCTTTCTAGCAAGAACAGTAAGATCCATGTTTAGACTGAAGGCAAGGGAGACACCTATCTAAATTACCAGGTGGTGGACGGTCCCCTTCTTATACACATGTGTGACTAAGAATCAAATTCCCATAAGGTGGCACCTGGGTGGCTCAGTCGGTTGGGCGTCCGACTTCAGCTCAGGTCATGATCTCACAGTTCCTGGGTTCGAGCCCCGCGTCAGGCTCTGTGCTGACAGCTAAGAGCCTGGAGCCTGCTTCTGATTCTGTGTGTCCCTCTCTCTCTCTGCCCCTCCCCTGCTCATGATCTGTCTCTCAAAAATAAATAAACGTTAAAAAAAAAATTTCAAATTCCCATAAAAGCAGAGCCAAAGAAAAATGGTTCATTCTCTCCCTGAGAGTTCAGGAAAACTCAAGTTTATCATCAGGAGTGTAAATACATGGTAGAGACTTCTAGCATATAATCTTTTCAGTTTCTGGTCAATAGGAACCACCCAGCAGTAATGGCATAGTTGGTGAAAATCCTGGGCTCAGCCAATGGCAAGAAGGCCCTGACAAATCTCATTCCAAAGTACGGATGGAAAGAAAACCTGACCTATCTGGCAAAGGACACCACATAGTCACAACTGATCCTGAGGGATCGGCATCTAATGCCCTAACGTAAGCAGCTCAATGTTAAAGTAAGACAATTAATTCAATTCCTCCACATGCCCTCTCCCCAACCCCACCGAAGCTCACCGGCCATCCAGGAAAGGTACCATTCTCCCACTTCTTCTCAAACTCATTCTGAATCTTCCCAAAAAGTTCGTTCTGATCTTGGAGGGGCTTCACTCGATCTGTGTAATCTTGAAGGTACTCAAGCAGCATCTCCAGGTATCTACAGAGGAATAAGCAATACAGAGAAAGCAAAGAGCATTTTTATATTTTATATTTATTTTTATGTGATGTAAAATATACTCATAATTCCAGTGACACCAGTTTTTAAAAGGAATAATACTAAATTTTAGAAGGAACTTGCAATTGACTTTTTTCCTGTCATCTTGATTCTGACCTTTCTGATTTCATTTCATCCTGACGATACAGTTTCAAAAACTAAAATTAATTAACTCACACAAAATATTTCAGGTAAAAAGAAAAGGAGAACAAGAGAGGAAGTCAGGAGTACAGATCAGTAACCAGGGGCAGAAAGACACAAACAAAATTTCCCATCTATACATCAGAACCAGGCACCTCACTTCAGTCACAGTGAGAAACTCTATCTTTTTCTTGTTAAACTCCAAAGTCACAGATCCCCAAATGACGATGAAACAACTTTAAGAACAGCACAGGCGTTAAGATCACAGATGTGCCAACAGATACATCTTCTAAAGCCAGAGTCTGACAAATGTTTAAAACGATGTCATTCAAAATCCATATCCTCCAATATACCTGGAAGGCATTTGTGCCCTTCTCCCAGGCAATACAGTGCAAAACTCTGCCATCAAATCTTTACATGAAATAACCTCCTAATCGAATTCAGTAGAGCCTAGCAGCTGGTAAAGCCCACCTCTTATATTCGGCATTCTTCCTTTCTTTAGGAATGTCGAATAATTGGTCAAAGATGGACAGATACGTGATATAATCCAGCTTCTGAAAGGAGAAATGACAAGAGATTCAGTTAGGTGTTTGCACCAATTCATGCTAGTCTCCAATAAATGAGATCAAAACTGACTGCTAACAAAGAAACAAGGTCCGGCTCATCTTAGTCTTTCTCTTGCCCATCATTTAATTCCTGCACTAGTGGGCTGTGAATTCCACTGCACTGGGTAGACTACCAGACACGATATGAACCCTGCGAAATTAAAGATCAAATCAACAAACAGTAAACTAAAGAAACATTTGTCAAACATTAACTACACGTGAGGCACTTGAAAACTGACACCAGGGCTGCCTAAACTAAGGTTCTGAAGGTGCCATTTGTTCATTCATACAGTCACTTATTAAGCATCTTTGGACCAAGTACATGGGATACAGATGAGAATAAGACAGGTACAGAACCTGCCTCACGGAGCTTAAAGTATAGTCCCTGAACTTCTGGGACATTTCCTCACAACTCCATGAGGAACTTCATCACACACTTCCTTGTGAACTTTCTGAGATTGTCACATTCAGTCTCAACTTCTGTGATAAAAGACACTAAGTAACCCTTTACTGGAATGGATTATGTTTTAATGTTTTTCATATACCTAATACTATGTGCACCTAACACAGGAGCTCAGTATGTGTTTGAGGTTTTTTTTTTTTTTTATGTTTGAGAGAAAGCGTGCGTGGCAAACGGGAGGGGCAGAGAGAGAATCCCAGGCAAGCGCCACACTCAGTGAGAAGCCCAACGTGGGGCTTGATCTCACAACCTTGAGATCATGACCTGAGCTGAAATCAAGAGTCGGACGCTTAACCAACTGAGCCACCCAGGCACCCCTGTGTTTCAATTTTTAAAAAAATATATTTTAAGGATGCCTGGGTGGCTCAGTCGGTTAAGCGTCTTGACTCTTGATTTCGGCTCAGGTCATGACTTCACAATCATGATCTCATGCTGGGTATGGAGCCTGCCTAACAGTCTCTCTCTCCCTCTGCCCCTCCCCAACTCACAAACACATGCGTGCACTTTCCCTCGAAATTTTTTTTTAGATTTACAAAAGCAAAACATGCTTATATTAATAAGCAATAAACTTCATTAATAAAATAATATGCTTGGGGTGCCTGGCTGGCTACTTGGTAGAGCATGCAACTCTTGATCTCAGGGTCATGAGTTCAAGTTCCATGTTGAGTGCAGGGCGTACTTAAATAAAAATAAGTAAAAATAAAATAAAATGCTTGCTGTTTTCACTATAGAAACTTTTCATTTCGAATACTGTTTCATCCAAAAAAGCATATCACCTCTTAAGATTTACATAATGGTTACAAAACACAAGGCAGATAATCTAAATCTAATTGCTTCCTGTCCAGGAGCCCCAGCCTGATGTCCTGACTCACCCCTAGAATCAGAACCACTCTCCCCCCAAGCCCCCAGGTCCTACCTCCGAGGCCTTCAGGTTAATGTATTTGAGGTAACAGTCATGGAGGTCAAGGTAACGACCATATCCCTCTTCATCTGTGAACTCCACCAAGTCTGAAAGAATCAAAGATATCAGCGATTCAGACATTAAAGACCACTTTCTTGGACCTGGCTTTTCAAACGGACTGCGAGTTCTTTGTTTCATGACATAGCCCTTCACCCAAATGTCCTCTCTATGCTCATGAAGTGAACAGACCTCAATATTCCAGGTCAGTGAATCTGAGCTAGGATAGCACAAAATCAGTTATTTTGTCCAAGGCCAATTTAGGATGTCAGTATAGCCCAGAAACCAGCAAAGAGAAAACAGACAAGAGAACCTGGCTCTAAATTTCTCTGGGGCTCTGAGGGAAAATCTGGGCTCTGTCATTAATCTGCACTTTTGTTCGTGCTAGAGAGAAAGGGCAAACCCTACTTACTTTGTGCCTCTTCACTTGGATTCTCTCGAGCCTTCAGAAGCTCTTCAAACTCCACTGACATTGGCACACAGATCTGAGGAGAGAAAAATTCACGTGGATTTTTCAACAAAAAAATTGCAATGTCATAGAAATGGGCTGTAGAGAAAGTTGAACTTCTGACGCTTTAGACTTGATTTTTCATTACAAGCCTACTACTATTCTCCAATTACCCTGCTTTTTTCTTTTTTTATTGTTTGACTAAAAACCGCTAAATAACACATGCTCACAAAAACTCAAAATGAAGGGGCGCCTGGGTGGCTCAGTTGGTTAAGTCCAACTTCGGCTCAGGTCATGATCCCACAGTTTGTGAGTTCAAGCCCCACGTAGGGCTCTGCACTGACAGCTCAGAGCCTGGAGCCTGCTTCGGATTCTGTGTCTCCTCTGTCTGCCCCCCACCGCCTAAAATGAACATTAAAAAATTAAAAAAAAAAAAAAAAGAAAACCCAAAATTCCCCTTTATTAATTCTGTTGAAAATAGGCAAGCAGTGTTGACACCTTTTTTTTTTTTAAACGTTTATCTATTTTGAAAGAGAGCAAGGGAGGGAAATCTTTGTTTTATTTATTTTTGAGAGTGAGAGAGAGAGAGAGAGAGAGAGAGAAGGCGCACGAATGGAGGAGGGGCAAAGAGAAGAAAGGGAGATACAGGAACTGAAGCAGGCTCCAGGCTCTGAGCTGTCAGCACAGAACCGGAATCAGGGCTCCAACTCACAAACCTTGAGATCATGACCTGAGCTGATGTCTGCTGCCCAATGGACTGAGCCACCTAGGCGACCCTCCCAAGAGACCTTTTTATAGGTTTTTCAAACTTTGCTAAACATTAGGATCACCTGGGGAGTGGTTCAAAAAATCTGGATACACCTGATACCAATTAAATCAGAAAGGTGGGGAAAGTAGCAATACTATTTCAAGATCGCCAGAGGATTTAAATATATCCACCAAAATTTGGAAACCTCTGTTCCATATACTTAAATATATGCATTTGTACAAACACACACAGGCATGTGCAAGGTCTTTATTTTGTTTTTCACATAATTGGACCTTTTTTGTTTTTTCCCCCACTTAGTATATCTTGGACATCCTTCCAACATTTTCAAAAACTATGTATTTCTTATCACCTTTCTACCAGGGCTGGAATAAGGTTAATACATCAGAATGGTACTCATGTCTTCTCTCTTGGTTAGCAAAACACTTTACACTCTACACTTCACAAGGGTGGGAAGACTTACATTGGTGTGAGAAAGCACCTTCATCTCCTCTCCCTTAACTTCAATGTCTTCTGGTACTTTCAGTCTCCTTTCTCTACCTGCTCCTTTAAACATGTCCATCTTCCTTATGATCCTCCTGTCTCTCCCCTTTTCTTCTGTCAGTCTTTTAAAAAATTTTTTAAGGTTTATTTATTTTTGAGAGAGAGACACACAGAGTGCAAGTGGAGGAAGAGCAGAGAGAGAGGGAGATACAGAATCCGAAGCAGGCTCCAGGCTCTGAGCTGTCAGCACAGAGCCCAACACGGGGCTCGAACCCACAAACTGTGAGATCATGACCTGAACTGAAGTGGGACGCTTAACTGACTGAGCCACTCAGGCGCCCCTCTACAAGTCTTTTAAATGCCTGTTCCCCAATCCATTCTTCCGCTTCCCCTTTTGCCCCGTGACCAGATTTCCATTCCCACTACTTCAATGAAGCAGCAATCCTGACACCAGTCAACAATAAGTGATGGCAGTGGCCTTCTTTCTGAAACTCTTTTGCTTAGCTTCAGCAAGACACACCACCTAGAGTGCGTCTCTAGAGCTGTCGTTTGACCTCTTTGATGGAAGTGTTCCCAGCCTACGTTTCACTTTACGTACCTTACTGACATCAGTATGCCCTCAAGGCACGTGGGCAAGCTTGCAGTCTACCTTCACTTTCTCAGAACTCTAGGATTCATGGCTTCAACTATCAAATCTAAGATAATTCTCAGATCTAGATCACAAGCTTTTATCTCTTGCCTGAGCCCCAGTCACCTAACATCTACTACTCACAGAATACTTCTACCTCTATATACTATCACCTGAAAAGCTACATATATAAAAATTCATTTTCCACTGCAAATGGGTTATCTCTTTCTTCTTTATTTCCATGAGGGGAACAAACAACTTTTCAGTTACATAGGGATGAAAGCTCAGAGTAATCTGTGACCTATCCCTCCACCTTCCCCACAGCCATGGCCTTCTCCCTTTCCCCCCTAGAACTCCTCTGGTCAGCTATTCAAGATGTTCAATGGCTTTTAGATAATGGAGATATAATCCCTACTTATACTATTACAGTACAGTGGGGCACATGTTCACTGTCATAAAATATAATCAGGTCATAAAACAACATCATTTGGAAGGGAGAAGTAGACTAAGAAAGATATATGAAAGAGCTGACTTCTGGGCTAAACCCCTTGACAGTATTATGAACCCTGGAAGTGAGTAAAGCCCGTAGGTAGCAGATTTCAAGACAGAGTTAGGAGTGCCAGGAGCTTTTTGGGGGTAATGCCAATGAGAGATAAAAACCAGGAGAGGGGTGCCTGGGTGACTCAGTTAAGTATCCAACTTCAGCTCAGGTCATGATCTCACAGTTTGTGGGTTCGAGCTCCGCATTGGGCTCTGCACTGACAGTGTAGAGCCTGCTTGGGATTCCCACCCTCCCCACCCCCGCCCCTCTGTTCTTCCCAGCCTTGCGCTTTCTCTCTCGAGATAAATAAACTTTAAAAAAATTCTTGTTTAACATTGTTAACATTTTTTATTTTTTTACAGTGTATTTTTTTGAGAGAGCAAAAGAGAGTAAAGAAAGGGCAGAGAGAGAGAGAGAGAGAGAGGGAGAATTCCAAGCAGACTCTGCACTGTCAGATCATGACCTGACAGTCATGTCATCATGACTGTGAGATCATGACTTGTGCTGAAACCAAGAGTCGGACACTTAACCGACTGAGCCACCCAGGCACACCCCCCCCCAAATTCTTAAACAAAACAATATAAAACAAAACAAGAGAGAGCTTGACTGGGCAGAGAGAGCCCATGCTGATTCAGACAGCATAGTCTTTAACCTCCCAAAGGGGAGCCATGGACCAAAGACTACTGATTGTAAGAGTCTCTCACTGGATGGAAATAGCCAGGTCACAGCACCCTCATCGTGCTCAGTTATTGGCTGGAGCTACCCAGGAAGAGTATGGCCTTGGTCTAAAGATGAGGGGGAGACTGAAAAGCACTAGAGTTGTAGGATGTCAGCCATGTATCTCCTTGCAGCTAAATGGCAGGTTCTTTTTTGAAGGGATATCTAAATGGCGCATCGCCATTCTCCTTACACCTTTCCGTTAGTGTGCTTTTCAGGCAGGTTTGGGAAAAACACTTTCTAAGCACCATACCTCATTTGGGTGTTTCCGATGGAATTCTTTTATTTGCTTGAGTCTGTTATAAAATTCGGCAAATTCATTGGGTCCTGAAATGGCATTGAGTTCCTCCTTTCGCAATCTGCAATTTCAGGAAAAATCCAAAGAACACAGTGCACAAAATCAGTCCTTCAGTCATGGCTCCTCAGAGACATGAACTTCTGGACTAGCGGGGACGAGCACTTACCCATCCTTGTCGTCATACAAATCCCGCAGGTTCCCACTGACTTCCATGTACCTCTGAAACGCAAACACAGAGCCCATCAGAACAAAGTCATCTGGACAACTACTGGGCTCAGCAACCAACAGGGCTCGCTAGTCAAAGGCCAGGGAAACACTGAGAGAAATGGTGTTAAAAGTTCCTGTGCTTTCTGGTACCTTTAACAGACAGCACTGGTTCCTGGTTAGTTTTTAAAGCGTGTCAAGGTGAAGACTACCTAGGTGACACGTTTTGAAGGGTGGAGTGATCCTATATTTACCTACTACTGATAGTTAACTTTCCCTGGGAGAGTCACCCTCTAAACTGCAGTTCCCACCTGGGACCCTCAGAGATAAAAGGGTAACTCAAGAGGATTTTCACTACTTGAAAAAGCTTGACTGAGGGCACAGGCTAAATAAAAATCCCACAGCTTACTTTGGATTCAAACTCAAGATGGTATGGTTCCCTCTGCAAGACTTTTGTGACCAGATGTGCTTCAGAATTTGGAATTTTTTAAGTTGGGTAAATGATTATATATTATGTAACATCCCTACTGGAATCTGGAACACATATTAGTAATTCCACAGCAAAAACTATGCATTATTTACGAAGTGGGATAAAGGCTGTAAAAGGCCTTTTATCTGTTCAGGTCAGATTTTGCTAACAAATAATTTAAAAACAACACCAACAAAAAAACATATCCTCCCACTACCCCCCCAAGAAAAACCATAGAAACTCTTTGTTTTCACAATATATATTTTTTAATGTTTACTTATTTTGAAAGGGAGAGGGAGAAGTAGAGAGAAAACCAAGCAGGCTCCATGCTATCAGTCCAGAGCCTTACCAGGGGCTCAATCCCACCAACTGTGAGATCATGACCTGAACCAAAACCAAGACTTGGATGCTTAACTGACTGAGCCACCCAGGCACTCCTGTTTTCAGTATTTTTGATTTGGAAATTTAGATAAGGAA
Organism: Cryptoprocta ferox; assembly: GCA_028646485.1. Taxonomy (NCBI): domain Eukaryota; kingdom Metazoa; phylum Chordata; class Mammalia; order Carnivora; family Eupleridae; genus Cryptoprocta; species Cryptoprocta ferox. Next base: position 73,482,672 of record CM053570.1, on the reverse strand, counting down.
CCAGGAGCTAATAATACTAATGATCTCCTGCAAATCAGAAACTGATTAGGTCTCCCAATCTTTTTTTTTTTTTTAAATGTATTTATTTATAGAACAAGAGAACAGAGTTGGGGGTGGAGCGGGGAGAGAATCCCAAGTCGGCTCTGCATTGTCAGTGTGGAGCCCTATGCCGGGGCCTGAACACAGGAACCAAAGCGTGAGATCATGTTGTGAGCCGACCCAAGTCAGATGCTCAATCTACTGAGCCACCTAGGCGCCCCAGGTCTTTCGATCTTTTCTAAACAGATTTCAAGTTCATACAAGAGTAGAGAGCACAGCATAATGAACCTTCATTTACCTATCACTCAGTATCACGCATCAATACTGATTTTGATTTATTTTGTAAAAGAAACTGAGCTAAGTAAACGTAATTTGGTAGGTAAAAACACTTTAAATACTTCAAAGCAATCTTGGTGGGGAAAACTCTATTCTCGACCATTCTTTTTCGGGGAGAAGGGATGGTACCTTTTGTGCCTGGGCCACTGACTCCCCGTAACTCTTCTCTGCACACCACGGGACACGGGATGCTATGAATAAGAGGCTCCCATTCACAGAGGTGTGGAAGGGAGTTCAGTATCCTCGGATTTGGTAGCCTCGAGGACATCTCCGGGCAGACAACAACCCATGACCGGTCAGCTGGTTACCTTTGACTCAGGTTGAGACCCCGCACCCCGCCTCCCCTCTCTTTTCCAGCTCATCCCGACCCAAAGAGAAGCGGACGGCGGAGCACTCACATCTTGCATGGCCCGCGTGCGGTGGTCGGAATTAATCTGGTCCCGGAGCTGAAGAAAAGCAAACAGGGACACAGATGCCGTTAATCGGAATTCTGAAGGTGGAAAGGCCGCCCGAGGGCGGAGCTTACGCGCCAGGTCCCAGCGGCTGTAACCGAGGCCTCGGGGGGGGGGGGGGGCCTCTGCGCCTCCGGGGGCGGTAACCACGGCCGCAGCTCGGAGAGGGAGCCCCGGAGGGAGCAGGAGGCGCGGCGCGGGGAGGGTCTGGGAGCCAAAGAAAGCTCTCCGAGGTTAAACACCGGAATGGGGCCCGGCCTCGACGTAGCCCTTGCCCAGGCCCCTCTCACCGTGGACTTCTTAGTGAGCATCTCTTTGGCCATGACGTCCATGAGCCGTTCCTTTTCCTCATGATACCGCCGCTGCTGCTCTAGGATTGTCTCCATTTTTCCTTCGCCGCGGCCCCTCGATTCACACCACCGACGCGGCCGGAAACGACTCCTGGCGCTCTGCGCGCCCGCGCCCCACGCTGAGCGTCCGGCGGCACCAAAGTTCCGCGGGTGCCGGAAGTGCCTCTGGGACTCGAAGAAAAGGGAGCCTCACCAGGAGAGCACGGTCCCTGCTGCCGAGATGGCTGCAGTGCCCCCTGCTGGCCGGAGGTGTGGCGGAGCGCGGCCCAGCGGCTTGCAGGTGCCTCTAGAGGGCGTCCAGAAATTCAGGAATTTGAGGTTAAGCGGCCGGCTTCCCGGGCTTTTATGAGGCGGGCGGGGCTGGCAGGGACATGGTGGATTGAGGAGCAGTTGAAGAACGTGGATGGGAGTTGGCAGACCGGACCTGAGTCCTTAGCTTTCAGTGTGACCTCTGACAACGTTTTGCCCTTCAGTGGACCTCAGCGTCCTTGTCAGTAATTTTTTCTTTCTTCTTCTTCTTCTTCTTCTTCTTCTTCTTCTTCTTCTTCTTCTTCTTCTTTTTTTTAAAGAAATTCACATATGGAGGACACCTAATTGTGTGTAAGCAGGGGACGGGTTAAATAAAATATGGTGGGGCACCTGGGTGGCTCAAATGGTTAAGCCTCTGACTCTTGATTTCGGCTCGGGTCCTGATCTTGCTATCCTGGGATGGAGACCCACCGTGGGGTTTCATGCTGACAGCAGGGAGCCTGGTTGAGATTCTCCCTCTCCCTCTCCTGCCCCTCCCCCGTGCGCGCACATGCTGCTCTCTCTCAAAAATAAACAAACATTTAAAAAGTAATTGTCAAAAAGAATTGAATTTATAAAAAAAAATATATGGTACATCCAAGCAGTGAAATGCTATACAGCTTCATACAAAAAGAATGAAGCAAATTTCTAGATATGGAAAGTAAGACATATTCCCATATATTCAGACGTTCATAGCAACATTATTTATAATCAACAAAAACTGGTCGCTGACCCAACATCCATTAACTGGTGAATGGTTAAACAAAATGTGGGACGTTATTCAGCAGTAAAGGAATGCTACATATGAATGAACCATGAAAATATCACGTTCAGTAAAAGAAGCCATATACAAAAAATGTCATAGGGTATATCCAGATGAAATGTCCAGAAAGGCAACTCTATGGAGACGGAAAGTAGATGAGTGGTTGTCGCTGGAGGTGAGATTGGAGTGACAGCAAATTTGGTGATGATCGAAATTTTCTCAAATTGGATTGTGGCAATAGTTCCACAACTGTATTAAATTTGCTCAAGGTAATTGAACTGTACACTCAAAGTGGGTGGGTGAATTTTATGGGATGTAACTCATCCCTTAATAAAGCTGTTAAGGGGGCGCCTAGTGGCGCCATCGGTTAAGCATCTCGACTTCAGCTCAGGTTGCGATCTCGAAGTTTGTGGGTTCGAGCCCCGCATGGGGCTCTGTGCTCACGGCTCAGAGCCTGGAGCCTGCTTTCAGATCTGTGTCTGCCTCTCTCTCTGCCCCACCCCTACTCACACTTTGTCTCTGTCTCTCTCTCTCAAAAATAAACATTAAAAAATTAAAAAAAATAAATCTGTTAAAAAATCTATATAAACTCAATGGAAAGATGGCCACACAAAGTGAAAAAGATCTAGATGCATAATTATGTGCATAAAAATAGATGCACAAATAGATTATTTCTGTGAGGATATCCAAGTAACAGTAAACAGTAGTTGTTAATGAGGAGAGACCCTGGAAGACCTGATACAGGAGGGAAATTTCCTTTGTATATTCCCAGCATGAAACTTTTTTTTCTTAACATATACATGCATTATTTTCTCAAATTAGAACATAAACTTCAAACTAAAAATGAAGAGGGGTGTCTGGGTGGCTCAGTCTGTTGACCATCCGACTCTTGGTTTCGGCTCAGATTATGATCTCTCAGTTTCGTGGGTTCGAGAACTGCGTTGGGCTCTGAGCTAACAGTGTGGAGCCTGCTTGGGATTCTTTGTCTCCCTCTCTCTCTGCCCCTCTCTACTGGCATTGTCTTTGTCTCTCAGAATAAATAAATAAACTAAAAAAAAAAACTAACTAAAAATGAAGGGGCTCCTGGGTGGCTCAGTGGATTAAGTGTCCAACTTCAGCTCAGGTCATGATCTGGAGATTTGTGGGTTTGAGCCCTGCATTGGGCTCTCCACTCTCAGCTCTTGGACCCCGATTTGGATCCTCTGTCTCCCTCTCCCGCCCTCAAAAATAAATATTAAAAAAAAGCCCTAATAATGGGGTGCCTGGGTAGCTCAGTTAGTTAAGTGTCCAACTTTGGCTCAGGTCATGATCTCGCAGTTTGTGGGTTCCAGCCTCGCATTGGGCTCTGTGCTAACAGCTCAGAGGCTGGAGCCTGCTTCTGATTCTGTGTCTCCCTCTCTCTCTGCCCCTCCCCCACTCATCCTCTGTCTCTAGAAAATAAATAAAACGTTAAAAATTTTAAAAATAAATAAATAAAATTTAAAAATCCCTAAAAATGAAGATACATATATGCACATGTATGCTTAACAAAAAAAGAACTAGGAGAGTATAATACCTCCAGGAATTATTAGTGATTTACCTATTCTCTTTACTTTTTGGAATTCTCCAATTTTTCTACAATAAGAACACATTGCTTTTTTTTAAAGTTTGAAAAATAAGTCAGGGATAATGACTCTCGTCTTGCCAACTGATGGGGTGTTGTGAAGGTTTTATTTATGTCTAAAAATTTAAGCAAGATCTAAACAGTAGGGAGAGCACTCCAGGCAAAAGTCCTCACCAGAGGCTCTCCCTGCACTTCTAGAAAAGAGGTGGGAAATCTCCATTCAAGACTGGAGAGACTGTGGTTGGGAGGGAAGGGTGCGTAGGGTTTGGGATCTACGATATTTTATCAAATATGAGATGTCATCAAATGTTAACTCCATCATTATTATTTTATGTTCCCCCAAGAAAGAAAAAAATTGTCCAACTATGTCACATCTACCATTATACAATGCATCTGGGTTTCCGGGATGTTAAATCCGACAAACATTTATCTTGAACTCAATGACACAGTACCTATGCATCTCTTCCTCTTAGGTGGGTGGACCACTTAAGCAAAACCATTCACCTTCCTTCCCCTAAAACCTTCTCCTTCTCCAGTCTGTCAAACCAGTCACCAAGTCCTGTCTTTTCCACTCCTGATGCCACCTGCCTCTTTACCACTCACCTGGACTAGTGTACTAGCTTCCTACAGAGCCTTCTCATCTTACCCCTGCAATCCATTATTCATGCTGTAGCCAGAGTGATCATCTTATGCCCCTGCTTAAACATTTCCACTGGCTGCTTACCCGCAGGGTGAGGTCTGTTTAACTTGGCATTCGATTTTTTGTGACCTGGCCTCTGCCTGCCATTTTAGTCTCTTGGCACTTCCTCCAAATGAAATTATTTGCTGCTTCCCCAAAGCGCCATGTTTTTTCAAGCCTCCCGTTCTTTGCTCCAGCTGTTTTCTAGGCTTGGACTACTCTTCCTCAACAAGTATTTATTGAGCAAGTAGTAAGTGCGGGAAGTTGAAAATAGAAGGGTAAGCAAGGCAGGCTCGAGCCCAATTCTCATAGAAGCCGGTGGGAGAAAGAGACAAAAATGTAATCATATGATTATTAATTATAAGGACACATGTTGGGTATTTGTAGAGATTTGTTGAAAATGTCAACCACAGTCTCAGAAAGTTTAGGATTTGAATCGGGCCCAGGAGGCAGTCTGAAAGTAATCCACCTGTGATTACCTAGGTGACTTTGGGGAACTGCCAAGCAGAGTCTCCACCTCTGTAAAATGGAAAAATGCCCGCCTCGTAGGATTTCTGGCAGGATTTAGTATGAGATACATATGATCACGCGGTTCTGCCGGACCTGAGGGCCCCTCCCCCACCACAAGGAGGTCTGGCCGCTCCGCAGCTCGGGTTCCCACCCCGGGAGGCGGCGGACCAGGAGCGCCCTAACCAGCGCGTGCAGGGAGTGCGCCCCAGTGCGCCTCCGACTGTCGGGGGGCCGAGGGCGGGGCAGGGGCAGCGGGCGTCGGACACCGGGAGAGGGGAACAGCGCTCCGCCCCATCTCCCCACTTTGGGGGAGAGCCCCCCTCGCTCACTCCCGCCTCCGCCCCTGAATCACGGGGGGGCGGGGCCGTGACCCATTCATGCCGGGAATCGGATCCAGATGTTCCCGCGGCGCGTGCAGCTGCATCCTTGCCTTTTTTGGCAAAAAACGTGCGGCCGCGAGCGGATCCCGGGCCGCCTCCGCTAATCCTCGGGAAGAGGGGGAAGGGGGCTGAGGGTCTGGGCCCAGACTGGGAATCCGCACCGGGTGCTCAGCGGGACTTGAGAGCTGCTAATGGAGGGGGGCGGTTTGTACTGGACGGGGAACCCACTGCCAACTCCGCTTCCGTTCGGGACCTCCCCCAAACCCCTCCCTTCCCCACCCGGAGGAAAAAGTCCTTCGCCAGCAGTGGGGAGGTTGGCGGAGCCTGAGAGGGACGCTAGCAGGGGAGGGATCCCCGTTCTCTGGAGATTTCCCATCCCAGCAGCTTCCTCCTCTGCCCTGCACAGAGGAGGGCTGGAAGAGCCTCAGAGCCTCCCTGTCTGCCAGGGAACCTTCCTTCCCCTGCCAACCCCAGACAAACACACAGAGGCCTTCGCTTCCTCACACTGCTTTATTGCAGAATCTGGAAGGGCGGGGTGAGCCAGTCCCACCCCTCTGCCCATCTCTGAGCAGAATGGAGCTCAAATGAAAGGAGAAAACACTCAACAGACACTGGGTGGGCAAAACCCTGTACTCTAGGACCCCCTTAAACGGTGAGCTCCTGCTTTGCTGCCCAGAGAGCCCCAGCCCAGGGGATAGGGTGGGATGAGGGTGGGGAGGGTAAAACCTGAGTATGGTCCACTTTTGAGGACTTCTCAGGCACCCACAGAGGACCTAACGTCTCAGGAAAGAAGTCTAGATCAAAGGGGGCCTGGGCCCCAGAGTCCAAGTTTGGAGGGCTCGGTTTAGAGCCCTGATTTGGGGAGAGGGCTTGGTATCCAGGGACCCAGACCGTAGGGGGAGTCTAGGTTGGCGGAGGGGATTTGAATCATAGAGGCTCCATAACAGCCCAGGTTTGGGGGCCCTGGGTCAGGGAGTACCGGTTTGGGGATGTTGGAGCAGGGAGGCTGAATCCTGGAGCCCAAGAGGAGCCCCAGTTAGGAGGGGGGCGGCTGGGTCCCAAAGGTGGTTTGGAAAAGGAGCCTTAGTCCTGGAGCCCTGGTTTGGGAGGCCATGGGCCCAGGAGTCCTGGCTCAGGGCCCTGCCTGGCTGCAGCCCTGGCACAGTACTTGGTCTCCATCTGGCACGAAGCCTTGGCCCACCAGGGAGGTGGAGCAGCGCGCGCAGGAGAAGCAGCTGTGGTGCCAGTGGCGGTCTTCAAAGGACACATACTTGCCTCCACCGAGTCCTGGAGGGAGGCTGGAGGTTAGCCCTGTGGATCCGGAGCGCGGTCCTGTCCCTCAGCGTCACCCGACACCAGATCCCATTCCCTCACTTGCACCCTACCCGCGCTGTCCTTTGACCCTTGTCCCACCTGTGATGGGGCGCTTGCAGCTGCTGCACTTGGGTGCAAAGAGTTCTCCAAAACAGGCCACGCAGTACGGATCGTCGTCCCGGGAAGTGAACTGCTGCCCGGCCAGGGGAGTCTGGCACCCTGTGCAGACCAGGCATTCTCGATGCCAGGGCTGGTCACGGTAGGTCACGCCACCCTGTGTCAGGGTCTAGGGGGGCAGCATCTGTCAGCAGGGGGGGAGTGGCGGTTCCCACCCCACAACAGAGCCTGGCTCACCCCCCACCCCCCTGGCCCAGCCCCCACCTTGCTGCAGCGGGCGCAGCGAGGCGCAAACTTGTTCTCATAGCAGGGCACGCAGTAGTGAGCACCCTTGTCGGGCACAAAGGAACGGGAGCCCAGCGGCTGCTCACAGCCACTGCACAGGAAGCACTGCTCATGCCACGTCTGGCCTCCGTATTCCAGCTTCCGGGACCCTGTGGGGAACAGGGGTCCCACTCAGAGGCTATGTCGAAAGTCCCGAGTGCCACCCTCTGCTACCCACCCCCCCCCGCCTGCCCCGAGGAGGGTTCCCGCTGTTCCCACAGCCTAAGGAGGGTGGGATCCATGCACATGCAACAGGACCCTTGCCCTGTATACGCCACACGCTACCCTCCCTCAAACACTGCACATGCTGGCTGGGCACATGCTAGGCTCCTGTGAACTGGACGTGAGAAGTTGGCATATGCGAAGCCCCCATATGTACCAGATATGACTATCTCAGCATACACCAGGCCTCTGTGTCACAGGCATGATGACTCAGTACTTGCTAAGCCCTTCCACACCTGACATGATGGTTTTATTAGCACACGCACAGACGCTACATATACTAGGCAAGCCAGTCTTCGCCCGCACAGAATTCTAATGTCCTGGACGTGATCGATTCAGTACATGCTAAGCCTTTCCATGTCCGAATCATGTCATTCTTCACACGTCCTCAATCCTCACATTAACTATTAGGCATGTAGGTCACCATGCAGGGGGCGTGAAGCCCCCTGTGTATCTGCTTCTGCACACTCCAAGCCCCAATGCACCAAGCATGACGGTGACCCTTGTCATTTCTCACTCCTGCATGTACCAAACATGCAGATGTTCATACATGATAAGCCCGTGGGTGTGTATCAAGCTTGTCAGTCTGCCCATACAGGGTAAACCCATAGGCGCATAGCAGGCCTGCTGGTGCGGCATACGCTAACCCTCAGGAACGTACCGAGCTTGTCCGTTCCTGTACACGTTCAGCTTTTGTGTGTGTGCCAGTCCCCGCGCATGCTAATCTCCCGGGAGCATATGGGGACGACCAATCCTGTATACACTAGATTTCCAGAAAGATGCCATGTGCAGGTGTTGGCCATAGTCAGCCTCCACGTACAGACCATACATGCGCCAGTCCCTTGCACGTGTGAGAACCCTACCCGGATGCGGGCACCTGGTCCCACGCACGGCGAGCCCCCCCGGGGACATACCAGGCATGACGGGCTCCCCACAGGCAGAGCACTGCGACGAGAAGGCGCTGCAGTAGCAGTCATTGCAGAGCAGCTCGTTGTCCTGGCAAGTGAAGGGCTCGTCGGCCAGTGAGCGCTGGCAGCGGCAGCAGCGGAAGCAGCCCTCGTGGAAGTGGCGGTCTTCGTAGAACAGCTCCTGCGGGGCGTGGCAAGGGGCACTGGCACCTTTGCCCCCTCCGCCAGCCTCCACCCACTCCTTGCCCTGTCCGGTCCAGTCCTTACCCTTGAGTCATGCCCGATAAGCTGCTGGCACTCAGCGCACGTGTTGGCGAAGGTATTGTCATAGCAGGGCACACAGTAGGGGCCGTCGTCCGTCTGGATGTATTTGCGGCCATACAGGGACTCGCTGCATTTTGCACAGTCAAAGGCCTCGCTCATGGTGGCTGTGAGTGAGCCCTGCCAGGGGCAAAAGGTGGGGCGTAGGTCACCCAGAAGGGCTGGCCCTTTGTAAAGTCCCCTTGCAAGAGACCAGGCATAAGAAATGCCAGGTCAGAACAGGTGGTGATGAGGAAGGGATGCTTCTGGAAACCAAGGAGTCCTGCACATTTCTTTCTTTTTTTAGGTTTCTTTTTTTTTTTTGAGAGAGTGCGTGCACATGTACACACGTGAGCAGGGGAGGGGCAGAGAGAGGGAGACACAGATTCCAAAGTAGGCCCCAGGCTCTGAGCTGTCAGCACAGAGCCCAAAGCGGGGTGCAAACCCACGAACTGCAAGATCATGACCTGAGCCAGTCATACGCTCAACCAAGTGAGCCACCCAGGTGCCCCCCTCCCCCTGTTTTTAAACCAATTAATTAATTATTTGAGAGAGACAGAAAGAGAACACACAACTGGGGTGGAGGGGCAGAGGGAGCTAGAGAGACAATCTCAAGCAGGTTCCACACTCAGCAAGGAGCCTGAAGCAGGCTCGATCCAATCACCCTGGGATCAGGGATCAAAATCAAGAGTAGGGCACTCAACTGACTGAGCTACCCAGACACCCTCTGCATGTTTATTTCTGTATTTAACGGAGTTTGGAGGGGGGGAGGGAGAGAAGGGGTCAGGAAAAAATCAGGAAGCAGAAGTTGTTTTCTTATCTGGGCCCTGGCAGATCTGGGGGGAGGGGGCTTTTCCTGGGTCAGTGACTCATTTCCTGCCCCAGAGCGAGTGTAGCTTCCACTGTCCCTACTGTCCCTGAGGGGACAACAGCAGGGGCAGGGAGCCACCCCACTCTATAGCCCATATGAACAGCACCCTCACCCTGTCCTGACTCCCAGGAAGGAGCCCTAGGGATATGGAAAAAGGAACCTCTAGCCAGAGTTCCGGAGTGAGGAGCATAAGGATGTGAACAGACTGTGCAGAGGATGTCGGGCCGTGAATGATAGAGGTGGAAGTCACCTCGGGCCTTCCTCCCAGAGAATCAACCCAAGCAAGGACTTGAGAGGCTCAGCCTAGGTTTAAGCAGGAAGGAAGTCCTGCAAGCTGGACACGGCCAAGCTGCCCCAGCTGGACCCTCTGCCCTTACCCCCCTCTGGCCCCTGCTGGGTCTCTGGTCACACTAGCCTGGGCAGCCATGGCCTGCAACATCTGTAGCAGCTGTGACAGCACCGATGGCCAGATGTCACATTCGACCAGCAACAGGAGAGAGAAAAGGGAACGGAGATGCCAGGGGAGAGAGAGATAAACTAAAGATGGAGATTATGCAGCGTGCCCCCTCCAACCCGGGCATCCACTCCTGGCAGATCTTTCCATCCCCAGGGGTCATTATTTCCCTCCCCCTGCCTCTGAGAGAAACAGCCTCTCCCCAGCTTTTCTAGTTTCTAAGGGTTTGGGGCAGGGGGAGTGGAGGGTGAGAGTGGGAGCCACAGAAGACATTTTCTCCCCAGTCAGGCCCCCTCTTGGGTGGGGAGTCAGGCAAGGGGGAGCCCTGAGAGCTGCTGCTGCAGACACCCAGCCCCCACCAAACCTCAGACACTTTCCATTTTCTCAGGAACAAAGCATGTTTGCGGGATGAGGTCATCCACACAGCTGCCTCTGGAACAGGAGCATGGGGAGTGGGGGGGGGCAGGGAAGTGGGGTTCTCGGTCCCTTCTGCTGCCCCTGACTCCAGTCTGGAGCCCCAGATTCAGAGCTCCCCACCCCCAGCCTCCTCCATCATGAAGCCTGCTCTCTAAGGGCTTGGATCCCAGGGTGGGCGAAGAGGAAGTACCAGGACTCAGAGGAAGGGGATGTCCCCACAGCTTCAGGAGTCTGGGGAGGACAAAGGAACCCACCAACCCACTACTCCCTCCCCCCACACACCCCAGTAACTGGCAGTCCCCAGAGCCTTCCCAGGCTCAAGTTGAAGGAAAGACCTCCTCTTCTCCGCCACCCCCAGTGGGAAATTCTGGCCAAGAAGTGTTGCTCTGGCTTGGAGTTCAGACTCCAGGCGCCAGCAAATGCCCCAAGCCTGCAGGGCCTGGCTCTTGAAGGGATGGTTTGTGAACTCAAACTGTACAATGTGGGGGGTGGGGAGGACAAAGTTCGTACCCCGGGCCAGGCCATGAGGCCTCCAGGGGTTGGGGTCTTCAGAGAGGTGACTTCTGGGGCAGAGTTATGCTGTAGGGTAGAGCGTAGCCCTCCTTCTCAGTCCACGCCCTACGAGTCATGCCTGGGTTTCCTCTGGCCCAACATCTGAGTGTGTCTGGGCTGTCAGCCACCGGGCAGCAGGGGGCCACACAGGTGGAGTGTGGCCATGGGTCTGTCCAGGAGTGCCCTGGGTCTTTTCCTTCCTTCCTGGCTTGGCCCACAGCAACCATCACCTTCCCAGGCCCAGGCTAGCTCTGGGGCCATCCCCGGGGACGCAGTCACCACTCGGAGACAGGGGCACCCCAAATAGGGTATGGGCATGGCTTCTGTTTCCTTCCCAGAATTCTCTAGTCCCCTAGTCTGTCCAGCTGGGCTTTAATGAGGACAGAGTGAAGGGCACTATCAAGGCCCACCTGTCCCTGCCCATCCCTCTTCCTCCCTATCTCCCTCCCACTTTCCCTGGCAGGGCTAAGGGACCAAAGAGAGCCAATCTTATATTCCTTCATGGCTAGTCAGTGGGGTGTGTGTGTGTGTGTGTGTGTGTGTGCAGGGGAGACTGCTCAGTCTGCCAGATGGCTCTCAGCCCCTGCTCCCACCAACACACACAATGTGCGTGTGCGCGCACACACACACATACACATCTCATTCCTACACCTGACCCAGACACACACATCTGGCACCTCCCAGAGCTCGGAATGGCTGGATAAGTGGCTGTGGCATGTAGTGTATAGAGGCCCAAATGTGGCATGTGGGTCTGAATCCTGACTTCTTGTTCATGTACTAGCTGGGTGATCTTGGGCAGGTCACTGACGCTCCCTGGGCCTGTTTTCTCATCTAAGACTACCTCCTACTCCTAGGGTTGTTGTGAGGCTTAAATGCTAGTGCTTGGAAAGCACCTGGCAAAAAGTGAATAGTCAGTAAATGGTAGCCATCGGTGTTTTTATTATTATTAGCCCCTCACTCACACTGGGGTCAGGCATTTCTGAGCCAGGCCTGGGTCAGGGAGCTCGCCTGGGTTTTGACCTGGATATTCTCAGGGTAAACTCAGGGAGAGAACAAAGAGGGACACTCCCCCCCCCCCACACACACTTCTAGTTCTGCTGGGGGAAGCAAAGAGGCCCAGGCCACGGGGCTGGCTGAGATCAGTGGGGCCAGCCTGACCCCAGTGAGCCTAACTTTGAGGCCCCTCACACAGGCACACAGGTGTCCACGCCTGCGTGCTGCTTCACCTCTCACAAAGTGCAACCCCATCCACCATTTCACCGGATCTCACAAAAGGCAGGCAGGATAGGGTATCATCCCCATCTTACAGTTAGGTACAGAAACCAGCGACAAGCCAGGCCCAAAGTCACTCTAGTCTCAGAGAGGCCAGGTTCCCTGCTTCCCGGCCTGGAGCCCTTTCCTGTTTTTCTCTCTAAAAATGCTGCAGTGGTGGTAAAGGGGGTGGCCAACATTCAGAGCAGGGACACGGGAGACACTCGGTGACACCATTAGCACAGGAGCCTGACTCTTCTCCCCAGCTGCTAACCCCGAGATTGGAAGACAACCAGAAGCCTTTCCAACTACCCATGCCAACCCCCCAACTCTTCCCCCCCACCTCCACACTGCACTGTCCAGGAGGACCCTGGCCAGGCCCCACAGCTGTGAGTCAGAATCAGCTCGGACCCCTCCCCCCAAGTCCCAGGAATTGACAGGAGATTTAAGGGGAGAAACCTAACTCCCCTCACCCCCCACATCCTGCTATCAGGCACCAACCCCAAACTCTCCCTTCTCCTCTCCCCTCCCTCCATGGGGCCTGGGAGTCAGAACAGTTTAGGGGAAGGGGGGTGGGTGGGTGGGAAGCAGGATCCAGCAGCTGCTCTGGGGACAGGAGAGGAACAGTTCATTCACCCCCGATCCCCCAGGGCTGAAGCAGTGCGTCCAAGATTTGAGTTTAAAAATAAGTTGGGGCTGTCTTGGTGTATGCCTGGGGCTCCTTTTTGATCTCCGTCTGTCTCAGGTCCTCTGCCTCACAGGGGCTGGGCTGGCCCAGAGTTTCTGTTTCCCCACATCCTTGCTTCCCAGTCTTTCAGGCCTGAGTCCCTCCAGGTCTGACCCAAGCTGTCAGTGCACCTCCACCAGGGCCAGCTCTGCCCGGCTCCGCATGTCTGTGTCTCTGCACACTTCAGCTGTCTTTATGTTTTGGGTGTCTCTGTATCTCTGGCTAGTCTACTCGCTCTGTGGATTCCTACCTCTGTACACCCAAGTCTTGGTATCTGACTGTCTCCAAGGGGTTCCCACCCTTACCCCTTCTCTCTCTTAACATCTCTGCTCCTGCGTGTCTGTCTTCAGGTTCTTGACTGCTCCATAGGCCTCACAGAGGCTGATCTACCACAAGGCTAACGAAGCTTAGGCTTCAAGGGCCCCTTACTTGTCCTGGACCCTGTAAGGCCCTGGGAAGAGCGCTACAACGTGTTCACTGGGATCACTGTATGCTTCTCCTGCAAACGCTCCGTTCCACAAAACCTGGGTTCCTCCCTATGCCTCCGGTCGGCTCTTGGGGACTCTACGCCCCAAGTCTCTGTCTCTGCTTCGGGCATCCGTGAGCCTGCCCCTATCTTAAGCTTGTCGCTCGTATCCCTGTCTCGGTCTCGCACCACCAGGCTTTCTGGGAGCCTCAGTTTCTGGAACCCTCTCGGTCCCTCGCTCGACTCTGGCTTCTCCGTTTCAAACTTGGCCCCCTTACCCCCGCCAAGTCTTGAAGCAGCCCCCGCCCCGCCGCCGGGCTGCCGGGATCGGTGCGGTCCGGGGCGCGCGCGCTCCGGGGCTCAGCGCCCCCGCGCTTCCAGCTCCGAGCGCGCCCCCCGGGTTATCGCGGCGGGACCCGGGCGGGGGGCGGGGGCCGGGGCCGAGAGCCGGGATTCGGAGCCGGGTACGGCGGGGAGCTCACCTTGAAGCGGGCGGCGGGAGGGGGGAAGCCGGGCCGCGCGTCCCTCGGCGGCGGCTCGTACCTGCGGGCCGGGCCGAGCGGGGGCCGAGCGAGCTGCCGGTGAGGGTGCCGGCTGCACACGGACTGTGTGGGCGAGTGGGAGCTCGGCCCCAACCCCTCCCCGAGGAAGTGCGCGTGGCCCGCCCCGCCCGGACCCCGCCCCCGGCCGCCCCAGCCCGCAGAGTGCGGACCCCGCCCCGGCCCCGCATCCCGGAGGCGGGGGTGGGGGGCAGACCCCGCCCACACCTCCTCATTGGGCCGGAGCCAGCCCCAGGGCCCCTCGGCCGGCCCAATCTAACCTGGCTCTCCCTACCTTCCCGGGCCTCCAGGACCCCGCCCCCGTCCCCTCCCTGCTTTCTCCGTCCTCTCTCCTTGTCTCTCCCACCCCTCCCACCAGCAGCCTGCGGGAGACTGCTGTACTCGATCTCAGGCGGGGGGTACAGGGCCCAGCCGACCAAGGTCCACTGGGGGACCAGGAGTCCACATGCCCTCTTCATGTCCCCCCCCCTCCACCTCCCAGCTTACCCCCAGGGGTCACACTTAGCCCGAGTTTGTAAAAGAGGACTTAATCAAGACCGCAAGAGCGGGTGGTTTTGACTGCTGTCATGGCTCTTTTAGTGGGAACCAACGTGTTCTCTGGAAACAAGGAGTGAAGAAAGGACCCCCAACCCCGGGCAGGGCCTCGACCTTCAAAGGGCTTGGATTTCACAACTCTGAGCGACAAAAACAGAAGTTACCACCTCCTCACCTCCAGCTGCACCCTGGGACAGACAAGTTCTGCCTTGGGTTCCACAATGCACAGGAATAGCTTTGACCTTTGAGGCCCAGGGAGACCCTAATCCCTGGCTCCATGATTTTTGGGTTTCTCAGGGAGGGGTGCCAGGAGTGTGCAGGGATGGGGCACTGCAGGGTTGGTGGAGGGAAGTGGATGGAACCCCTCCTCCCCACCTCTACAGTTTCCAGTCCTCTGGCTTCCTCCCCGTGCCTGGGAGGGAGGACTGGCGGCTGCCAGGGACACAAGGCCCCTCCAGGTCCTTGAGGCCACCCCCCCTGGGATCCTCAGGCTTGTCACTAGGCATAAATAGCCTCGATCTGGTAGGGAGGGGGAGGGAGGAGGAGGAGGTTCTGCTGTGCTGTTTGCAAAACAAGAGACAACAAACCGACCCTGGAAATAACCTCAGCCTCTAGAGTAAGAGATTTGGGTGCCCACAGAGGCTCTCCCATCCCCCAGGCTGGATCCAGCCAAGCTTTCAGAGCAGACTCATTCCCTCCCAGGCTGGGGCTCCTGCATACCTTCCTTTCCCATCTCTGAATCATATGCCTGCCTTCCTGGGTGCCAAGTCACCCTCGAAGTCAGGTTGCCTTCCAAAATTAAACAAATTGTGTATTATTGTTCCTGATGCCTAGACTGTAAGTTGTATGAGGGCAGAGACAGTGTTCTTATTGACTCCTATATTCCCAGTACCTACTCCAATGTCTGGCATATAATTAATATCTGATGAATGAAGGAATGACAGACGCTGCTTCAGTTTCAACTCCCCACTACCCCAGTTTGTATCACAGGTACCTGCTACCTGAAGTCCAGGGGGTGAACAGCCAGTCCATGAATGGGCCCTTTCTCTGGGCTTTGTCTTGCAGATGTAGATGACTCCTAGCCTGGGGAGGGCAGGGAAGATTGCCTGGTTGAAGAGATGACAAGAAGGGGTCTGCTCAGGGTGAGAAGGCAAAAATGAGTAGCCTTCAGAGAGGGAGGGGTTATGACCAAGTAAGGAAGGTGTTGGATTAAAGGTAGAGTTGGGGTCTCTGGTATTTACTCATGGCTTGAATCTCTGCTGAACAGCCTTAATAAGAGCCAGTATTTCCTGAGATCTTTGTACCAATCTCTGCCTAAGCACCTTGCATACATTAATGTACTTGATTTTCCAACGACTGTATGAAATATATATTCTATATATATATATATGTTTAAATATTTTTTTTTGAGAGAGAGACAGAATCTGAAGCAGGCTCCAAGCTCTGAACTGTCAGCACAGAGCCTGACATGGGGCCCGAACTCATGAACCGCAAGATCATGACTGAACCACCTAGGCACCCCATGAACTATGTATTCTTATCCCCATTTTAAGGATGAGAAAATGGAGGTGCAGAGAGAGTAAATTAACCCACCAAGGACAACACAGCTAATAATGGCAAAGCCTGGATTCAAATCCAATCAAATGTCAAAGCTCCTAATGCCAAAAGAGCTTAGCTGTCAGGCCCTGCAGCCTCTTTAGTCATTCAACCTTATTAAGCCTCAGTCTGCTCATCTTTTAAGAGTGGTAGACTCCCCTGTCTCATAGCATTCTTGTAAGTCTTGAAGGAAGGTACACAGTAGGTATTAAATATGTGGGACTCCCGTCCCGCCCAACATATTCCCTTTCATGGTCAAGTGTTAAGGTTCTGCTACTGGGGCCAAGAGTCTGGAGGCCAGAGAAAATTAGATTTCTGACTTGGCCTAGCCTGGGGGAGGGTTGTTGGTGTAGGGCAGGGGCTTTGTCCTTTCCCTTCCCCATTTCTAGCTCCCCAGTGGGCTCACATTTCCATTGGCCCAGGAGGACAAATGCCCCAGGGAGGTCTAGGGATCGGCCCACATGGACTCCTTGTTCCCATTTCCCATCAGTCCACCATCTCCCCACCCCCCCCCCGCCCCGCCCCAGGAACAGGTGTGTTTGAGCCCAGGCTGGAAGCAGAGCCTGACGGCTGTATCACTAGCCTTGAGTGAGTGGGATCTGGTTGTCTCTTCACCCACCAAGGAGGCCCCCACACACCCTTCCTTATCTCGTGGTGGAAGGGGGCTTGTTCAGGGTCTCCCAGCCGTTCTTTCACCTTGGAAGTGTTTTTAAGACGAGGCCCTGGGTGACAACTGACAGGCTTCTCATGCTTTCCTCTGGGTGCTGAATCACTCCTTGTGATCACAAGCCCTCCTTCCCCTAGTGAGAAAACTTCCTTCCTTCTCCGGGTGTATTGCCCTCTCTTACCCATTGGGCTGCCTGGAGCCCCTGAAAGGCCTTATGGCTTAGCAGACCCTCTCTTTCAAGACCCTCTCTTTCAGATTGCCCAGAAACATTATTTTCATGACCCTAAACCTGGTGATGCTCTGTGGGTACAGAGGGTGAAATGAGTATGCAGGGTGGTGGTGGGGGGTAGAGGGAGAGCTAACATGTTAAATGCCGACTCCATGCAGGGCACCATGCTAAGTGCTAGTCGTTGCCTCCTTGGGTTCTCACAAAAGCCACATGAGTTGGTTATATTATTATCACTGTTTATCTGATAGAGTAGGACACGGGGCTCAGAGAATTTGACAACGTGGCCCTAAATCCAAGCTGACAGGTTGTGGGTGTACAGTTCAAATCCAGGGCTGATTCTTGGGCCCACTTACTTGAGCGGAGGCCGGAAAGGTGAGCTAAATCATGAAGGACCTTGTCTTTCAATGGTTAAGTCACAAATGAGGTGGACGTTTGTTAACATATGTGGCCTGAGTTGGTCAAGGCTTGGACTGAGAGGCAGGAAAAAACTTTTCACGTGGCAGATCTCAGCTACGTTCAGCTTTGTCATACCCACCCGTCTACAGGACTCGCACTTCCTGGGACTGAGGGGAGGATTTCCTCAGAGAGCCTCAGCTGGAGGAGTGCCCTCTGTCATGACAAATGGGTGCAGTTATAGGACTCTCTGAGGGTTACCTTCATGTGGTGGAAAAGAAACCAAATGCCTCTGAAGAACTCTGCTGTGCCCAACCCTCTCTCTATCCTTACTGGTAGGTTTAGTAACTATACTAGTAACAACAACAACCATTGCTCCAATTGACTGTGAACTTGTTAAGAGGTGAACACGGCATTAAGCACCTTAAACATACGATTTCATTTGATCCTTGTAACGATTCTATAGGTATAGTATTGTTACTACCATTTTACAGATGGGGGACGGAGTTTTTTTGTCTTGGTGGAGGCAGTTGGGGTCAGAACACACCTCTATGATTTATGGTCTTAATCGTTATATTGTGCTACCTCCTGATACTCATTCTGTCAGCCAGCAGCCATTCCCCTGAGGGTGTGAGGGACTCAAACTTTACAACTACTGAAGGGAGAGAACGCCTCCATTCAACTGTGAGTCTCTTGACGGCCCAATGAAGCAAGCCGTGCACGCTATTATTATCCTTGTTTAATGGACGAAAAAAATGATGCTCATTAAACTCAAGAGACCTGTCAAAAGTCACAGATGCCAGTAAGTGGCAGAGCCAAACCTGGTTTCAAGGTCTCCTGTCTGTCTATAGAATGCTCTTTCCTGTACACGTTAAAATTCACACGGCTCCTGCCTTTAAACACACCGTGTAAATAGGACAAGCGGAGCAGAGCTGTTTGGTGACTGCACATGCGCACACTCCAAGCGCAGCTAAGCCCCAGGGCAGTGCCAGCCACGTGTTCCCAGGTGACCCCGCGGAGCGGAGCGCGAAAACGAGATCTCCGTACACGTGCACAAGCTCTGGCGAATGACAACTTACTCTTGCAGGGTCACGAGACCAGACTTAGGAAACTACACTTCCCAGAAGCAGCTCGCGCGGGACGCCTTCGCTAGAGGACGTAGTTCCGGAAACGCCGGAGTCGGATAGGCTGCGGAGAGGAAGTGGGCGGTTCTAAGCATCTGGCGCCCTGGCCTATTTCCGGTAGGATCTGGCAACGCGGCGGCTGAAGCGGTGCGGGACTGGCGCTGTCTACTGAGCTTTTGCAGGCGTGAGTAGACATGGCAGCGGCTTTTCGGAAGGCGGCTAAGTCCCGGCAGCGGGAACACCGAGAGAGAAGCCAGGTAGGACCGCACAGGTGCCATGAGCGCTGGCCCGTGGCCCCGTGTGCTTCTCTCACTCCTTCCTCCCCACCTGCGGGCCTAGGTCCCTTCGGCAGGTTGCTGGGGCACGTAAATAAATGCAAATATATGCTAAGGACGCAGGCGTGCCTGGGGCGGAGCCTCGAGGCCTAGGGCGGAGGGGTCGTCGTTCCCGTTTCCTGCTCCCTCAGTTCCTTGGGTATAGTCAAAGGTGTCTTGCGGAGTTTCAGTGAGGAGATAGTTGGGTGAGACGCTGAGCGTAAAGTGCTTGACCTTCTGGAAGGAAGGTGAGGTCAAAGCAAATACCGGCTGGAACTGGAACCCCCATCTAAGGGCGCAGAGCCCTGCCTGCGGCGTAGGGGGCGGGCTGTGACCAAAGAGATTGGTGATGATAATGTTGGAACACCGTCAGGTGTGAGCTTTGCGCAGAATCTATGAAGATCTGCCGCATCCGCTTTTTATGTCTCAGGGTATAATGTTTTCCATCGCCATTGTACAGATGAGGAAACAGGCCCAGAGAGCAGAAGTGACTTGCCGAGTCTCAAACACTAAATTCAGGTGGATAAGCAGTTGTACGACTTGTGTGGAGGGTGTGTCTGTGTTGGAGAGGTTGAGTAGAAATTAGTTTAATATATGCAGAATCAGTGTATCCGTTCCACTGTGTTTAAAAATCACATGTCCAATACAGTTATCTGGTCCAACTTCATTTTGCAGGTGGGGAAGAGAGGGAGAAAGATGGGTCCAAAGCTGTGTTGCTGACTGGTGGGATGGAACTAAGGCCTCCTAACCACAGTTCTGTCTTCCTGCTTAATAGCATTTATCAGATATTTATTGTGCACTTACAGTGCGCTCAGTGGTGTGCTAGGAGCAATAGCGTCATTTTCCACCTTGTCGGAACCCGTTTGTGGGCCTGTCTAAAAGAATGATAGGGGCGCCTGGGTGGCTCAGTCCTTGAACGTCTGAGTCTTGACTTTTGCTCAGGTCCTGATCCCAGAGTCATGAGATCGAGCCTGGAGTTGGGCTCTGCGCTGACAGCGTGGAGCCTGCTTGGGATTCTCTCTCTCCCCCACCCCACTTGCTAGCTGGCTCAAAAGAAATTTAAAAAAAGTAAAGTAATGATAGCAGTGTTTGTGTGCCAGAGACAAAAGTGCAGGATGCTTTACTTATTTTCTTACTTAACTCTTGACACTGTTTGGAAGAAGGTGCTGTTATTTTCTCACCTTTGCAGATGGGGAAACTAAAGACTCAGATAGGTTAAGTAATTTGCCCAAAGACGTACAGCAGTAGTTGGCCAGTGGCAAAGCCAGGAATCAGACCAGGAATCCAGAGGCCACTAAAAGATGAATAAAGAGGCACTTGTATAAGGGGCATCTGGGTGGCTCAGTTGGTTAAGCATCTGACTTCGGCTCAGGTCATTATCTCACTGCTCTTGGGTTCGAGCCCCGCATTGGGCTCTGTGCTGACAGCTCAGAGCCTGGAGCCTGCATCAGATTCTGTGTCTCCTGCTTTCTGCCCCTCCCCCGTTCACACTCTGTCTCTCTCTCAAAAATAAACAAACATTAAAAAAAAAAAGAAGAGACACCTGTATAAGAGATAGCACATGAACACTGCTAAATGAGGAATTTGAATGGGAAAAGTAGAGATGATGAGGGAGCATCCTGGTGAAACTTGCTGAACTTGGAAGGCAATGATAATAGCTGTCATTTTTTGAGCCTTGATTGTATGTTAGGTACAGCCCAACATGCTGTACAAGGATGATCTCATTTAAATCCACAGCATGTCTGTGAGGTGGATGTTACGCTCATTTTCCAGACGAGGACTCTGATGCTTAAAGAGATTGAATAGTGTATCCGAAGTAGCAGTTGTAAGTAGTTGATTTGGATAAACAGAAGATAGAGGGCTTTTTTTTTTTTTTAAGTTTATTTATTTTGAGAGAGAAAGAGAGCGTGCATGCAGGGGAGGGGCAGAGAGAGTCTCAAGCAAGCTTGACGTGGAGCTCAAACTTTCGGGGCTCGAACTCATGAACCATGGGACCATGATCTGAGCCGAAACCAAGAGTCAGACACTTAGCCTACTCAGCCACCCGGCGCTCCAGAGGACAGAGGGCTTCTAAGGCTGGACCATACGCATGACATGGTCATGTCTGAGTAGGGATAGAGGGTCTTTGTGGGAGAGCTAAGGAGAAGGCCGTGCTGGAAAGGTGCAGATGCAATCCCTGGTCTTCTATAACACAGATCCCTTTGAATTAGTGTTTTTGTATTTTTTAGGTAGATACCCAGTACCTACGATTCCTGGATCGTAGAGTTTTTCTGTTTTTAATTTTGTATTTTTTTAATTTTAGAGAGAACGAGTGGGAGAGTGAGCATGAGTGGGAGATAGGGGCAAAGAGAGAGGGAGAGAGACAATCTTAAGCAGGCTTCACGCTCAGGGCGGGAGCCCGACATGGGCTCAGTCGCACAACCCTGGGATCATGACTTGAGCTGAAATCAAGAATCGGACGCTTCACTGACTGAGCCACCCAGGCGCCTCTCTATTTTTAATTTTTTGGGAACCTCCATACTGTTTTCCACAGTGGCTGCACCCGTTTTCATTCCCACCAACAGTGCGTGAGGGTTCCTTCTCCGTAGCCTCGCCAACACCGGTTTCTTGTGTTTGTTGTGTTTTTGACTTTAGTTTGGCTGTTATTTTAATTATTGAATTATTTATTGCATCCTTTCAAGGATAAAAGTTGAGAAAGGTGACAGTTAAAAAATCTCATCTCTTATTATTATGCAAATTTAAATTTGTATGTAGTATTGTATTAGAAGTGTATGTACTTCCTCAAAAATCGAGATTATTCAGAGCAGAAGAAGATGCAGTCTCCTGTGGGAAAGAGCACAGACTCTGGCCCCACACAGAGTGGGTTCTGGTTCTAGCTCTGCCAGCTATTCTGTGTTCTTGGGCAAGTCATTCTCTAAACTTTATTCCCCTTTTGGAAAATTGGGATAACAATCGTGTGTTTTATCTACTTCTGTTTGTTGCGGGGGATTAAGAGATTGTATATAATAAGCACAGCAGATTGCTTTGTAACAGAGTAAGTGCTTAATAAATGATGATGTGGGCAGAAACATCTAGCACAGATGCTGACATATATTAATTGCTCAACAAATAGCTTGTAGAAAGATAATATCAAGATATAATCCTTGCGCCTTCCATGCTATCCAAGTTCTGTGTCAGAAGAGTATTCTGTGTCACACTTGGTTTTCTCTCTCACCTCTTACCAAAGGAATAATAATACCGGTAAATATTTGCTGGGTACCTGCTTTGCGCCAGGCCGTGTGCCAGCACTGCCCGTTACAGAGGCTCATGATAACCAGGGGAAGCGGTTATTGTTACTCTCATAGTTATTAGGAAACAGCAGCTCAGAGAAGTGAAGTGACTTGCATAAGGTCATAGGTTGTTAAGAGGTAACGCTTGGATTTGAACCCAGTTCTCCGACTCTAAATTTAGTGCCCTTAACCACAGTTGCCTCCCTGTTATTATATTTTCCCTTCATAGTATTTCTTAAACCCTCGGATTAAGTCTGTAGTAATTTTAGTACAGCTGGCAACTGCTTGCTTAGTGCCGAGTCATTGTTGCCTCTCTCTGTCCTTAATAGGCCAGGAAACCTACTACGGCGGTGCTTGTGACCTCTCTGGCGCCCATATAGTACTGCTCATCCTTGGGCAGAGCCCAGTGGGGGAAGGGAGGGAACAAGGTAGCAAGTTGGCTCCAAGGGCATGGATTTACTGAGCACTCCAGAGACTCTTGTTCTTGTGAGGTGTCATGTTGATTTGGGTATGTGTTTGCTGGGGGAACTAAGCACTTTCTTTTTTTTCCCTTTTGTCTTCTAGCCTGGCTTTCGAAAACATCTGGGCCTGCTGGAAAAAAAGAAAGATTACAAACTTCGTGCAGAGTGAGTTAAGTTTTCTGGTAGAGGTGCTGCCAAGAAAGCTGACCACTTCCCTACCCTGCAGCTGGATTGCCCGAGTGTCCGACAGGGGATAATTTCCTGCCATTGATAAAATGGCCAGAACTCTGGCAACCTGTCACATACTTGTCTGTGACCCTAAACTTCTCTCTTTGTTTGGGCAGAGCGTTATTTATTTAACTGTAGTTGCATTGTGAATTTTTTCTGATTCTGTTGTTCACATAGTTTTCTCATAGTGGCTTTGATTTGCCCCTGCCTTGGTGTTTGAGCCAAAAGCAGAATCTTTGTTTTCTCTCCCTTTTCTTGAGATGCAAGATATAATCTAAAATTCCAGTTGCTGAGTCTCTGACATCACCCCGTGTGTGGTGTGGAATGAAGAGATATGAAAGATGGATTCATAAGACTGAGCGTGGGTGATAATGAACTCTGAAAACATTTTATAAAACAATTACCCCTATTCTTCTTCTTTAGCACTTTATTTGCAGAACAATTTATAATTATTTGTTAACTATGCATGTCAGCTGAGGTCCTTTTGTGCTCCTGGTACAGATGGTGATGGATTAAGTGGATTGCTCTGGGTCCCAGAGTTAAGGCTAATAATGATAACTGAGTGCTATTATTGGACCAGGCAGTGTTCTAGGAGACTGGCAATATTTAACACTTATTTATTCCTCCCAGCAACCTTCTGGGATACTATTATTACCATACCCATTCTACAGATTAATTTGAGATACAGATTGGTTAGCTAAATTATCCAGGATTACCCAGCTAGAAGTGGTGGAGTCAAGGTTTTAATCCAGATAGTCTGGCTCCAGAGTCCACAGTTCTGGTCAGTATGCCATTCTGTGCTGGGTAGTTTCTGAACCTTATTTGGTCAGTTGGTGCCCAGGCTTGCATCAGAACCCTTTCTAATGAGCTAATAATATGCTTTGTGTGGTGTTTCCCTGTAATGATGTAAATGGCTCTAAAACATGTGAGATGGGGACAGTTAGTTTCAGGTGAATTTTGGGATAGGCGAGGAGCCTTATAGTGACGGGAGCTCAACATTAGTGACAGTGGAGTCTGGATCAAATCTAGTCATTGCTTCGGCTTTTTCGAGTTTCATTTCATACAAACTTTAGATGCTTGTAAAGTTTGCTCATTGTGGTTTTTTTTTTATTTGTTTGTGTTTTTTGTTTTTGTTTTTGGATTCTTTTGCTATGAACCTCATTTAAACTCCTTTTTAGTGACTACCGGAAAAAGCAAGAATACCTCAGAGCTCTCCGGAAGAAGGCTCTTGAAAAAAATCCAGATGAATTCTACTATAAAATGACTCGGGTTAAACTTCAGGTGGGTACCTAATGGACCAGTTGGTATTCTGAGCTCCAACTCCATAAAGAAAATAAGATGGGGGAAGAGATGGAGAGGAAGGAGACTTGGCCTTTATTTAGCCTTTGTCCAGTTGGTCCATGTGCTTTTGATCAGTATCCAAGGCAAACTGCCCCTTTGCGAACGACATACATTTCTGCTCCTGAATCTGAGTTGTCTTACTCCTGGAGCTGTTCTTTCTCTCTCTCTTTATTCCTCTTCCTTTTCCTTTTCCTTTCCCCTTATTTTTTTAAATTGTTTGTTTATTTTTGAGAGAGAGAGCCAAGTGGGGGTGGGGGGCAGAGAGAGGGAGAGAGACACAGAATCCGAAGCAGGCTCTTGTCTCTGAGCTGTCAGCACAGAGCCCGACGTAGGGCTTGAACTCAAGAGCTGTGAGATCACGACCTGAGCCGAAGAAAGACTTAACTGACGGAGCCACCCAGGCACCTCCTTCTGGAGCTCTTCTAAGAGTGGAGGACGAGGTGCTGAACTGAACATGCATATAGGGGCACCTGCCGTTGCAGATGGCATTCGGTTGTCTTTGTTCCGGTCATAAGCTGTGCTAACGACTTATCAGTGATTTTAATTTAAGAGGGATTGTATCTTTTCAATTTGGATTCTAGGATGGAGTTCACGTTATTAAGGAGACTAAGGAAGAAGTAACTCCAGAGCAGCTGAAACTGATGAGAACCCAGGATGTCAAATACATAGAAATGAAAAGGGTCGCAGAAGCTAAGGTAACAGCTGAAACCCTTTGTTCTGTTGTATTTTCGTTAAGAAAAGAAATGCAGATTCAGTGACTTCAAGTTAAAAGTTGATTTCTTCTTCAAGTACTCGTGTGTGGTGATAATGACAAGTATAGTCAGGATGGTGGAGTGGAAAGAGTTCAGATTTGGAAATGAGACAGACTTAGGTTTGAATTCTGGCTGTGCCATTTATCAGCCCCATGATTATGACAAATTAACATCTTTGAGAGAGTAGTTCCTCATTTCTATCTCATGGGATTGTTGTAAGGATTAAATGAGTTTTGTGGAATATGTATAGCCCAGTACCTGACATGTGATTGGTGCTTGATAAATGTTTCGCCGTTCTTTAAAAGAATGAAGCACATTTTTTGCTGGCTCGTGATAATGATGTGAAATGGTTTAAAGTTTTGACATTCATTTCTGATACCCTGGAAGAACCCAATGTAAAATGAGATCCTGTTCCGTATTCTAGAAAATTGAAAGACTAAAATCAGAGCTCCATCTGCTGGATTTCCAGGGGAAGCAACAGAATAAGCATGTGTTTTTTTTTGACACCAAAAAGGAAGGTATGAAATGTTAGATGGTTTCTGGGACAGTCTAGCATGTTGGTGTGTGTTTGGTGCCTTAGTGCCTTAAGAATTGTCCTGCCTGCCTTTCAGTTGAACAGTTTGATATTGCCACTCACCTGCGAACAGCTCCGGAACTAGTTGACAGAGTCTTTAACAGACCCACAATAGAGACCTTGCAGAAGGAGAAAGTGAAGGGGGTTACCCAGCAGTCTCTACTTAAGGTAATTTTGTCTGTTGTTTTCAGGTCTGAACTTAAGAGAATCTAGGTGTTTTTTTTTGTTTTTTTTTTCCCCGCTGCGTTTACTATAATAATTTGAGGAAAACTCACTAAGAAAAGGGAAAGGAAGATCTGATGATGGGGATGTGAGTGGAGGAGGGTTCCGTGGTTTTAAGATTGGGGGACATGTGGCATAGTGTGGCCTGGCAGTCGGGAGCCTAGGGTTTGGCTTTAGCTTTTTTTTTTTCTTTTTTTTTTTAACGTTTTATTTATTTTTAAGTGTGAGAGTGTGAGTGGGGAGAGACAGAGAGGGGAACAGAAAATCAGACCCGGGCTCTGTGCTGACAGCAGCAAGCCCGACGCAGGGCTCAAACTCACAAACTGAGATCATGACCTGAGCTGTCGTAGAGCTGATGTGAGATGCTTGCTCAACCAACTAAGCCACCCAGGTGCCCCTGGTGTGGCTTTTAGATTTGCATTTGAATCCCACCTCTCACTCTGGGCTTTGTGTCTTTTAAGACCTTTAAGACTTGTGGCCTGATGCCTACCTTGTAAAATGCAGAGAGAGGAGGGGACACTGAAGATTAAAGGATTTGGTATTTTCTTCAGCAGCAAATACACATCTCGGAAAGTCTTTACATATTAGGCGTTTGTAACCAGAATTTTGTATTGACTTTTCCTTATGGTGCTTTCCATCACTGTAACTGGGTTTGTGCAGAAGACATGCTTTTTCTCAGAGCCTTCTGGAGTTGAACTCTCACTTCTGACTGATTCATTTAAAAAAAAAATGCTGTCAATGTGTTTCAAGCAGACAGCTGTTCTGTTTTGATTTGAATCATTTACACCGCATCAGCTTTGCTTCCAATGTTTAATTTCACAGCAGTTTCTCTAGCTCAGAGGCAGCTAAACTTGCGTTGGTAATATAAATACCCCTAATTAGTTTGACTATATTGGGTAATCCCATAAATTTGACAGTCTGTGTAATAAAGTGAAAACAAAAGCTGTCTGAAACCACTGCTGCGAGACTATGCTAGAACTGGTGAATTGTTTAAATCTGAAGCCCAGCGATGGTTTCCCCCCCTTGTAGATAGCACTTCCAGCTGAGGAGCTGGCTGACTAGTGTTCTCATGATAACCCTATTTGCCAATTAGTTGTATTTTCAATTAGCTATGTCACTAACACTTCTCAAGTGTCGTGGTACTCCCTAAAGAGGTTAGTGCTCCCAACAGAATAGTTCACCAACACGCCTTCTAAGTTGGGAAGGTTGGGGATCTTGCCATTTTTGTCCAGTGATATTGTTTCTTCAGTTGTTTTGTTTAAAGCAAAACTATTTTCATTAGGAGACTGCCGGTGGGTGGATTGCAAGGGAATTTTTAATCTGTAACTTGGAGGAGTGGGCAGCCCATGGATGGGCTGTAGGAAGTCTGTGAACACTCATTTCACACAGACATTTTGTGTAGATACGTATATGCATTTGCACAGATTTGCACGGGCACACATACACATTTATTTCAAGAAAGAATCCACAGCTTTCATCAGTTTCTCAGGGGTTCATGATTCTCCCAAATTGAAGGGCCACTGGCCTTTGAGGAATATTTCAGCAGTGGGAATTCTCAGGTCAGCCTCTGCTGAAAAAGTCCTGTTCTCTGAGTTCTGTGGGTCTCAGACACCTGGACACTGCCTAGTGGCCTTTGTTCTGTGTTCACTTTGTGTAGGGTTTCCAGGACTGGCTCATTCCTGCATCACCTTAGGTAACCGGGATGCTCACACAAAGGTCAAACAGCTTAGCGTAGTAGTGGAAAGATTCCTGGGATCCGTG
The DNA here is from genome assembly GCA_028646485.1 of Cryptoprocta ferox. Classification (NCBI taxonomy): domain Eukaryota; kingdom Metazoa; phylum Chordata; class Mammalia; order Carnivora; family Eupleridae; genus Cryptoprocta; species Cryptoprocta ferox. Next base: position 73,455,324 of record CM053570.1, on the reverse strand, counting down.
AGACTCGTGGGACAGTCCTGACTCTGTTCCAGGTGAACCACGTGTCCCTGGGCAAGTCTCCAAGGTTCCGTTTGGCTCTAGAATGTGGTGTTCCTAAAATGGGCAATTTTCTAGTCCCTTGTGTTGATTCTGAGTAAGGAGGGAGTTGATGAAACCATTTATGCATTTGGACTTGAGTGGATTAAAAGCAGTTTTTTAATTCATTTTTATCTCGTTAATTTTATTGAAAATGTGTGTATTTCTTCCGTAGCGGATCGCTAAAGAAAGGCAAAAGCAGTATAACTGCCTGACACAGCGGATTGACCGCGAGAAGAAATTGTTTGTTATTGCACAGAAAATTCAAACACGCAAAGATCTTCTGGTAAGGAGAGAGAGCCTTAGGCCCTTCCCTTTTTTTTTTTTTTTCTTTTCCTTTCTCTCTCTCTCTCGTAAAGGTCTTAACTTAGACTGGATTTCATCCATGTGTAAATCAACCCCACTGAAAATGTCTGCTCCTCAGGGGCAGTGGTTTGAGCCAGTGTCTGTTACTCTGACAGTGTTGAAATGTTCCTTGATTAAGAAGGTAATAAGGGGCTTATTAGTCAGTGCTTTGGAACAGCAAAGGGTAGGATTGGGTAGCACATGAACTTTATAGCTTATGAGCAGCTACATGTAACATTTAAGCAGGTTAACAAAACAGCGTGTGTCACTCACTGGCGTTTAAAAATAGACAACATTGTGTTGTTAAATAGCACAGCCAAGGCTTATACGATGCCCCTTTCATATTATTACCATTCCTCTAAATGTCACATTCTTCAGCTTTGTAGATCGTTCACATCTGCCTTTCTCAACTAGGGTTCCGTGTGAGAATAAGTCCTACAGAAAAATGATTTGACTACCTCTCTTCTCAGTTTTTCCAACAACTTCTATATAGTAGTAGCATTATAGATTCCCAGGGGAGAAAATGATTCGCTGCACCTAGGGATACTTTAGGGCTTTGTCTCTCCTCTAATTTGAGAAGGGCCGAATTAGGGGCTTTCTAATAGGTAGTTTATTAATCTTCCTGTTTTACAAAACCCTTTCCTACCATTTACCGGTAACCTTTTTATTCTTTTATAGGACAAAACTCAGAAGGTGAAGGTGAAGAAAGAAACCGTGAACTCCCCAGCTATTTACAAATTTCAGAGTCGTCGAAAACGTTGAAGTGGTATACATCAGCTTTGTCATTTCCATATGGAAGATAATTCTTTTTCTTTTCCCAGTAACTTCACATTCCATTAGCCTGAATGACATGATTTTTCCTGTTTGTAACTTTATTAGACATCTGACATTTGATATTTTTCTGTAAACAACATTAAAGCCCCTTCCCATGTCTTCTTGTTTTGAGGGTGTGAAATCAGCCTTATTTTTATATATCTATATGTATTTTTTCACTATGAAAGTTATATAATCTCATTACAGCAAATTTGGAAAATAAATGAATTCATTTCTAATCTCAGTACTAATTGAAGAATAATAAACGGTTATTAGTGCTAGCAGGTAGGGCAATGGAGGTGAACAAAACTGTGAGCATTCTGGTTTATTTCCTCCGTTCTTTTTCTTTGTTTTTCTTTCTTTTTTTTTTTTTTAAGTTTATTTATTTTGAGAGAGAGCATGAGCGGGGGCAGGAAAGAGGGAGAGAGAGAATCCCAAGCAGGCTCTGTGCTGACAGCAAGCTGAGATCGTGACTTGAGCCGAGATCAAGAGTTGGACGCTTAACCGACTGAGCCACCTAGGCGCCCCTATTTACTCCATTCTCTAAAGGTGTGTACTGGTTTTTACTTATGTTTTTGTGTTTTGTAGTTGTAATTACCATAGACAATTTTGTATCTTTTTTCACTTCAATTATTCTTCCATTTTGTTACATCACTTAATTTTTTATTTTTTAAAGTTTATTTTGAGAGAGCGCGAACACACACACAAGTGTGGGAGGGGTGAAGAGAGCGGGGGAGAGAGAGAATCCCAAGTTCGGGGCTTGAACTCATGAGCCGTGGGATCATGAGCTGAGTCAAAATCAAGAGTCGGATCCTCGGGGTGCCTGGGTGACTCAGTCGGTTAAGCATCCGACTTCGGCTCACGTCATGATCTCGTGGTTTGTGGGTTTGAGCCCCATGTCGGGCTCTGTGCTGACAGCTCAGAGCCTGGAGCCTGCTTCAGATTCTAAGATTCCCTTTCTCTCTGCCCCTCCCTTGCTCATATTCTGTCTCTTTCTGTCTCTCAAAAATGAATAACTGTTAAAAAAAATTTTTTTTTAAAGTTGGATGCTCAACCAGCTGAGCCACCCAGGTGCCTCACGTCACTTAATTTTTCAAAAGTAGTATATGCTCATAGTAAAAATTAAAAAAAAAAATTTTTTTTAGTGTTTATTTTTGAAAGAGAGAGAGAGAGAGACAGGATATGAGTGGCAGAGGGTCAGAGAGAGAGGGAGACACAGAATCCGAAATGGGCTCCAGGCTCTGCACTGTCAGCACAGAGTCCGACGCGGGGCTCGAACTCACGGACCATGAGATCATGACCTGAGCTGAAGTTGGACGCTTAACTGACTGAGCCACCCAGGCGCCCCAAAATTAAAATATTTTTAATGCTTACATGTTTTTAGTGGGTAAACCGATTTTACTTTCTTTCCTTCTGTGTTTATTGGATATTCAGGTGGCTTCATAAAATAGTCAAGGAGGAATTTTTTTCCTCTTACACTTTATAGCTACAGATAGAAACCCTTGGAACTAGGAACCCACAGTGGCACCTCCTTATTGATGAAGCTCAGACCAGACAGTCCTGGCCCTCTGTTCCTGCCCTCTGCACTTCTGGCCAGCTCCTGATTCCAAGGCCGTAAATGGCTTGGTGCAGGCCTGTGCCCTGGAGGTAGGGACTGCAGAGCATGTGTAGCGGCTTCCTTGTCTTCCCAGTCTCACTCTTCCCTGCCCATGTAGGGGGTGGTAAGCTGAGGCTGTCAAGACAGGACTGAGCATGCTTGGAGCAAATGTGGGAGGAGCAGCGTTCTGGGAGGCATGCTTTCACCTTACCCCCTGTAGGAGGAACAGCTGTGCCTGGATTTTAAATAGAAAAAAAAAATCATCATTAAAACTTATTAAGTTTCTATGAGTGCTAGGCTACTATATAAAACCTAAAGTGAAAGCCTGTTTCCTCAGGATGGACCCAGTGGGATTTAGATTTGGGAGCCCTGGAAAATAAGAAGAAGGGCCGGGGAATAGAAGTTAGTAGCTTTGGCCTTAAGGAAGGAAGTGCTTCCCAGTCTCTGTGTGAACTCCCTTTTGGGGAGGTGTTGAGCTAAGTAAATGTTAATGGTCTTATGACATAGAGGTCTGAGTCTGGAGCCAGGGAAGGGATTTATCCCGTGGGTGTTGGACAGCAGAGTAGGCAGAGTCTGTTGCTGGGACGAAACAGCTTGGTACTGCTGCTCGGACTCGTATCTCTTGTCCCTGCTGGGTAGGAAGGTAGGAGGCTGGGAAGGAATATACTTAATGCCTTCTCTTGAAGCTTATGCTTATTTACACAAAGGTACACACACTTCATTGGCTCTCAAATTTATTTATTTTTAATGTTTGAGAGAGTGACAGAGCATGAACAAGGGAGGAACAGAGAGAGAGACACACACACACACACAGAATGTGAAGCAGGCTCCAGGCTCTGAGCTGTCAGCACAGAGCCCAATATGGGTCTCTAACCCATGCATGGACCAGGAGATCAGGACCTGAGCCGAAGTCAGATGCTTAACCGACTGAGCCACCCAGGCGCCCTGGCTCTCACTTTAATAGACTCTCAGGGTACTACAGCTCAGGCCTCGTGAACACAAGTGTGCGCACACCTGTATACCCTCTAGTACACGAACACACCAACATCCGCTGGTTCTGTGCTGAGTCCTCACATGTTGTTATGCTTCAGTGAAGAGGCATGTGCGTAGGCAGGAATGTCTGTCCTCTCGGAAGACCATAGTTCCAGGTTGGAGGTAGAGAACAATAAGGAGATAAAACCAGGTGTCCTGAATTGCTGTTAACACTGAGGGCTGTCTCTGAGGCCCAAGGAGAGATTGCCCGCCCCTTGTGATTAACCCAAGACAGATGCCCCAGCCTCATGGGTCCTGAAAGTAGGCCAGGGCTTTATGCTTTGTCCCTCAGTGGGACCTCGGACTCCTGGCTCATTGCTTGGAAAGGGAAAAGACTGTTGTTGCCTTAGGCTTCACCCCTCTAGGCCCCGGGGGTGGTTTGGGCTCTTGGTAGCGTCCTGCTCTGTACTGTATCAAGGGGAATGCAGGCAGCCTATGGAGGGGGGAGGAATTTCTCTGAGTCAGAACCTGTGTGGTTCAAGTCTCTGTACAAATGAGGTCTCTAGAGTGTCAGCTGCATAGCTGGTCTCTCGGGCAGAGAACCAACTCTCCTGCCTCAGTCCTTCCCCACTGCCTCTTCTTAGAGACCTTCTGATTCCAGCAGGAGTGTCAAGCCCTAGCTTTATTCTCCGATTAAATCTTCTTCTAACTCTAGAGGGAACGGATTCCTGGCAACAGGGCAGGAAAAGGCCCAGTAGGTGGAGCTGCTGCCCCTTCTCTGGGGTTATTTCTCTGGGTGCTGGTGTCTCCCCTCTTAGCACTCTTGGCTTCTGTTGGAAGCATCCTGTACTCCGTAGGTGCTTCGTTCACATTTACTGAATTTAGTGCCATAGGGGAGAACTCTTAGGAAAAAAGGTTTTCTCCACCCCTCCTCCCGCAGTTTGAGAGAAGTGTGGCCCCAAAACAAGGAATGGGCAAGAGAGGGCTTTCCCCTCACATTTCTAGTGAGGCCCATGGAGGAAGCATGTTGAGTCCCACACGGGGGGTGGTTCCACCAGGAAATGGTAGGGGTCTCCCCACGAGCAGCTGCGAGGGTCTGTGTCTAGCTCGCTATCTCCCCCGCTGCTGGCTGTGGGGCAGTGAACAATTAGAGCTGCACGTCCTCCAGCAGGGAAGGCAGCCAGCAGACGCAGACTTGCTCTGCCTGCCTGTGGAGGCCGGTGAGGCCGGGGCCTGTTGGGACTTGAACCAGTGAGGCAAGTGGGTATGCAGTGCTGGCCTCCCTCCTCAAACTCGCCCTGCGCATCCGTTCACAGCCCCGTGCACAGGGTGTTGGGAGAGGGCGGGCCGAAGCTTGGGTGGGAGTCTTGGCCCAGAGCCCCCAGTGAGTGGAGGAATTGGGGGTGGACCTGAAATACTATCGGGGCTGAGCTGGTGGTTTCTTGGGCTTGGGCGGCTGCCTCCTGGGGTCAGAGGGTATGTGCTCTCTTGCCCAGCAGGTCACTGGGCCTCCCTGCTGGCAGGGCTCCCGCCCAGCTCCGTGGGTCTGTCTCAGCAAAAAGTGCAGGGGAGGAGTGGAGAGAAGCTACAAAACCCCGAGAGGCAGAGCTAGCTTTCCCAAGTCCACCCCTTAGAGTTTGGAAGCTCAAGAGGCTGCCTGGGTCATGCTTCTGCTTGTTCTTTCCTAAACTGCTCTGGTTGGAGAGCAAAAATACCTCTCTTCTTCAGACTCCCTGTACACAATCTGTGTGTTCCTCATTCCTGGACTCTTCATCGTTGCCTTCAGAGAGTTCTGTCTCCTCTGTATCTGTCGAACTGAAGTGTGTACCTTGTTCTGTCTGTCTGGTCTTGCGTGCTTCACTTGATGCCCTAGTCATGAGAGTAGCCATTTCCTCTCACGTCTGGGGAGCAGACTGCTTGGTGCTGGGACTGTGGTGCAGTCCTGAGTCCCCGGTTTTGGTGGTAGTAGACATGGGTCCAGAACAGAGCCCAGGACCTAGCTATTTGTAGGCAAGAGGAGTTTATGTGGGGACTGCCGTCTTTGGGGTTAAAGGTGGGAAGGAAGCCCTTTCCATTCCTCTTGTTGTCTGTCACCTAAGGGCCTTGCTCAGATCATAAGTGTTAATGAAATTGTGTGCCCCAGAGGCAGCTGGGCAGCCCCCCCCACCCCCTGCCGAATCAGCCTGACTCATTTACAGCTTTCTCCCAGTTACCCCAAAGGCTTCTCTTTTGAGGTGACGAATATGGGGGGTTGGTTTCAGGTTTCATGTTTTTACATTACTAGGTGGAAAAAAAACCTTTCCAAACCAAAAAAACTAGCTTTTACAGCAGAAACAACATGTCCCGAGAGCGCTGGAAATTTCCCCTGTCCTCTCTCCTCTGCTGCTCAGCCACAGAGACCAGTGACGGACGGAGGGGTTAGGAGGAGGGGGTTGGAGCTTAGGGCAAGTGGAGCGTTGGGGACAGCCCCTTTGGAGGTGGCAGCATCTGCCTTCCTTCGTAAAGGCAAGGGAGAGCCTTTGCAAGGCCCTCTGGCTCTGAAGCCCGTGGTCTCCAGTAGCCAGCAGTAGATTGCCAAGGGACAGGGGCGGTCGGCTCAGGATAGGCAGGGGCTGGGGAAGGAAACCACCTCCCGTCTCTAGCTAATTTGATCCCTGGAGATCGGGGGCAAGTCCCTCCCTCAGAAAGGGCTCTTTAGGTGGGGTAGTAGGTGGGAAGCTGCAGGATCCATCTGGCACATGGAGTTTGGGGGGCATCCCTTCCTGCTACTGGCTGGTAGCATAAACCACTCCCCACCTGCCCCCCACTGGGGGGCAGATGGCCTCCATGGCAGATGGAGACCAGGCCAGCAGTGGCTGGGTGAGCTTTCGGGTCCCAGCCTTGCCTCCCTGGCTAATAGGACAATTGAGAGGGGCAGAGACAGGACTGAGTGTGTGTGTGTGTGTGTGTGTGTTTAGGAGATGGAGTCCTGGCCTTCTTGGGCCATTGTGGGGGAGAGGTAAAGAGGGAACCCCACATGAAGTGTGGATCTGGGGAGCACGCCCAGGTTTTCTGTGCAGAGGTGGCAGGTGCTCAGGGCCCTGACACTGCCCTCCTGCCCCGGCTCCCAAAACTGCCCCCGTTCTCAAGCGAAGGGGATGGTCTCCGGGGTGGGAGTCTCTGCTGCAGCTGGAGCCTGGTGGGCTGGATACAGACCCCCTGCTAGGTCCCCAGAGCTGGGCCTGGGCAGCAGCTCTTCCCAGAGGACGTGCCCGTTTATTATGCGCTCGGGCTCCCTCACTGCGCAGGCAGGCAGCGGCCTTCATTAGCGGAGGAGCTGGGGTCTGTTTTGGCTGCCTCATCAGCATCAGTGAACTGCGTCCCTGCGAGATTTGATACAATTTAATTAACCTAATTAAAAGCTCTGATTGCAGAGATGATTGGGGTAGCGCCAGCAGCGACTGCATATTTATAATGAGCTGCAAGGTGTGGGACCGCAGCCAAACGCCACGCATCCTAATGAGCGGGAGCTGAGAGCCAGGGAGCGGGAGAGGGAACGTTTATTTTTGGCAACAATGCCCAGTTCCTCCCTGCCAGGGAGTCAGAGACCCAGGGAGTCAAGACCAACCTGCCCACTGAGCTCTTCTGCGCAAGATAGAGGCAGGAGCGTGTGCTCCCCACGCGTTCTTGTGCCTTTGGACGCCCACATGAACGCACAGTGCCGTGTTTGCTGTGTGCGGAGTGGGGGGCTGGGACCCTGGCAGTGCACTTTGCCTGCCTCTCTCCATCTCTGGGAATCAGGGGCTGCCTTCTGAACCATGAGCCCTGGTTGGAGGAAGCGGCTCTGTAGAACCACCTGGATGTTAGGACTTAGGGATCCCTGGGCTGTTCTCTCAGACTTGCCAAGGCAGATCCAGGCTGTAACAGGATTAGGCTGAGAGGCTGGGTGGGCGTCGGAAAAGGGGTCTGGATGTATAGGAGACCCAGGTGAGGATTTTGGGTGTGGAGCAGACAGGAGAAATGGGAGAGATGGACCTCTAGTTCCTCCCAGAACCCCATCTCCCTGTCTTCTGAGGACGGTGCAGTGTCCAGAGAGGGCCATCTCCCCTGGACTCTTCTCTGCCACTGCTTCTGTCTGGGGACTCTTGGTTTGTCTGACTCAGCGTTTCCACTGTAAATCACATCTAATAATAACGAGAGTGAGAGCTGGGGCAAAGACATCGTGGGTGAAGGGGGCACTGGTGAGAAGGGGCATGCTGCCCAGGTGCACTGGGGGGTCGAGCGGGGAAGGAGCTGTGGGGTGGTAGGAATGGGGGCTGGGTTCTGGAAGCCACTGCCAGAGGCCTTAGGGGGAAGAAGATGGGAGCAGCCCTCCTCCCGTACCCCACCCCCCTGCCCTGGGAGCTTGTGGAGGTCATGAGCTCATCCTGGCTGGCCCAGCCCCCCAGTGCTCTGAAAGCTGCCAGGACAAGATGAGATTTGTCCCCAGCCCACCTTGCAGAGCTGCAGCTGCTCAGCTCCCTTATCAATCTTCTCTGTGGGTTTAATCATCTCTCTGTCATCCTGCTGGGACAGCCCTCCCCTTCCTGGCCCCGGCTTTCCTCCAATCCCCCTCCCCCAGACGCACTGTCTTTCCTTTCCTGGACTTCCCTTCTAGGAGGCAGAGGATGGGCCAGGGCGGCTTTGCCCCAGGTTCATTCTCAGTGGTGGGGCCAGAGGGTCCCTGTTTCTGGAAGGAATAAAGGGTGGGTACAGGTGGTACTGATGGAGAATCTGTCCTAGCCAGGTCCCCAGTAGCTTTGGCTCCATTCCAGGCTAGGTAGGACAGGGTCTGGAGGTTGGCCATGAAGGCCTTCAGCCGGGATCTAAGAGATCCTTGTGTAGGTGCAGTATCCATCCCTTCCTCCTTCCTCTCTTCTGCCAGCCCCTTGGGAACTGTGTCCACCCACGGCCATCCAGGCAGCCGGCTCTGGCCTCTTTCCCTGGGTGGGTCCTGTGGGGCCAGGCTACATGGAGCCATGTGGGCCCAGGCCTGTGGGCAGGAACCGCAAGCCCACAGCTTTGCGTGCATCTTGGGAAAAAGGGTGCCCAGGAGTCAATGGAGTCTGTGTTGTGGTCCAGGCTGGGAGCCAGGGCGCAAGGGGCTCTGGGGCCCCTCCTAGTGCTGACGTGCAAGATGACCTTCAGGGCAACTCTTCAACCCTCTCTGCTTCACTCTGTTTCCCCTCTAGAGCATTTGGGGGGAATGGGCAGGGGGCGGGGGTGGCATGGCATGGTGTATGTGCCCCTTTGAGGGAACATGAGAAAGAGGGTCCTTCTCCCCCCGCCCCCGCCATGGTTCCCACTCAGGCATTCAGTGCAGATGGCAAGCCGGCTTCTTCCCATTTCTCAGAAGGGGATGGGAAGTCCCAACGAGGGATAGGATCCAGGGAAGCATCTCCCAGCTTGTCTTCAAGGTGGGGGCTGACAGATATCCCCCTCCCCCAAGAGGGTCCCCTCAGATGGAGACCATAGGTTCTAGAGGGGCACTGACTAGTCTTGAGCTGGAGGGGGCTGGTCCAGTTCAGCCCAAGGCTGGGCTCTGTAGGACAATGGCGTGTTGATGAGGGTTTGGTCTTGGTCTCACATGACCTGCTGGGGGTGGATGGACTGCACGTGGCTGATCCGCCTGGGCTGACCTTTGGTCGCTGGCTAGGGAAGAGAGGAAGCCATGAAGGTCTCCTGCCCACTCAGTGCCCTGGGCCCCCTGCCACCCCCACCCCAGGCACTGCCCTCTGGGCACACGCACTCTGTCCTCACCTACCTTCTCTCAGTCTCTCTCTTCCTTTTTCTTTGCTCTGCTTGTATGTGAATGTGTGTGCCTTGTGTGCGAGCATGTATGTTTGTGCAAGTGTGAGAAAGGCACCTGGAGGATGAATGACAGTAAGAAAAGAAACCCCTTTTGTGTATTTTTTCTAATCGAGGATGAATCTAATTTCTTCTGTTGTGGGGACACCACCAGACTAGGGCCAAAGTGTGCGTGCATGCATGTCTGTGCACGTGTGTTCCTGGGCAGGGTGGACATGGGTGCTCATGTAGAGGACAGTGCTTCTTGTCCTGGCTTATCCTGTGACCTCTGTCCTCTGGTGGGAGGGGGGTGACTTCTGTGGTCAGCATCTTCACCTCCTGCTGGAAGCCACATCCCCTGTCTGGCACAGGGCCAGGGTGTCACTTCCAAAAGGGAAAAAGGAAGACTTCTTTGGGGTCGTGCCATTATTACAATCACTTGAGTTAACAGGAGTTACCATTCAGTGAGGAGGCAAGGCGTGTACACGCACATGTGTGCAACAACATGGACACATATAATAAGAGCTATACACACAGACAGTGGTATGCACTGTCAGTGCAGAGCCCGACCCGGGGCTCGAACTTGTGAACCACAAGATCATGGCCTGAGCCGAAATCAAGAGCCGGATGTTCAGGTCGCTTGGGTGGCTCAGTCAGTTAAGCGTCCAACTTTGGCTGAGGTCATGATCTCGTGGGTCGTGGGTTTGAGCCCCGTGTCAGGCTCCGTGCCGACAGCTCAGAGCCTGGAGCCTGCTTCAGATTCTGTGTCTCCCTCTTTCTGCCCTTCCCCTGCTCGCACTGTGTCTCCCTTTCTCTCAAAAATAAAATATTAAAAAAACAAAAAGAGTTGGATGCTCAACCAACTGAGCCACCCAAGTGCCCCTACATCTGTGATTCTTAAATGGGGTTATCTGTCCTCCTCTTCCTTACCAAAATGATCAGGTGGATGTAGCAAAGGGTGCTATTTCAGGAGAATCATTCCCTGAAATCTTCAGGGGGTTGAGGGCAAGCCAGTACAAATGACTTGATACAGCAGTTTGAAAGGGAGCCCATTGCCTGACTTTGGCAAATAGCATTACAAACATTATGTGAAGATTTTTAAATGAGGTCTCCTTCATGGGGAGCCCCATGCAATTTTTTATCTAAGGATAGTCTACCCCTGCACCCCCTCATTGGACCCGGTACTATGTGGAGGGAAGTTAAATGTCCAGACTTGGGATTAGATGGGGGTGGGTGCCCAGATACTGGCATGGGGAGGCTTGTGGGTGAGAAGGGGATAGTATGTGTACCCTCAGACTTATTCACCAGGTATCTCTCACTTTTAACAGCTTAGAGTGGTTTGGCTGAGGGGCATTTCTGGACGTTTCCACCTCCTTCCCCTTTGTTCCCTTTTTTGCCCACCCCCCCCCCCGCCCCAGTATAGTTCTGTAATCCCATTGGATGCTGGGGAGATAGTGCAGGAATGGTCCATAGCACTGAAGCAGAAAGGACAGAGCTTGGAGGGGCTGGGTTGGGGGCTGGGCCTGAGGTTGGCACAGGGCACAGTGGGGCCAAGGCTGAGTTTTGAGCTTGGATTTGAAGCTGAAGGCAAGTAGAGCATGGACTAAGGTGGGGTTGTCGGAGGTTGGGTTGGCAGAGCATGTCTTTCAGTCTTGACAGGATTCTGAGAAGCCTATTTTTGGAGTCCAAGGCAGATGTTCTCCCCCAGTGAAGGGGATGTTTGGTGTCTGCTCTCCCCTTGGAGGGGCGGGATAGATCCCCTCCCCCTGCTCCCCTCAGCTAAGCAGAGTCATACATCACCAAGGGGCCGGGGCTCCCTAGATGTATTGCCCTAATACGTCGCTATAGCAACCCCACTCGAATCCTGCATTATTCTAATGTGGTCCCCCCTCCCCACTGTGATGTATAGCTGGGAGGCCCCTTCTCTGAGTCTGCTCCAAGCACCCCAGGGATGGGTGAGTCGGAGGCCAGCCTGGCTTCTTTGGGTCCTGTCTTGCTTCTCTTCACCCTGGGCACAGGATCCTTTGTGAGGCTGGGTATGGAGATGGGGTCTGGCCCATTAGCCCACCCAATCGCCTGCCCAGAGAGGGGAAGCGGCAGGCCATGTGTCCCTGGCCCTGGCACACGAGTGCCTGACACACCGACCCACGCCAGCCTGCCTGGCCTGGGGACCTGAGGCCTTGGGGTTGGGGGCCAGGGCAGGACAATGGCTGCATTCCTGCTGTGAGCCACAGGCCCCCATTGTTCCTGTGGACACTGCCTACTTGAGGGCTGCGATTCTGGCCCTCACCCCATGGGGGGCGTAGGATGCTCCCTGGACCACTCCCCCGCGGGACCATAGAGGGATGATTCATGGGGTGGCCAGGCCATAGCAAGCCCCAGCTGTGCCCAGATTCTGGGGGGTGGGAGGGGGAGGCCACTGAGGGTTGTTTGTGTCGGGGGGTGTTGAATAGTCAGAGGACTCCAGGCCATGGACACCAACCACGTCATCTCCTACCCCTCCTCATGTGTGGGCCGGTCAGAGAGGCCCCATTGTCACAGGGACAGGCCCACCCAGGCTAGAAGGGAAGCGAGAATTGAGAGGGGCCACCTCAGAGCTGAGAGGATCCAGAGACGCACCTCACACTACACTGGTGGGAAAATAGAGGTCCGGACAATGGCAGGGACTTGTTTAAGGTCACACAGCCAGATGGTGACAGGCCTAGGACCAGAGCATTTCTCCATATCTCCCAGGTGCTGAGATGCTGCTGCCATTTCTGGTAGAAAAGACTGAGTCCAGTGGTGACCTTTAGCCTTGGCAGAAGTTATGTGTATAAGCGCCTTCCTCTCCTCTACTTCCTTTGAAATCTCTCTAGTTTAGGTCAGCACTTGGCATCCCTGGAGTGAGAAAACAGAGCTAAGAGGAGTTCTAGGGCCACACAGAAGCCATACTAAGTGCATCTTCTGTGGGTTCTGAAGAAGTGAATGGCTCATGGAGGTTCCCAGTGCTCTGACATGCAAGATGCATAGATACAACAACAGACTTCATTGTTTCCTCCCAAACAATGATCTCACGTGGGTCCTCACATGCCGACCCTACATGACTGAGAGGTAGTGAGGAGAAGAAACTAATGCCAGAGTGTTTTAAGGGACGGGGAGGGGGGGGCCTGGTCTGATTTATCTCTGTGTTCCCAGTGCTCAACGTAGGGCCTGATTGTTAAATTGGATCATGGGATGTGTGGATGGATGGTGGGTGGTTGGATAGATGAATGGGTGGGTGGTTGAAGAGGTGGTTGAGGGTTGCATGGATGAATGGATGAGTTAGTGGGTTGGTGGATGGATGGATGGATGGATGGATAAATGAGGAATGCCCACTTCATAAACTCCAGGGATGACACAACTTAGGTCATACCAAAGATGGATAGTGGAGTGAGGCCTGGACCCAGGCACCTGGGTCCCACCTTCGATGTTAGGATGCCCTGTAGCATAGTTTTGTGGTCAACCTCTGGGTAGAGTGGCAGTAGAACCAGGAGTTGGGGCCTGGAAAGAATCTATACTCAGACTTAGTCTCATGATAGGTGGCTCCACAGGGTCTGGAAGCCTGAGTCCTGAGTTGAGTCTTCGGTGCTGGGATCCAAGGAGGGGGTGGGAGCCCATTAATGGATGGGTACTGGGCAGGGCAGCAAGAAGCATGAAGGTTTAGGAAGGGGGAATGAATGGGGTCTTGAGGGCGCTGGGGCTGAGTGGCTTTGCCTCCTCAGGATCAGGCCCTGAGCAGTGAGCCCCAAGGGAAACCCCTATTCATTCTTTATGACCCAGCTTAATTAATGCTACCACCATCTATGAGGTTTTCTCTGACTGTCTAGGTGCTATCTCCCCAGAGCCTACACAGAGCCTTAGAAGGGACTCAGTACACATTCTTGGGGACATGGGGTTGTCACGAGGCACAAGTGGGAGATAGGTTGTGAGACTGCATCTACCACTAACTTTCTGGGTCCTTCTGGGCAAGTCCCTCCACACCCTTGGGCCTCCATTTCCTCATCTGTGGAGTGGGATGGAGAGCTTGAACTTTTCTTTCCAGAGTGAGTGGTTTTGAGAATGAAGAGCAGTAATTCGGGGGGCAGGGGGAAGCCCTGGGTGTGATTTTTCCACGCTGATTCAGCCCAGCAATAATACAATAGTGTATATTGTACATTTGAAATTAATTTTATAGCTGACATTTAACGTGTACTTACAACATGCCAGGCATTCTTTTAAGTGTTTATATAATTTCTCAGCAATCCTACCAGGCAGGTGCTGTCATTATATTCTTTTGACAGACAAGGAAACTGAGGCGTGGAGAGCATAAGCAGCTTGCCTGAGGTCCCATGGATAGCAGGTGGTGCAGCCAGGAAGAAAGCTTCTGCAGACACGAGGACTCACCTTCTTGGCCTCTATATGTGGTCGCTCAGTATGCAGCTCTCTGAATGGACGCATGAGGAGGGCTCCCTGACCTCTTTGGTGAGCTCGGGCAAGGCACCCAACTTTCTTGAGCCTCATGGGATTTACCTGATGGCAAAGTGGTAGAGAGAGAGGGCAGATCCTAGCCAATGAGCTCCAACACCCTTGGCCCCCAAGCTTCTCTCTCTGAGTTCTGGAACTTCCTCTGCCCTGGGCCCATGCCCCAAACACTGGACACTGCTATTCACTACCATAAATAGAACATGGATCGAGGTGTCAGATGGAATAGGTTTTATCTCAATGTTTCTCATGAACTAGTCTTGCTGCCTTGGACAGGTCCCTAAAACTCTCTGAGTACCAGTTTGTTCATCTGCAAAATAGGAGTAATTAATGTGAGATAATGAAAGTAAGTACAAAGTAAGTGCCGGACAAGTATTATGTCAGAATGCCTTGGACAGAGTGGAGGCCATGGTCAAAGTTCATTACATTTTGGCTTTCTTTCCCGTTCACTTGTTTTCATACAATGCCCTGCATAGGCCCCACAATAAAACAGTTTTCATTCATTCATCACCTACTTATGCCAAGCACTCTATGTACATCATCCCACTTAATTCTCAAAATAGCTCGATGCTGTAGGAAGTGCCCTCATGAACATATCAGGAAACCAAGGCACAGAAAGGGTAAGTAGCTGGCCTAAAGTCACACAGCTGAGAAGAGGTAGAGCCAGGATTTGTATCCAGATCTCTCTGGTTCTACAGACACTTTGCTTCACCATCCTGCTCACTGCCTCCTGCAAGACACAGCTTCCCTAGGAACTTTGATGACAATGGGAGAAGGCAGGTGACCTACAATGGCTGGAGGGGGCCTTACTGGAGAGCCAGGGCTGCCCACAAGTTGCTGGGGTCAATTCTAGCAGCTTCTGTTTGGAGGGAGCACTCCTTCCTCTCAGGGTGGCCAGTCCCAGGGAAAGGTCAAGGGTGGTGACAATTTTTCCACCCTAAGCAAGGAGAGCAGTAGCTGTGCAGGGTCCAGGTCTGCTCCTGTTCAGAGCTGAATAATCTGGAGCCTTTGAAGAAGGATTTCTGAAAAGCCATCAGGAGTGAATCATTGACTTAGGGAGGCGATGAATCAACGGGGAGTTCATAAAACGGCAAATGAATCGGGTGTGAGAACGACAGAGCCACTGCTATTCCCCAGAACCCTCCGGGGACAGAGAGCCAAGAGAAAAGAAATAAAAATAATACGGGGCCTCGAGCCTGCTACGAACTGGAGTCAGCCCCTCCTTCCGTGGGGAAAGACGGATGGGCCAGAGGGATGAGACCCGCTGGTGGGTGAAGTGGGGCCAGAAGGGATGCTCCCAGGGCACTGTTGGCTCCCTGGGTCCAGGCGGCGGGTGCCATTAGCAAACGTCTTTCCCCCTTCTTTTCAGGAGCCCTCACAAGAAAGAACACTGATTTTGACGAACACCCAAAATAATGTGAGATCAGGCACCATGCATTATGCATGAGGTCTGATTTAACATGAACATTATTTCTTGTGTACGAGACCATATGCCTCCGTGCTGTCTCTGCAGCCTAATAATACCCAGACCCACCCTGGTCAGGCTCAGCTAACGACATGTCCACTGGGTGTGTGCGTGGGGGGCGTTGAAGCAGAGCCCTCCTGGCACTCAGCTCAGCTGAAGGGAGCCCATTCAGATGCCCTGGAGATGGGTGGGAGGTGGGTTGTACCCCTGGAGAAACACCAGGGAGCTGGGATGGGCGTAACTGTGTGAAAGCGCCAGCGCGCGCGCGCGTGTGTGACATCAGGAGCCCATGACTCGGTGATGGTTCATCGCCTGGTGATGTGGGGGCATGTGCGGAGCTGAGGTTTTTACTGCACAAGAGGGACGGCGGCAGGAATGGATAGATCTAATTGCTATGTGTGTTTGTATATATACACGCATATGTACGTGTGGGGGTGTGTGTTTAAAAAATAAGATCACACATACATACAAACACACAGCCTAACTTTAATTATCTGAAGGGAGCAGGAGAGATCTGGGAGGAGCCGGGAACAATGATGGGCAGGGATTGGAAAGTGGCTTGTGGGGTAAGTGCTTGCACATTCTGAGAGAAAGGGCCCCGGTCCAACGCTGCAAAGCAGGGTTGTGTGCGTTCAATCAGATGTTTACAAGTGCCAGGTAGCTCTGGGGAGCCCAGTGCCGAAGACCACGGGGCTGGCACTAGCCTGCTGTTATAGGTGTGACCACGAGCATGTGGGCATGTGTGTGAGGGGGCAAGCTGGCGAGGGTGTGCTTGGAGTTTCAGTCAGCCGAGGGGAGGAGGGCCGGGCCTGGGTGTGAGTGGGAGAGAGACAGGAGGTAGCCTGATGGCGAACTTCTGAGAATGGCTGGGAGACCGGGAGGGGAGGTGGGTGAAGGAATGGTTGTGGGCAAGCCTGTGTGTGTGTGAAGCAGGGTTGCCTTTTTGGAGGCGACAGTTGCCTCTGCTCTCCCGGCACCCCCCCATACCATAGCCAACTTGAAGCTGAATTTGGGGGGGGAGGCGGAGATTCTCAGCTGTGAGGTAGCCCTGGTGACTGTGGTCATGTCCCAGTACAGGGACCAATAGAGGGCAGTCCTCCCACACGGAGCCCTGAACTGCTGGCCAAACACTAACTCCAATGCCTTCAAATATGCTGGGCAGGGACAAGATCGTTGGCTCCTCTGGCTTCAGTCACTCAGCTGGAGGCCCTGGGTGACTCCCATTCGCAAAGCTTAGGGGGAGCAGCTAGGCCACATAACCAACCTTACGCTCCCTTCTGTCCCTATTCAGGTGGGTTTCATCTCTGGAACTCAAGCCCTGCTCTGAAAGGCCTGGGCCCTGGAAAGTCATGGGGAACTTGACCCTCCCACATGCAGGCCCAGAGCCTCTCCAGAGGAGATTCCATTCCAAACAGCTCTAAGTGGGTGGCTATGGTCGGGGGTCAGCTAGTTCTGTGGACACCCAGCCCGGTCCTGGGGTCAAGTGATGATTGTATAGGACCTAAGCCATGCAACATACAAGCTAGTACAACTTCCTGGGGCAGGAAGTGGGGAGAATACAGGTGTCCTTGAGGTTTAGGGCAAGGGACCTTCTGAGTTTGCCTTGGTGACAATGATGGCCACCTTGCTTCTTGTTTTAGCCACCTTCCTCCCTGCCAGTGTTTTCCCAGCTCAAAGCGTTAGTGGTGTAGCATGGCCTTCCTTTCCCTTCTATCTCCGGGAGTAGCTATAGATTTGCAGGCACGGTAGCACACACAAATTCGTACACCAACACACAGGTTCACATGGGGAGAGTGAAGCTCTCTTAATGAACAGAATCTGTGTCCACATGATCATAGACAATAATTTTCTTCAAGTGAGAAGGGGAGAGAAATGGGATCAGAAAATTCCAAATCGGCTTGGGAACACTTGGGCTTCCTCGAAGGCTGATGCTAGGGCCGTCTGCCTCTCTCGAATGCAAGGAAGTCTGGGGCGCTTGGGAGTGAGCTGATAGCTCCGTACACACATGGGATGGAGAAACCTTTCCTAAACTGTATAGTATCTAGGAGGAAGACTCCAGGACCAAATCTGTCTCTGTCCCTATGGTTTCTCCTTATACAGTCAAATGTGCTGTGGCTCCTACGGTCATCCCAAGCTGGAGGCTGGAGGAAGGAGCTCTGGGGGCTTCTGTGACCAAGGGGTTGGTCACTGGGTAGCTGTCCTGGGCTGGTGCTCATTAAGTAAAATCTTTACAAAGTGGACGCTTTTCTCCCATTCTTGTTTCCACTTTTTTTTTTCTTTCTTTCCTTTTTTTTTTTTTTGTTCTACTCCTCAGCTGCTGCTGGTTCTTGGGAGACCACATTGTTTTGCTGTTTTTGAGTTGACTTGCTTAAATAATAAATCCACCCTCTTGTACGGGATTAAGCAGACAATTAGGAAATCAATCAATCAATCGGTGTCAGCTGCAGGCAGAGGCCAGTGAAAGGCTCCATCTTCCCTGTTGCCTTTCCAACCTCCAAACCTGCTGAGGCTCAGGGTGGTGCAGGCGGCAGGGAGCTCTGAGCTTCATTTGCTTCCATTCCAGGGCCCCCGAGGCTGGGACAAATCCAGGAATGGAGAAATGAGGAGAGAGTGTGGGGGAGTGTGGGGCTGATTTGAAGTTCTCTGCTTAGTGGGAGCAGGAAATGGAGGCCAATGCTGTCACCTGGCCGTTACACTCCCAGCCTCGTCTTTAAGCATGAGGAGGCTCGCTTGGTCTGCCAGTACGGGCGATGGCTGGGACACGGGTGCCAATTACAGGGCTAATTGCCCACTAGGCTGGACTGAAGAAGGGAGGAAAAAGAAAGCAGCGGTGAGTGAGAGGCTGAGCCTTGGAAAATCTTGGCGGCCTATGTACTTGCAGAGACAATTCCTCCTGAGATTGAGGGTCAGAGCCCAGAAAGTCACCAGGAACTCTCAGCATGGTATCACCATCCTACAGCCTCAGCCTAGCCAGGGACCACCAAACCGGCGGCCTGGGAACACCTCTCTGGGTGCCCAAGATGCGTCGGCTGGAGCCAAGGCCTTTCCCAGCCCCTGGGCTCCAGCAGCTTCCCTGGCAGGAGGGGGCCACACATACAAGCTCACTAGGGACACAACTTGCTCCCCCCCCAACCCGTCCAGTGATTGTACTGCTTCAGGCTTTGTGTCCACGAAGAGTAAGAGAAACCTCGTGTCGTTTCTCCTGAGAAAAAACCTGCCATCTATGGAGGAAACAGGAAGAGCTGTTTTATTCGTATCTTTAAAAGTTGTTTAAAGGAAAAAGAGGATCCTGACTGGGACACGGGTAACCCTGAGCTCTGGCCCTGGCATCCAGATCTTCCCCCACCGTCATGACTCTGGGGAGGTGGTGGGGAGATATTTGCTGCTAAACCTTGAACGGGGAGGCGAGGAGTCTGAGACTACGCCTTTCCCCCCAGGTCATGGCTGCACAACCGTTGGGTCTTCCCATAGGCAAATGAATTACTCCCTGAGTTGGGGGAGGTGGGGAGGGGAATCCTTGGGGACCCATCCCCGGAGAGGTGGAAGGGCCTTCTGGTGGCACAATTGTTCGTGCCCTCATTCCTCCACCAGTGAAGCTGGGGCAGGTGGTTTGTTTTCAGAGAAGTAGGGCTGGCTTTGCCTAAGCAAAGAGGCAGGACTCCCTCCCCAGGCCCACTTAATTCCTGCAGGACCACTGTGGAAGTTGTTAGAACTCCCAATGGATCCAGGTACGTTCAGGCACCATTTGTTTTGTGGGTGGAGAGCCAGCTGGGGTGGTCTGGTGGGGCCTGACCCTGCTTCCAACTGCCCCATGATCTGGGAGGGTAAGCCTGGCCTGGATGCTGCACGTGGAACGGAAAGGGAGACCAATGTCAGGGGTTGGGGTCTCAGGTGGGGAACACAAAGATGCCAGGCTGGTGGTCCAGGTGAGGCAGGCAATTCTTCCTTGGCTGAGAAGCAGTTGAGTTGTGCCTGAGGAATGGCTGTCCCCAAATCAGTGTGGTGTCTGCAGTGTCGTAGGCCCTTATAGTCTTGTTTACAGGAGGGGCCATGAGGCAGCTTCATCTTCCCTAAACTCACTCGCCTGGGGCAGGGGCCCAACTGTTGTGGAAGAAACAGGCAGTCCTCATACTGGCCTGAGAGAAGGTCTGCGTGGTCACCTTACTCCAAAATAGCGTGGCCAGAACTTTAGGAGAGGTTAGCTAGGGTATCCCAACATTTAACCCACAAACCAACCCAACCCTCGTAGTAAAAAGGACAGGACACAGCCCTGGGGTACATGTTTATGTGAGTAATAAAATATTTACTATAACATAAATATAAAGGGAACTTCCCAGTCTACATTATTTTTTTTTTGCAATAAAGATACAAAGAATGCACCAAAACATTGTTCCAAAAAATAATAAAAATAAAATAACAAAATTTAAATTCAAACTGTAACAAACAGAACAAGAAATGGAGAAGGGGGGAAGCTCCGAACACATCCAGAAAATAAATAGAGATGGGTCAGAAATTTGGAAATCATATTAAAATATTTTTTTTTCGGATTATTCGGTGTACAAAATCCTTTAGGATGGGGATGGAGGGCAACCCGGAAAACCAAAAATAAAAACCAAGCACAAAATGTTTCTTCTCCCCGCCAGTGTGTACATATCTCACATATTTACATGGTTCCCACCTCACCCCAAACTTGGGGAATTTCTCTCCTGGCCGCTCCAGCATCCCGCATCCCAGGTGGGGCTGGAAAGGGAGCAGGCGGAAGCTGCAGGGAATCAGGCAGAAGGTTCTCAGGGAACGGCTTATTTCTACAGCTGGTCCAAAAATATCTCCAACTTTGTCAAGTTTCGTTTGTTTGTGGCCAGGAGGGCAGGGCCCCGCGGGGAGCGGGGGCCCTGCGGTGCAGCGGTCAGTCTGCAGCCGGGCAGGAGCCTCTTCCCATGGACTATGTTGTGGGAGCGCAGACCCCTCCCGCGTGGCCGGGAACCGAATCGCAGCTCGGATGAAACGAAACGAAAAAATGAACACTCGAATTTTTTTTTGTTAGTTTTTTTTTGTTTGTTTTTGTTTTGCTTTTTGGGGGTAGGGTAGGGGAAGGTAAGGGGAAAAAATAAATTAGGCTAGATTAAAGCTTTGGCTATTTCCTGCTTTTATACACAGACGCGGCTCTCGCGGCCTCCCCTCCGGGGCCCCGATAAATACAGTATACAGCGATTTAAATTAAGGGCGCGGGCGGAGTTAGAAGGACCCCAGGAGCTGGGAGGCTCCGTGAATAAATAAAAACCGTAAAAAACCAAGCCCGGAGGAAGGGTAAGGGGGGGGGTGGGGAGCATCCTTATGAGAGAGAAGAGGCGTGGAGCGAATAAAGTGACAGTCCCCCACCCTCAACCCGCAGGCTCGGGAGTCCGCGCCGGGGAGAGGGATAGGGCACTCTCCTCTCTTCGTCCTCTCTCCCGGGGAATCCCTAACCCCGAACCGCGTTACCTGTCGCTGTGGGGAGGCCGCTGCCGGGATCCGGCCCCGAACAGCCCGGGGGGCAGGGGCGGGGGTCGTCGAGGGGATGGGGGCGGGGAGCAGGCGGCGGGCAGGATGCCCGGTGAGTTGGCGCGTTCCGGATCTCCGGCTCCTCTCTCCCGGGGCTCGGGCGACGCAGCCTATCGGCCGTCTTCGCCGCTCGCCAGAGAGGGTCATCCGGGTGTTTGGTTTTGTTCGAAAGTTTCTGGGCTTTTTGTAAAATCCAAAGCAACCGAACAAAAAGAGTTCAGGCCGCGCGGCGCCTCGCCGCGCGCCGGCGGGGGCCCGGCCCGCGGGGGTCACTGCACCGAGCCGGGCAGTGTGTGGTGATGGTGGTGGTGCAGTGCGGCCGGCGGGGGCGGCGGGGGCGCCGAGGGCGGCGACGCACCGCCCCCGCCCGGCCCCAGCTCGCCAGGTGCGTAAACGTCGTCCATGGGCGGGTGGCCGGCGCCGGCCGCCGGGGTCATGCGCTTCTCCTTCTGCCGCCGGTTGCAGAACCAGACGCGCACCACCTCCTTCTCCAGCTGCAGGCTGTCGGCCAGGCCGGTGATCTCGTGCGCCGAGGGCTTGGGGCACTTGAGAAAGTGGCTCTCGAGTGCGCCTTTGACCCCCACCTCGATGGACGTGCGCTTCTTGCGCTTGCGGCCCTGCGCCGCGATCTTGTCCAGGTTGGTGGGGCTGCCGCTGGACGAGTCGGTCTCCTCCAGCCACTTGTTGAGCAGCGGCTTGAGCTTGCACATGTTCTTGAAGCTCAGCTGCAGGGCCTCGAAGCGGCATATGGTGGTCTGCGAGAACACGTTACCGTACAGCGTGCCCAGCGCCAGCCCCACATCGGCCTGCGTGAAGCCCAGCTTGATGCGCCGCTGCTTAAACTGCTTGGCGAACTGCTCCAGGTCGTCCGAGCTGGGCGCGTCCTCGTCCGAGTGCTCGCCCACCGACGAGCCACCGCCGCCCGCGCCTGGGTGCAGGTGCGCCGCTGCCGCGTGCAGGCCGCCTGCGTGTGCATGTCCGTGTGCGTGTCCGTGGGCGCCCAGGTGCGGCGGAGGCGACGGCTCCAGCTGCGCCTCGTGGCCGTCCTCGTGCAGCGCGTGGTGCAGGCCGGGCCCCGCGCCGCCGCCGCCGGCCGCCAGCATCCCGGCCAGGCCGCCGCCGCCGCCCCCCGGGTAGGCCGCCTGCGCGTACAGCCCGAGCGGCTGGGGCTGGTGGCCCCCGCCAGCCCCTGGGGACGGCGACATGGCCGGGCCCAAGTGGTGCGCCGTGCCGCCCTGAGCCCATGCCGCGCCCGCGTGGGCCGCCCCCTGATGCACCAGGCGCGCATGGAAACCTCCTCCTCCGCCGCCGCCGTCGTCGGCTCGGCCGGTACTGCCGCCGCCCGCCTTGCCGTGTTCCAGGTGCGGGCCCCCAGCCCAGTCGCCGCCGCCTCCTCCTCCCGTGGGTAGCCACTGGGGGTGCGCTAGGCCCA
Organism: Cryptoprocta ferox; assembly: GCA_028646485.1. Taxonomy (NCBI): domain Eukaryota; kingdom Metazoa; phylum Chordata; class Mammalia; order Carnivora; family Eupleridae; genus Cryptoprocta; species Cryptoprocta ferox. The sequence continues at coordinate 73,432,800 of CM053570.1, read as the reverse complement.
CGGGGTGGCCCGCGCCCGCGCCCAGCCACTCGTGGTGCATCAGCTTCTGCACTTCGCGGTACGCGGCCCCCGCGTGCAGCCGCTCGGCGGCCGCCGCCGCCGCCGCTGCCGCCGCGGCGTCCGGGTGCATAAGCGGTCCGGTGCCCCCGGCTCCGCCGCCGGGGCCCCGCGGCAGGTACTGCGCGGTGGTGGCCATGCCGCCCCGCGCCCTGCGCCGCGCCGCCGCCGCCGCTCCGCTCCGTCTGCGGGCCCCGCCGCCGCGCTCCGCCGGCTTAAAGCCTCGACCCGCTTGGCGCTCCGGAGCCCCACCCCACCCGCCGCCCATTGGCTGCCCGCGGAGCCGCCTCCCGCCCCCCGGCCACGGCCCCCGCCCCCCGCGTCCGCCTGCCGCCCGGCCCGGCCGCCCAGAGCTCGCCATTGGGCCTCGCTCCCGGGGTCCCGCGCGCCGGCCGTGCTGATTGGCCGCTGGGGCTTCATTCACGGCCCCCCTACCGTCCGCTTACATACTCACGCCCCGGGGGCGCGGCCGCCACGTGGGGAGTGGCGCGGGGGTGGCACTGGGACCGCACCCCCTCTCGTCCTGGCTGCGTGGGCCCCGCTTACCCCTGGTGTAGGAGACTCGGAGCCCGGCAGGTCCCACACTCCACGCGAACTGAATTCCCGCCCGTCTCCCGCCCGGGCGGCCGAGAGGCGGCGGCGGGGATTGCGGGCTCCGGGAGGCGCTCGGGCTCCGAGAAGCAGCTCAGCCCCGCGCTCCTTCCTCCGCAGTGCCGCTGCTGGCGGGCCGGGATTCCCGCGGGTCTCGGCGGCTGCGAGCCGGAGGCGGCGCGGGTCCCGGCTCGGTTCCGGCGCGGCTGCTCACCTCGGCCGCCTTGTCTCCCGCGGCTTCCAGCCGGTGCAGAGCTCTCCTCTGCGCGCCTCCCTGGTCCGTCTCGTTTTCCCTCTTCTCCTTCTAGACCTAGCGTTGCAACTCCGCCGACCTACGCGGCCCCGAGAGCGTGTCGGGCGCGGGTAGAGTCGGACTGGCCCGGGCTTCCCGCCTCATGCGGGTTCCCCTTCTCCGGGACTCCGCGGACCAGGTGAGTACCGTGCGGGCGGCTCCGGGCCCTCACTGCCGGAGGCAGCGATGGTGCGGGGAGGCGGGAGCTCCCGTATCCAGGCCGCGTTCCGGGCTTCCGGAGTGAGAGGACCTCGAGGTGGAGATTGAGGCTCCGGTGAAAATGCCGCCGACGGGGGTGGTGGACATACTGCGCCCATGGGTATCTGTCCCACGCCGCTGCCGCCTCCTCGCTCCGTCTCTCTGCGAGACCGGCTCATTGGTCGGGGTCATGACGGGGTCACTCCCGGACCGAAGCTTGCTCCAGGTGAGGAGTGGCGTGCACTTGGGGAAGGGCGGCTGGCACTTCAGAAATGCAGCGTGCAGGCCGGGAGCTGTCCAGCCTTGCCTGGAGCCCGGGGCTGGAGTTTAACGGACTTGCCCGGGCTGCTGAAAAGGGAATTGAGATTGAAGAAGTCTTGTTAGAGAGGTGAGGTGTACAATGCGGGAATCTCCTCATCTCCCCAGCTCTTTGAAGGATCTCCTTGAAAGATCTTGAGTGGACTTGGACCTCAATGCAGCTACTCTGCGCCTCTAAGACCAACACTGGGCTGGAGGCAGAGTGGAGTGAGCTGCAGTCTCCATCTCTTTTCTGCACTGAGGTTTGGGCCCCAGGGAGTCTTCCTGCTGACAGCTCACCTCTTCCCTCGCCTCCACACTCCCCCGTCGCCCCCGCCCCTGGTCTTGCCTCTGGCCCTGGGGTCCCAGATCACAGAACTGAGCTGGGGGCCCAGCTACACCCTACTGGGGGATTTAGAACTGTAGAATAGAGCCTCAGTGAGTACGTAAGGGTGATGGGGGCTCAGATAGCAGCTGCAGTGGGAATGGTTTTTGGGGTGGTTGGGGCAGAGTCCACAATGACAAGGGTCATCCTGAGCACAGACTGTGCTCATCCAGGCCTTGAATGCCTTAGACCAGCCTCTGGCTAGCCCTCAAGGGATGGAGTGGGACAACGTAGGGTTCTTGTCTGGCCATAGGCCACTGTCCTGAGCAGTCTTCTTGGGTACCACCCATGCTTCAAGAGCTGTAATGGAGCTCTGTCTGAACCCAGCTGGGGATGCTTCGTTTTCCTAGACTCTGGCCCAAGAAGTGGTCACCTCGAGTTACTTTTCCTTCATAAGATCATAAAGCACTTGCCTTCCTGGCCCCTCCTCTAGACCCAGGAGGTAGGGCCAAGGTGGGAATTCTGTAGTGAAGGCTCTTCTCATGCCAGCCTTCACCAGGCCAGCATGACATTGAAGCCTGGGCTTCCTACCTGGACCTGCCACCATCTTCCTGGGCGAGACCAACTCTGGTCCAGTCCCTGTAGGTCTTGGTTTTCTTCCCTGTACATTGGGAGTAACGGTACCATAGGCAGCCCACCTGTCTCACTGAGGGAAGTCAGATGGTGGTCTGAGACAATGCAAGTGAAAAACTCTCAGGAAGGGCTTTTTACTCTGGTTGTTTCTATTGTGAGTGCTCAACGAGCAGGCATGTTACTCTCCTTCTGTAAGCAAGTCTCAGTTTCCTTATCTGTCCAGTGGGGTTGTGGAGGTTTGGACCAGCTAACCAGTCAGTGCCTTCCAGCTGTGATGGTCAGATTCTATGAATCTCTCCATTCCTATTGGAGGAAGGGAAGTGACTGGACAGTGGTCAGGTGTTAACCATGTCTAGCCTTTGAATCGCCACTGAGACTTGAAGAACAGTGATCCATGCGCACAGTGCTTTATCAAGTGCTTAAAATTTTGTTTTTAATATTTATTTACTTTTGAGTGAGAAAGAAAGAGCACGAGGTGGGGAGGGGCAGAGGGCGAGGGAGACATAAAATCTGAAGCAGGCTTCAGGCTCTGAGCTGTCAGCACAGAGCCTGACGCAGGGCTTGAACTAATGGACCATGAGATCATGACCTGAGCCGAAGTCGGATGCTTAACCGACCAAGCCACCCAGGTGCCCCTATCAAGTGCTTTTACATCCATTCACGGTTTACCTGCACCCCCCCCCCCCCCAGCCCTGTGGAAGGGCCCTGAGACTGTTATCCCCAGGGCAGAGATGAAGAAACCGAACTTGTCCGAGGGTACAGAATCTACAAAGGTCCTGCTCCTCATTGTGCTCCCGTTGCTGTTCGATGGGGGAGGGCACTGGTGGGGGCAGTGGCTTTGGCTGTCGCAGCAGAGACATCCCCATCCCATGGCCCCATCTCTCATAGCTCTCTGGGGGACAGGCCAGGGCTAGCTGGGGCTTCTGAAGCCCAGGTCCCAGGTATGTGCTGAATTGAGGGGTATCTGCAGCAAATCCAGGCTCCTAGGTTACCACTTGTCAACTAGCAAGCCTCAGTCCTGATCCCCACCCCCCCACTAGCAGCCCTGTGACTTTGTGCTAGCTGCTTTGCCTGTCACAGCCTCGGTTTATTAATCTTAAAATGGGGACAGCAATGCCTGCTTCTCAGGACCACCCTGAAACTCTAGTATTAGATACTGCCCTGGGGCGCCATGTGGACGAGGGCAGGGTAACATTCCCGTCTCTGTTTTGAAAGTTTTCAAGCCTCTACAATGTATGGGTTTGGTCTGGAGTCAAAATTTTCTTGGATTTGAGAGTTAGGTTTCTGCCAGAGGTCTTGACGCCCTCCTTGTTTTTGCTCCTGACGATTCTGTGTAGGACTCGGGGGACTCTGATGTGCCCATTGGCAGAGATGCCTGTAGTTAAACAGCTCCTCTCTCCAGGATCCCCACCCTCCCAGAGCCCGGGGGAGAAACTGGGAGACACAAGTCAGACACCTACCTGACCCATGGAGACGCTGAATGGTTGAGGCGCATGAACGGGCGTGCATCCGTACACACAACACACAGGCACACACATGCAATTTAGCTTAGGGACGAACATACACATTCACAATAGGGACACAGGAAGTCATCCCCTTAGGTCAGGATTCATAGTCACACAAACCAACACACAATGATAAATACAGGCATGTGTCTAAAAGGAAACATGCGTAAACCTGCACACAGGCCGAGATGGGCTCAGGTAGGCATCCCTTTGATGATGCAGAAATACAGAAAACCTGCGGGCCCTTGGGGTCACAAGCATGGACGCTGTCCTCTGGCATGCCAGTTCACACAAATAGGCACACCCTGGTGTTCGTAAACATGATCGCACAGACACACGTAAACATGATCGCACAGACACACTCCCAACTGATGCACAGATACAAAGAGGCGAACCCCGCCTATCGCGCAGACACACCAGTGCATACACTCACACCCTATGGAACTAATATATCCCGCACAAGGGATCAGAAAGCAGAGGAGGGCCCATGCCCAGCTCAGAGTTTGGCTCATGCTGGTTAGCAGCAGTGCTAGTCCCAAGGAAGCAGGGAAGCTCTTTCTTTTCCTGCCCCCCCCCCCCAATTTCCTTGTCTGTGGAGGGCAGCTCCCAGCCAAGCCGCCGCCAGTCTCAGAGGCTCTGGGGCCTCCCTCCCCAGCAGGGCCCCTGCTCAGTCCGCCCCCAGGCTAGGAGCTGCTGGGCTTTCCCAGAGTGGTGCGGCCTCCTCCAGGCTCTGGAGTGTGACCAAGCGCCTGCTCATTTGACACAGGTCACCGAGCCTCCAGCAGATGGGGCCCTCACTGTGGGGGGTCTCGCAGCCAGAGGGAACTGCAGGGGAAAGCTCCGAAGGGAGGGATGAACTCCAGCCCCTACATGGTCTCTCTGCAAAGCCCTGAGTCACAGACACAAACTCTGTAATCTACATTCACGCTCCTGCCTGAGAGATCCAGACACGGCCTCTACGAGACAGCCATGCTCACCACCAGCACCTGTGTAGCCACATATGCACTGTGATATTCCAGACATGTGTCCCAGGCTGGTGAGCCAACACAGTGGCACACCGAGCAAGATCCGGGAGGGAGGAAGAGGGGCCAGCTGGGTCTGGCTGGTCTTCCCCTTGGACTCTGAGCCCCTGTGCTGTGTCTTGTCAGTCTGGTTCGTGGGTGCTTAGGAATCCGGGAGGCCCTGAGACCCGGTGCATCTGCAGACCCAAGGCCTCTCACTGCTGGGGGAAGCCAGGCTCCAGGACAACTCCCCCTGGATTCCTTACCGTAAGTCATGAGTGCCGAGAAGAGCCAAGGAAAGGCAGATCTGGGTCCATGGGGAGGGCTACTGGGGGGACTGGTGTCTGAGGACACCCTTCTGTGTGCAGCGCATGGGCTTTGAGGTTTTGCTGAGGTGGCTGGGCTGGGGGTAAGGGGATGGGATGCGGCCAGCACTCTCAGCTGCTTCCTTTCTCTTCTGGCTGTCTTCCCCTCACACCCTGGATCCTGCGTTTTCAGTGTCAAAGGTCCTGGGTTCTGCCTTAGCTCGGACTCAGGTCTGCTGGATGACACTGGATGAGTCTCAGCCTTAGCATCCTCATCCTTAAACTGGGTAGGGTGGTCCCTGCTGGGTGGCTTATGGAGGTGAGATGAGACCACTGCCCTGATGGAAGTTTGGAAAGTGTGGCTTGCTTTTTCTCCCCGGCTGCCTGGGCTGAGTAAGAGGCTGTATGAACAGGAGTGGAAACTGCCTGCTCCCCACCCAGTTCTTGCAAAGCGGTGTCAGGAGTGAGCATGCCCGCACCCTGCTCTTTTCTGGGTTGCAATGTGTTTTTGATGGAAAGAGTCTGGCAGAGTCCTGCTGTCACAGATTCTGACCTGGGACAGTGCCAGGGTCATCGTGTCCATCCGTTGCCTCCGTGCCGATCGGTGCCAGCTGGACAGACTCATAGTGCTCGCCATCGTCCAGAAAGCTGTCCCACATGGGATGTGATCACTGTTCTGAGCTGTCAGGCTCCCACGTCTTCCCCTCTAAACTCAGCCCCTCCAGGTGTCCTCTCCGTTCTGTCTTGCCTGTGCTGGCAAAAGCCTGGTGTTGGAGAGTAGAGGGGTGGGCAGGGCATTGCTGCCTGTGGCACAGGACGAGGAAGCAGTCTCACCTATTTAATTCAAGGCTCCCTATTTCTCAGTCTTGGTGAAAGGCAGGAGGGATGGAAGGTGAAATATCTCTTAAGGATGAATCTTTCTTTGCATTCTTTCCCCAGCCTCAACCCCTAAGCCTATGGGAGGGGATGGGGAGTCCTCCCAGTGCGTCTGTAGAATATTCAAATTAGGGGTGGTCAATTGCTCTTAAAATTTACTTTCATTTTTAGCAGAATGGCAGCCTCTGAGCTAGTGTTAATGCCCACAATCCGGTTATGCAGAACACGCTCTCTGCAAATCGGTAAATCATTAGCAGGGATTAATCACTCTGAAAGTCTGGGGCTGGGTTTGAGTTTCTTTCTTCTTCTTTTCTTTCTTTCCTTTTTTTTGAAATACACTTTTTATCTGGATGGCTGCAAAATTCACCACCACAGGGTGGGGTGGGAGCAGTGAATGATAATTTAAGTCCTTGTCCAACCTTCAGTAGAAGAGTGAGGTGCTCTCCTGGGCCTGGTGTTGACTTGGTGCCCTGGCTGAGGGTGAGGAGTGGGCAGCTTGGGTGGGGGGCAGGAGACGAAGAGGGGTCCCCTTGCGTTTGTATGTGGTACAGTGTTTGCAATACTGTGTTGGGCTTGGTGTGCTTGCGTCTATGCTGACAGTCTATTAGTGTGCTTGCATGAATCCGTGTGCTTGTACCTTATAGTTTTCCCTAAAGTATTGGTGTGCTTGTGTTAGGGTGCTGGTGCTTGGTTTGTGTTAATGTGTGTGCATCAGTGTTAGTAATTGTGTCAGAACGTGTTTCTGTTTGACAGGGGGTTTAAAGACCACAACTCACCTTTCTCAGCTTCCTCCACGTACCTCTTGAGGGGCAGTAGGTAGAGCTGGAAGGAAGGTCCCAACTTTACCTGCTGGGGGCATGGCTCAAGGTTAATTTACATATTCATGAACTGCTGCCTCCCTAGCTCTTCACTGAAGGAGATAGTCCAGTAGGGAGGCCCCTCAGGGCAGATGGGGCTGTTAGGCTCTCACTAAAACCCCTCTCCCCCATCCCACCTCCAGTGGCTGCCCCCTCCACCCACGGACCAGGAACATTCATCACCCCACGGTTTCTGAACCCCAACTTCTGCACAACTGCAGTACATACAACTCTAGCTCCTGACAATAGCTGTGTGGCTGTGAGGGGAAAGATCTTTTTCCTTCTGGATTCGGGCTGCTCCTGTGAAGGCTCTTAGAGAAGGGGAGGGTCATTCTTCCAGCCAAACTGATGAATGGAACTGTCTCCCACCTTATGTCCATAGTGGGGCCAGCATCCGTATTCCTCTTTCCCTAGCTAATGCTGCCCAGCTTTGGAGAAGTAATTACCCTCAAGTGACTGAGTAACGACATATTTAGGGTGTTGGGCAGAGATGGGAGTATGGAGATGAGGTCACAGGATCTCTTCCCTCCAGCCAGTCCCAGAGTGTGGGTTAGAAGTAAGACTTAGTGGGCCTGATCCTCATATCAACCCATTCCTTCCTTTAACCTCCGAGCCCCCTCTCCCTGTAGTCCGCTCAGGTAGCCCGGGCATTACTGTCTGCCACACCACACGTGACACAGGTGACCTGTACTCCTGTGCTTGTGCCTCACTCATCACCCCGCTGTATGTGCCTTTCTCCCTTCTGTGTAGCCGACTAGCCTGGAGCCAGAAGGAGGGACGGGATGATAGGACTCCTTGACTGTTACAAGCTGGAGGCTCAGGAGAGAGTTGGCTGGGCTCAGTGCTGGCCTTTCTCAGCTTCCTTGAGGGTAGCAGGTGGAGGGTGGGAGTGGCAAAGGAGGATTTAGGAATTATATTTTCCCAGGGACCTCTTAGCATCTTTATGTATCTCTGGTGGCAGACATCTGTCTGAGCTTAGGGTAGCATCTGCCTGGGCTAGAGACAACATCTGTTTGAGGCTGGGACACCTGGCCGAGCCCAGCACATTGTCTGGCCCCGGGACAGCTTCTGTCTGGGCCCAGGACATGTGTCTGAACCTGGCACAGCATCTGTCCGGGCCTGGTGCAACATCTTCCTGGCCTGGGGGCAATGTCTGTTTGAGCCCTGGACATCTGTCTGACTTGGGGATGTCTGCCGAGTCTGGAACAATACCTGTCTGAGCTTGGGGATGGACTTGTCATGGTAGATAAAATCACCCTCGAATCTCAACTTTTTTTTTTTTTTTGTGGCTGTGAACAGAGTATATGTCAGACTCCTATCCCTGCTCTCCTTTCTAAAGGATCCTTGGGTAGAGTGCCTCAGTTTACCTCCATTTGTAAGCCCATTGGCCTTCTGCCTTTGAGCACCTCAAGGGACGGCCAAAGCCTACACCTCAGTGGCTCCAGGAAAGTAATGTTAAAAGAATGTGTAAGGGGAGCAGATAAATCCTAAAATCTAGTGACTGGTCTAGGATGAGTCTCCCTTCCTCTAGCTTCTGTGTTGTGTCAGGTCAGCATCCTTCCCCAAGACACAACTTGGGCATATCACTTGCCTTCCGAGAAGCCTTCCATTTCTCTTTACTGTGTACGTACTGTGTACGTACGTCGTTACCTCCAAAGCCCTGCCTCTGCCCATCCTCCCAATCCAGCTTCTGTTCCGACACACACCAGGCCCTAATGCCTCCCTACCTTTGCACATGCAGTTCCCTCTCCTTGGAATGCTCCCTCCTCGCAGTCTTCAAGTCCTAGTTCAAGGGTCTCATGCTCCCACTCAAGACTAAACTATGACCTCTGCCTTGCTTCCACACTGGATTGTGCAGACCGCCTTGGTGTTAGCATTTATGGCCCTGCATGGCCATTCATTACCCTTTGTGTGTCCGTCTCTCCTATGGAACTCTGAGCTCCTGGGGGTAGTTGGCTCTGTCTCTCCAGCACGCAGCCCAATTCCTCACCAGTAGTGGTACCAATAAAGAATAGCTGCTGAATGTTGATCTCATTTCCTTCATTTTTAAAATGGGGAGGGAAGTTGGAGGGGTGGTGATACTGGCTTTTAGCATCATAAGGAAGCAGACACTGGCTTTCAGTCTTAGAAGAAGTGGGCTTCAGAGAAGAGGGCGTATCTTTTTTTAAAATTTTTATTCTTCTTCTTCTTATTTTTTTTTTTTTTAGAGAGAGAGTGCAAGCAGAGGAGAGGGGCAGAGGGAAAGAGAGAATCTTAAAAAAGTTTTTAAGTATGTATTTATTTATTTTGAGAATAAGCATGAATGCGGGAGGGGCAGAGAGCGAAGGAGAGAGAGAATCCCAGGTGGGCTTCACATTGTCAGCGCAGAGTCCGACGTGGGGCTTGATCCCACGACCCTGGGATCATGACCTGAGCCGAAATCAAGAGTCAGACACTCAGCTGACTGAGCCACCCAGGGGCCCTGAGGGCGTGTCTTCTTATTTGTACCTGGTGAACCGACTAAAGCTACAGGGTGCTGGGTGACAGGCCCGGCACCCTGGACAAGGGCCCGGTCCTGCCCAATGTTTTTTATCCATGACGTGGGTGAAGATGTACAGGACCCAAAGATCCCACACGTTGGCTGCTGGTAGGAGCAGAGAAGAGCAGCAAAAGTCAGGGGCCACAGTGAAGCTAGACGTAACGGCCTCTCTAGGGGCCATGGGGATGGGACTGAGTCTAAGCCAGGAGGCCTCTGCCTGGGTTCAGTCCTTGAGAGCAGGTGAGAGCATCAAGGCCTGGCTTAGCTTGGCCTTTTAGTGTGGAAAAGTTCCAGGGTTCCTAGGTTCACTTTGTCCTGCCAGACGGGGGAGGTCATGTAAGGGGTTATGAATGTAAGTGTGTCCAAAGTGAACTGTTTCCCCTGGTCGAAGCTACCTGGCTGGCACCTACCAGGTTTCGAGGGACGTGGATCCCCAGGAGAGGAGAGCAGGATGATGGGGAGGTAGCTGAGAAGTGAAAGCTCCCATGACAGGGTCATTGCCTTGATAGCTTTTATTCCACCAGATAGGAATGTCTTTATAGTTTTTGCTGATGAAAAAGCTTATTTGCAAACATTCTTTCTCTCAGAAACACATGAAACAGAAATGGAAGTCCTCCATTAATCCCTCTGCCTCACCCCCTCATAACTACTCCTACTGGCTATATCTTTCCAGAATTTGTTTGGATAGACACATTCTATTTAATAATAATAGCTAAGATTTATTGAGTGCTTACTATGTGCAGGAATTACACTAAGTGCTTCTACCTGGGTTTATACATTACAGCCTCACCAAAGCACTCAGAAGAAACTGAGGCTCAGAGATGGTAGTGATAGTTGTCGTCCAAATATAGTGGGTACTCATTGGGCACCAGCTGCCAGTCTAGGTACTTGACATGCTATCTCATTTAATGTCTGTAGGGGCTAGTGTCTGGGCGAGTGCATGTAGTAGGCGGTCAGTAAATGGCGGTGGATACTCCCAACTTGGAGGTTTGAGAATCTCAGGTGATGACGCTGGGATTGTTCAGTGGACCTCGAGAATGAGAGGGCTCTTGTCCCAAACCTCCTGAGCACTGAGGCAGGCAGCCTCCCTGGAACTGGGAGATGCTGATTCAGCAATGAGAGATGTAAATTCCCACCTTGGTTTGCATGTGATTTACACATATTTATTTATGAGTGTCTATGATTGATGTCAAAGTGCCTCAGTGATTTTTCTGCCAACCTTCAGGGTCCTGCAGAGGGCATGGCTAGTGGGGACTGGCTGTAGGCTCTGAGTATGCATGCGTGGGCTGTTGGGCGAGGTGAAAGTGACAGCCGTGGGTAGGTGGGTGGCAGCCGGAGGGTTGAGTTGTGGGCAGACTGGAGCTCTGGGTTCTGGAGTGGGTGATCTGGGCAGCTGGTATGGGTGGGGGGTGTGTGTCAGCATATGGCAGGGTCCAGCTAAAGGGCTAGGGCAGAGTCAGAGCTCCAGGCACTGGGGCGGGTGACTGATGAGCCTGTAGGTGGCCACTGTCTGGGAGAAGCCAAACTTTCTAGGTAGGAACTCAGACCCAAGGAACTAGGGCAGGATCTGGGGTTCAGGGTAGGACGCATGGTGGTGGAGGGCTTCCAAACAGAGCAGAGAATCAGAGGTGGGAAGGGGCCTTTCTTCAGAGCCCCTCCCTGCCGGTGCTGCCCAGGGTGGGAGTCCCCTGTTTGGGTGCCTCCGGGAGAGGGAAGGGAGTGCTCTCTGCAATCAAGGCCTTGGGAAACTCTGCCAATCAGCAAGAATATTTCGTGTGTGCTGGTTGTGCCCAGCCCTGTGCCTGGCACCACGGGGAAGACCAGTCTCAGCCTGCAAACCTTGGCAGCGGAGCTGGTGAGATAAGGAGGCAAGGGCAGGCCCCGACCTTGACTGAAGGCTGCATGCCTGACACCGTGCGGCACTTTCATCCATTACTTCCTTTGATCCTCAGCAGGATCAAAGGCAGTGGCTGTCTTATCTCCTCATAACAGAGGAGGAAGCAGAGACTCAGAGAGCTGTAGTGACTTGCCCAAGGCCACACAGCAAGTGAGTGGAAGAGTACAAATTTGAACCCAGCTCTGTCTCATTTCAAAGCCCCAGTTTACTTAGCTGCTTAGCCAATTTATTATGCCTCAGCCAGATGTGAAGTAAAGATAACACCTACCTTGCTTAATTGTTAAATGAGCTCAAGTGTGTAGAGAGATTAGCACAGAGGCTGGCACACAGCAAGTGCTCAAGAAAAGTGCCTTTTTTCTCCCTTAAGTGGTAGAGCAAGGGTTCTTAAATCCTGGTCCATTGGACTCTACTGTTTGCATGCTACCCTGGTTCTTGCCAAGGCTGATTGGGAGGGTGTGGGTATGGTTGGGGACAGCATGATCTCCTTTGTGGGTTGGGTGAGCCCTTGCCATGCATGGACACAAATGGTCACCAGTGCATGGGAGAATCATCTGCCAGGCCAGACAGAGCCCCTGTTGGCTCATGTTCTAGCTCTGGGTAGGGCCGGGATACTGAACTTGTCTAGTTAGGATTGCCTGGGTGTGTGTATGTGTATGTACTTGGTGAGATTTGACTGAGGAAGGAGAGACAACTTTGGGGAGCGGGGAAGCTCTATCAGCAGACGGTGGTAAGGGCCCTTTCTCATTTCTAGTGGCAGAGATTGGAATCAAATGAGGGCGTGAACCATGTGAAGATGCGATGGAAACCACTCGTGGCAGAAGGATCAAGTGTAAAGGCCCTGGGGTTGGAATGAACTTTGTATGTCTTTCTTGGTAGTAATAGAGATAATATTGATTTGGAACTTCCAGTGTTTGAAGTAGAAGAACAAAGTGGGAGCAAGATTCACTTATTCATTCATGCTTTTTTTGGGGAGAGGAGTATGGAAAATTTCCTTTATATGTATACATACATACATGTTTTATTGAGATATAATTGACATATAACATATTAGTTTTGGTATAGCATAATGATTCTATAGATGCACACACTGGGAAACAGACCCCCACAATATCTAGTTACCATTCATCACCGTACAAAGTTACAGTTTGTTTTTCTTATGATGAGAACTTTTAAAATTTACTCTCTTGGCAACTTTCAATATTCTACGATATTACTGACTAGAGTCACCATGCTGTAACTCACATCTGCAGGACTTATTTATTTTATAGCTGGAAGCTTATACCTCTTTACCCTCTTCACCCATTTCGTTCACCCCCCAGCGCCTCCACCCCTGGCAGCCGCTTTTCTGTTCTCTGTATTTATGAGTTCTGTTTTGTTTGTTCGTTTGCTTTGTTTTTCAGATTCCACAGTGAGACCATATGGTTTTTGTTTTGCTCTGTGTGTCTTATTTTACTTAGCATAATGCCTTCCAGGTCCACATTCATTCATACATTAATTCAACAAATATTTAGTGCCCGCTTTGTGGCGGGTACTATCCTAGGTGCTGATGGCTAATGCTTACTGAGCGCATGCTCTGTTTCTAAGCATTTTACGTTTGTTAAATCTTCACAACAACACAAGGAGTTGGGGAGGCCTGGGGACACTGTTGGGCTCCCTCCAGTTCCTCCAGCCTCTTTCCATCTCCCAGCCACATCGGGGCACAGCATCTGCCCCCTGGAAAGACCAGGATACCCTCAATGGATGAGGCAGGGTGGTCCTGAGAACCTCAAAGCTACCCAGCAGACTGAAGCTAGAGAGGATGAGGTGCCTACCTTAATCCCATCCAGCCTGGCCTGTCTCAGAACTTCCTCTCCCCGGGGCTCTCAGCCACATCTTCCCTGTTTTCTCTCTACAGCTTAGCTCCTGGCTCTGGCTCTCTCCAGCCCCCTGACTAGCTCAAGCCCTGTCCTCGGGGCTCTGGGCTCTCCTCAGGGAGCCTAGTCTCAGCTCGGGGCCGAGGCTCCTGGCAGGGAGAAAGCAAGGTTCCATTCCTGCTGTCTGATGGCACTGTCCCAAAAACACTCCCTGTGCTTTGCTAACTGTGCTGGAGGCAGCATGGGTGGTGGCTACCCTGCCTGGTTCCCTCTGTCCTTTCCTTAATATAGTCAGTGTATAGGCCTCAGCCAGAGTGGGCCTCTTAGTTCCTGACCACCCACCCACCTGTGTCTGTGATCTGGGCCCCTCACTCTCTCCTGCAGGAAAAGGGACAGAGAAGAGGAAGTAAAAAAAGTTACTGGAAATTCAGAGGCCAAGGAAGGAGTCTGGTGCCTTAGTCAGTCTTTGGTGAATAGAGAAATCTGGCAAAAGGGGTTTTCTGGGTGGGATGAAGGAAAAGGGAGGTCTTATACTGATGGGCTTGCTAACCTGCAAACTATGACTCCACCCATCCACCTACCCATGCACCTACCTATCCATCCATCTATCTGTCTATCCATCCACCCACCTGTTCATCTATCCACCCATTATCCATCCACCTCTCCCCCCATTCACCTATCTGTCCATCCATTCATCCATCCATCCATCCATCCAGTCATCTACCCATCTACTCACCCAGTTACTCACCCATCCATGCACCCACCCACCCTCCCATCCATCTACCCATTTACCCACCCATTCACACCCACCCACCCACCCACCCATCTATCCAACACGCTGCTGACTGAATGCCTATCATAGTCACTGGTTCAGTTATGCTTATGTTGGAGAGCTTTTCAGTGTTTATACATTTGTGACCCTCTGCTTATGTATTTCCTCTATCCACCTTGTTCTCAGAGAAGCTCCTTGAGAGGTGGGGCTCCCATCTCCATGAAACCCATTGGAAATGCTCGTCTTGGCTGTGGGGTTGTCAGCTGCTGCCAGGCTTGGGCACCCTGGGGCCTAGGGAAATGGGCATCTTGCACGCTGCTCCTATCCCTGCTGGGGCTGAGCTTGTGACCCTCACCAGGGCCCAGCCTGAAGGATGCTGTGCTGCTCCAGGGGCAGGGTCTTGCTGCTTGGCGGCCTGCCTGCCCTGCTGCAGGAGCCCCTGGCCCCTTGCCAGCACCAAGCTTTTGGAGTGGTGGAGTTGTGTGTCTGTGGGGCCTCTCCACATGACTGTAGTTAAACAAACAGGCTGGGGAGCAGGGTCAGGGGCTGGCTGCTGTGCTGGGAAGAGCAGGAGGAGCGGAGTAGGGACTCAGAGGGGTGGCAGGGGGAGCTTGGAGGGAGGAGCCGCTGTGGAGCCAAGAGTTCAGGCCAATCCTCCCCCCACCCCCGCCCAGCCTGCCAGGCCTGGCGGGGACAGCAGATGTGGGTGGCCAACATCTGTGGAGGTAAAACTGCTGGAGACAAAGACCCAAAGGAGCACAGAGTGACACGGAGAGATGGAGGGATGTAGAGATTGAGGTTCGGAGAGAGAAAGAGAGACTCAGAAACACAGAGACAGAATCAGGTGGGAGGAGGAAGATGTGAAGGGCTGGGAAGAGAATGGCCAGGGGAGGAAAGTCCAGGGCAAGGGAAGAAAGCAGTAGGCCGAGGGGAACAGCTGTTCCAAAGGCAGGAAGTATGGAGCGTATGAAGGGCCCCCTCCCTTGTGGATGGCCCGGCAGTGAACAAAACTTTTCCACTTGCTTAAGCTCATTCAAGCCTCACAATAACCTGCTGAGAAGGACTTGGATGGGGGTGGGGATGTGCCCTGTTGTGGGGAGCAGTGGGGGAGGGGAGCTGCAGAGCCAAACCAGGACCTGAGGACTGGCCATGAGGGGACCTGCGGGATGGAAGGGGGGTGGTAAGTGATTTAAAGACAGGGCCCCCAGCTGGGCCTGGGTCCTTCCAGTGACTGAGCCTTCCCCAGCTGTGCTCAGTGCCTATTCATGAGCTTGGCTGGCTGGTGCTTGACGCTCCTGCCACTGTGACATTATTCCTTCTGGGAGGAAGAAGCTGTCCAGGAGGCTTCTCTCTTGTCCCCTTTCTCCTTGTCCCCAGATGGCCTGACTGTAGTAATGTGGGCTCTTGATGGCTGCTGGCTGAATCTACCTCTGGGGATTGACTTTGGTGATTTGGTGGAAAAGGGGCACATTGCCCAAAGTTCTGCCCCCTCCCTGGGGGGTGGCCTGCCTCCAGCAGCTGGTCAGTTGGTGAGGGTGTGCGAAGATCAGGTCCCCTTGCTTCACCTTGGGACACTTGTGAAGAGCCATCCCAGCCCCAGAGTGCCTCATGAGCCTGGCCCCTTTGGTGTGACTATATCACACGTCAGCTTCTCCCTTTGCCCAGTGCTGCTCCCCTGTCTTGCTCTTGTTCCCAAGAGTGCGTTTCAATAAGTCTTCATGCACATCTCATGGTCTCAGAACATTTCCAGGGAATCTCACCTGTGGCACTAATTCTAAGCATCGGGCCCCAGCCTGGGCTCAGCTCAGCTCAGCTCTCCAGTAACCTTGTCTTTGTCTTACTCCTCACCCCCATCAGACAGGGCTGGATTCTGCATGCAGGTGTCTGTGTATATCTGGGAAGAGTAGGAGCAGGAGGGGATGTCCCAGTTAGCATCCTCCATCATGGGCAGAAACTCCCTCCCCCGCCCCAGGAGAAAAATCACCGGGAACTTGCCACCTGGCACATGGGAGGTACTCAGCAGTTTTGAAGAGGGATGATTTTGGTGCTGTGTGCTCTCATCAGAGAGGCAGGAGAGGGTGGTAGCTAAGGGTCTGGAGCCGGACTGCCTAGCTCCAATGGCAGCCCGCCAGTCAGAAGCTGTGTGACCTTGGCTGATAAGGGTGAAGTGACCTAACAGTTGTATAAAAGTACTTAGGACACAGGTGGCCTGTGGATGTTTGCTATCATACATATTATTTTTGTTATTCATAGAACAACATCCAAATCTGCAGGTTGGTGAGACCGCACAGCCCACGTCTAAAAGATGCATACACATGAGGCAAACAATCATTTCCTTACGTCAGCGAGGGGTCTCACGTGTTACCCTGCATGCCTGTAACCCGTGCCGTCGAAGCCCCTCACTTTGCAGACAAGGCCGAGAGGGTGGCCCAAAGCCACACGGTGCTCCTAGGCTTAGGGAGACCTAGGCTCTGGTGTCCATTTCCTAGGCTAGGCTCAAGTGTCTTTGGTCCTGCACCCTTGGAGTCCTGGGTCAGGGGACTGGGCATGCCCCAGCAGTCTTGGTGGCTTATGCTTGCTCGGGAATGGGATTATCTCGGAGGTGACAACTGCTTCAAGATCATACCCTTGACCCCATACCAGGGGCTGGCCTCTTTGGGTCTCTAAGATGAGAGGTCACTGAGGTTCTGAGGATTAGCCCTTGGCACCGTGCCAGCTGCCCAGTTAGCATCTTCAGGGGCCGATCTTAAGTAATACTACCAGACAATAACAGCCAACCCTCACCCCGTACTCCTGCTGCATCCTACCTTGTTCCCTCCTCACAGTGATCGGCGAAGGAAGATTGGTGCCTTCCACCGTGACCATTCCGTTCGAAGCCCTGCCTTTCCATGCCTGCAGTTGCCTCTTACCTGCTCTTCCTGTTTTCACTCCTGACCCTCTAGAGTTCCGCTGTCCCTTACAGTGTCCCCGTGTCGCTAGTGGGCGCTTGGAATGGGACCAGTCCGAGCTGAGATGTGCTGCAAGTACAAAGTGCACACTGTATGTCATAGACGTGGTATGAAAAAAACCCAGAAAATATCTCTAATAATTTTTTATACAGGTGATATATTAAGATGATAATATTAAAAAAAATTTTAACGTTTATTTATATTAGAGAGAGAGAGACACAGAGCATGAGCGGGGGAGGGTCAGAGAGAGAGGGAGACACAGAATCTGAAGCAGGCTCCAGGCTCTGAGCTGTCAGCACAGAGCCCGATGCGGGGCTCGAACCCACGAACCGTGAGATCGTGACCTGAGCCGAAGTCGGCTGCTCAACCGACTGAGCCACCCAGGCGCCCCTAAGATGATAATATTTTGATGAGGGAAAATATATTACTAAAATGAATTTCACCTGTTTCTTTACCTTTTTTTTTTTTTTTTTTTTTTTTTTTGCCAGTGGTGGTTAGAAAATTATAGATTATGTGTGTTTGCATTGTATTTCCATCGGACAGTGCTGCCCCAGAGTCTGTTGTTGACATAACAGTCAGAAGGATCCTTTAAAATCTTGAATGGGTCATGTCCCTGTTCCACTTATGACCTTTAAATGCTCCCATCTCACACAGGGTGAAAACGAAGTGCTTACCATGGCTTTCAGAGCCCTGGAAGAGCCCATCCTCTAGCTGCCTTGCATATCTTTTCTCCTATTATCTACTCCCGTGTTCCCTTGTTCCAGTCACACTGGCCACCTGGAAGTCCTTAAATTTGCTAAGCTCATTCCTACCTCAGGGCGTTTGCACTTGCTGTTCCCTCTGCCAGGAGTGACTTCCCCATCTCTTCACATGTGCTCACTCCCTCATTTGATTCGGATTTTTGTCCAACCGGGCTAAAACACATGCCTCCCAGTTCCTCTCTCATCCCTTGGGCAGGGCATTTACCCTCATGTACATTACATTATTGATTCAGTTGGTTACATTTTGATTGTTTGTTTTCCCAGTTAGAATGTAAGCTTCATGAAGCAGGGATTTGGTCTGTCTTATTCAAATTCATCCTAGAACTAGACCCAGAATAGAAGAGATGGTCAGTGAACCTCGGCCGAGTGACTGAAAGTCACCAATGACAAAACAGATCCAGAAAGATGAAACTGTGCCCAAGGTCGCACAGCTAGGCAGGGACAGAGCTGGGACTGGATGAGGACTGTCTGAAGCCAGAATCTAGAACTCTGTCCACTACAGGTCCTGTCTGGAAGCATCTTTCTTTCCCCCTTGGTCCCATCACTCAGCAAATACAGTTGTCACTTTGAGGAGAAGGGATCTGACTGTGGAGAGGCAGTAGAGAGTTTTTCTGATTTCCTGAGTGCCAGAGAGTTCCATGCGTAGGGACTCCGCTATCCGTTGGTTGTTCCCTTCCCCACGCATCCAGACTCACAGGCCCAAATAAGACGCTGGGGTAGGGGGTAGAGGGAAACAGGACTCTAGGGGATGGGTGTGTGGCCTTCCCAGGGCTCAGGCAAGAGCACTGTGCCACTAGGCTATGACACTGCTGAGCACTGTGCCTGGTCTTGACTGTGGGGTACAGAGAGCAGGTTGTGGCCATGAGTGAGGAGACCAAACCTCACAGACCTTGGGTTTGGGAAGATAGGAGAAGAGCGAGAGAAAGACTAGAAGCCCAACATGGGGGCTGGAGCAAATTGCAGGGCCCTCTGTCCAGTGAGCCACCCTCTAAGGATCTCTGCTGCTTTGGCACCTGGGGGCGGCTCAGGTGTGCTGAGTTTGCCTTTGACCCACCTGCCCACCCACTGGCCCACCACCAGGGGGGTGAGAGTGCTCTCTGGGCTCTGGCTAGTTTCTCTATCAGCCGTATTCCTTAGAAGGGGCACCTTGTTCAGAACGAGTAGGACTTTGGAGCCTGCGATGCTGGTCTGTCTTTGCTGGGGGGAACTCCTACATATCCCTCCAGGCCCAGATCAGATGCCCTCTCCCTTGTCTGGAAGCCCCGACTCTCAGGCAGAATTAGTCCCACCCTCTTCTGAGCACCCAAATAGCTCCTTGTTCCAACAAGTGTGTAAGCACTTGTTTGTAGTTATTTGTTTTTATGACAGCTTCTCCTACTTGACTGCAAGCTCCTTGAGGGCTAGGTCTGTCTTTGTTTGTTTATTTATTTATTTAAAAAAATTTTTAATGTTCTTTTATTTATTTTTGAGAGAGAGAGAGAGAGAGAGAGACAGAGAGAGAGAGTGAGTGTGTGAGCAGGGGAGGGTCAGAGAGAGAGGGAGACACAGAATCTGAAGACAGGCTCCAGGCTCTGAGCTGTCAGGACAGAGCCCGACGCGGGGCTCGAACCCACGAACCGCGAGATCATGACCTGAGCCAAAGCCGGATGCTTAACCAACTGAGCCACCCAGGCGCCCCTGTCTTTGTTTATTTCTGTGTGCCTAGCTTGAGGCTTGGTAGTGAATAAACTTTCACCACCACCACCATCGTCATTGTCATCAGACCTCATGTTTGATGTGCTCTTGGCACATGTTAAATACTTCCTCTACAGCAGACCATGTAACCCTCACTGTGACCCAGCACAACTAGGCAGCAGTTTTATCACCCCCATTTGAGGAAACGGAGGCTCTGTGGGGCTCTCAGGGTGCACTGTTAGTCACTGCAGAGCTGGGGCTTGAACCCTTATCTTCTGACCCCAAGGCCAGTGTTCCCTTTGCTTTATGGGACCAAGGGGTGAAACGACCCTCTCTTCTCTATAGTCAGTCATTCAGGTGAGTCTGCAGGCAGGCTGCGGAGGGGGGGGGGGAGGAGCTGGGTGGCAGAGGAGGGAGTGCCGTGGCTCCTGAGGCTGAAGCACAGGGGGTATGTAGGGCTCAGAGGAGGTGCAGGGGGGAAGGTTCGAGGGAAGGCCTGGGGCAGACAGTGAGTTGGACTCAGGCCTTGTTGAGCTTGAGGTGCCTGTGAACTATCAATATGGAGATGCCCTGTGGGCAGTTGCATCCTTGGGTCTGGAGCTGGAGGGAAATCCTCTCTGGGGAAGCAGGTCTGGGGTTATTGGCATCAGGAGAGATGAGTCTGTGGGGGACTCGTTGAGGGAAAGGAGCTCATGTAGCAGCCTCAGAAGGACTAACAGTAGAGGGAGAATCAGGGCAGAGGGCTTCCTCCAAAATGTGAGAGAGCTCCAGAAATATTTGTAGAATGAATGAATAAATGAGTGAGTGAATGAACGAATGAATGAGTAAAGGAAGGAATGAATGAATGAGTGTAGATGGAAAGGATTGGTAATCCCCCCCTGCCCCCACTCCCAGCCCTGAGCTCCCTGTGATTTATCTGCTCATGACTCAGAATCAAGCCTTCTTCTCTCTCCACAGGACACTCTGGCTCTTTCTTCTCCCCTCCTGGCCCTGCCTTCCACTCACCCCTTCCTCAGGGAGCTAAGACAGGATTGCTGTCCCTACATCATAACTAGGGAAACTGAGGCCAGAGTGGCCCAGACACCAGGCACTCCCGGTCTTAGTGCAGGTGCATTCTGGGGCAGGGGCAGCATTCCAGAGAGGGGGCTACCAGACGGGTGGCGAGGGGGTCTCAGGGGCTTCTGAGACCTCATCTGTGGCCTGGGGATTCTCATCACATGGTCCTGGAAATCCCACTTGCACTTGGAGGGCTCTTGGAGACCACATGGTTTAACCTCCTCATTTTATAGATGTGAAGATCAAGGCTCAGGGAAAAAGAAACTTGCCCAAGTTCATAGTCACAAAAATAATAATGCCCAGCTGCCATTTTTTGAACAACTACTATGTACCAATTGTGTCACACCTGTTCTTTTGTTTATTCTCACCATTTCCTTAGTAGCCTCTGATTTTGTAGATGAAGACTCAGAGGTTCAGAGCGGTGAAGCATTAGTCTGATGTACCACAGTAGGTGGGCTTGGGCCAGATCAGTCTGACACCAAAGCTTGTGTTACTCTTGACTGTCTCTATGATCTCCCACGTCCCAGAGCCTGGTGTCCTGTATCCCAGACCAGAAAGTTTTCTCTGCCAGCTGCAGCTTTGCAGGACCCAGCCAGTGTTTCTGAGGAGGGAAATGACAGTCAGCAAAATGGAGGGAGCGCCGGTGTCTGGCCTTAAGTGTTGGCCGTGCACAAAGCAACTGGGAGGAGGAAGAGAGCAGCTCCCCCTGCCCCTACCCCTGCCCCGTGGCCCAGCCAGGCAGGCCCCCAGCAGCCTGGCTCTCTCCCTCCCTGGGGGCTGGGGCTGCCTCTCCGCCTCTGCCTGCCCGCCTGATCGGGGGCAGAGCTGGCTTCATGTATTATTAATAGCACTGCCAGCCTTCCTGTTTTCACGCTGATAAACCTGCTGGGGAGGGTGGGTGGGAGGGAGGGAGCAAGGTGGCAAACCCGGAGCTCGAGGGCCCCTCCCCACTCAGTGGAGCTGCTCTGCGGGGGTTGGCCCGGCCCCAAGCCTCTGAAGTTGGTTTCCAGAGCATCCCCATCTGAGCCCACAGGGGGAGACCAGGGCTCTCTGCAGGGAATTGGCGTGGGAGGTAGGCCTCTGGGAAGACCCCTCCCTTACTCCTCTAGGATTTCAAGGGCTCCAATCACCTTGGCCTCCCCAGAGGCAGATGTGCTCATGATCCAGGTGGCCACCAGGCTCAGGGTTGAGGATTCAGGTGTGTGTGTGTGTGTGTGTGTGTGTATGTGTGTGTGTGTGTGTGTGAGAGAGAGAGAGAGAGAGAGAGAGAAAGAGAGAGAGAGAGAAAGAGAGAGAGAGACTGGTTCCCAAGATTCCTTGGGGCAAGGGCTAAACATGGACTTCAGGCCACATTGGAGCTGGCCTCTCCCTGCCCCCCACCCCATAGCCTGATCATTTTCCCATCTAGAGCCTAACTTGAGGGTCAAGGGCTGGGTGTCGATGGAGCTGGTCCTGTCAGCTGGGGTGGGATGGGGAAGATGGAGACCATCCTTTGAGCCTACCTGCAGGCTGAGGTCACTCAGCAGGTCCCAATTATGCATCTCTGCCCAAGTTCCTGTTCAGCGATGTCATTTTGGTAGTTTGAAATTGGTCCCGGTGCGAGTATTTACCCCACAGGAATGGACAAATGTTGCGCATCCCCACCTCCAGAACGTATTGGTAGACTTTTACTAGCACAGCCCTGAGGCTGGTATGGAAGGCTCTTCTCTAACCTTGAACATGCCTATACTTCTGTCTTTAACTTCTGCCCAGGTCGCTCCCTAGAATTCTTTTTCTCTTGTCTGTTGGTTTTCATGAACAATGATACAAGCAGTAATAGTGCTGGCTAGCATTTATGGTGTGCTTATTAATTATGTCCTGGGTCTGGTCAAAGAGCCTTACAAATTCGATTCGTCTTCACAGCCGTCCAGTGAGCAGGCGCTCTGTCATGTCCATTTCACAGATGAGGTAACTGAAATCACACAGCTGGTAGATGGCAGAACTGAGACCCCTAGCTGGCTCCTCGGCCTCTGCTGCCAGCTCCCGTATGGCTTCTGCGTGGCTGTGAGAGCCGCTCTGGGTGCCTCCTGTGGGCGGGGGTCTGTCTAGCTGTCCCGGCTCCCGGGCCTCCCTGACTGGCTTCCTCTGTCATCTCCCAGGGGCTGTGCTTTGAACACTAGGGGTCTGAGTTGCTCCTGCCCCCCAGGCTAGGAGCTCCTTGAGCACAGTGCCTGGATCTGATTCATCTGGTGCCCCCAGTCCCTACTCAGGAGCAGGCACTGAGGGCACCTGCTATATGAGCTGCTCGTGGAGGTAACCACAGGGACCCTTTGGCACAGTGCTTGGTATACTGTACCTGCTCATTTGTGTGCTCTGTAAGGGGCACTTACGGTTGCTAGGGGCGAGGCTCAGCCACCCGGCTAAGTTTGTACCAGTGTCTTCCATATGCCAAGCTCCATGTTAGGGGCTGCCGATTATAGTGGCAAGCACGACAGACAAACGTCTTTGTCCTCTGGGAGCTTATGTTCTCATGGGGGAGGCATGCAGTGAACAAGATAAATATAATATAAAGCATTTAGTGAGGCATGCTAAGGAGAAAAAAAATAAAGTGGGGAAGGGGGATGGGGAGTGTCCAGGAGGAGGCTGAAATTTTGATGAGTCAGACTTCTCTGAGAGGGTGATATTTAAGGAAGGGAGGGAGCCGGCTGTGCTGCTTATGGGGTGGGGGAGAGCATTCTAGGCAGTGCAAAGGTCCTGAGACAGGAACTTACTGGGCGTGTGAGCAAGAAGGAGGCCGTTGTGCTTGGAGTAAGGTGAATGGAAGGGAAAATAGGTCAGAGTATTGGAGCCAAGAGAAGCAGGTGGAGCAAAGGAAAGGCTGGTGTAAGTCACACGGAGGAGAGGCACAGAGAGGGTCATGGGGGGCAGCGGCTTTGTCCTCTGCCCAGGAAAGGGACAGATGTGAGGGGAGGGAGCAGGAGAGGGCTCCACTTCCTGCAGCTAAAAACAGTCTTGCAGTCTTGACTGGGTTTTTTGGCACCTTGTGGACCCAGGTGCGGCACCAAATTGCCTCAGTTTCCCGTCTAGACTCCTACCAGCTGTTCCCCTGTCCTGCCCACAAGAGAGTCCTGCCCACTGCTGATCCGAGGTGGCACCATCCTTCTCCTCGGGTTTCTGCTGCCCACTCTGCCTGCCACCTCCCACCTCGGGGAAGACTGATTCCAAGATCAGGTTCATTAGGGGCTAACCACGCAAGCTTCTGCCTTCCAGCCACTCCCCTCCGTGCTTCTGAGCTCCAGCCTCCAGGCACAGCCTGCCCCAGAACCATACAGCTATCTTCCCCAAGATAGTGAGATCCAGGCTTTGGAGAGGTTGGCGGGACCTAGACGAGGCTGTAAAGTGCGAAAGAGCCTAGCTGGCGAGGGGAGGTTGTGAGTTCAGTGGGGGCAGGGATGCTGCAAGGTCTCCTAATTACCAGAGGTCTAGGCGGGCTGAGAGGAGGTGATGCCTGGAGGCGGGGGTGGGAAGTGGGGTGGGTATGTGGACTGGATTTATTCTTCTGATGCCACACCCCACCCCAGAGCCCTAAGTACTCAGCCTCGTAAATAAAACCTACCTAATAAATCTCCCCTGTAAATTTTCTGTGTAGAATTTCATTACTTGTCTCGTTTCCAGTCATTAGGTTTTAGTCCAATTTGGAGTTGCCCCGGATGGCTGTGTAAATCATGCTTGCACTCTGGCGAGTGTGAACTCTGGGGAGAGATCACGCCTTGCTTGTCGGGGTGACTGACAGCTTGAGCCTGGAGATCTGGATCCCGAGCAGTCACCTGTGGGGTGTCGGCGGCTCGCACCAAGCTCCTGCTCTCCTCCTTGCCTTGGAAAAGGAGATACCATTAAGTGAGCACCTTACGTGTGCTGGGAACTTTACACATATCATCTAGAACCCTCACACAAGCCCCACAACGTGGGAACTACTGTTTGCATCTTACAGAGTAGGACTGAGGCTCAGAGAGGGGAAGTGGCTTGTCCAAGGCTGCCCAGCTCCAGTGGTTTATACCTGGATTGTCTGCCTTTGAGCCCTGGTTTACCTGACTTCAGGTCCGTTGTGTTTACTGCCTCCCAGCTTCATGGATGGAGGAAGCTGTGAAGAACGTAGCACAATGCAGCCTCTTCCATGAAGCACTTCTTGGTTACCAGCTGGTGTCAACCCTCTGTTGTCTGCTGCCCCATATGAACTTTGAAAGATGTTGGGAACTTTGATCACATCCAGCGGTCCATGACCTTTTGTGTGCTGTGTTCTCTAACATACGGCTCCCTGGGGTTTTGATCCATATCCCTTTGCACACCTGTAATTATACATCCTGTTCTGTGATTGTCAGGTTCTTGTCTTTCTTCCCTTTTAAAACGTAAGCTCCGTGAGAGTAGTGGCCACATCTGGCTTGGCTTACCAGTGCATTTCCAGCATCTGGTACAGTATGCAGCACATAATAGGTAATCAATAAATTTTTCATTGAATAGATGAAGGAAATAATAAAGGAACGAAGTAGTCACCCCAGGATGGGGAAGGACGAGATGTTAATATACCAGGGTCTCCCTTGTGCAGGTCAGTTAGGGTCCCGAAACCCAGTGGAGGTCTGTGTGGGCAGGGAGGATTCTGGAGCCTCATGCCCAGGCCCCTGACTCAGTGCCAGTCTCAGCTCTCACCCCAACTTCAACCGTTAGCCCCAGACCCAGCTTAACATCCAACCCCAGCCACAGCCCCTAACTCAGCTCTGACTCTGATCTCTGCCCCAACGGACACACACATCCAACCCCGACCTCAGCCTCATCCTGAATCTGATCCCAGCCTGAATTTCAACCATAGCCTCACCCCCAATTTCAGCTTAGTCCAGCTCCAACCTTAACCTCAAGATCACTAGTCTTGGGACAGCGGTGGTTCCTTCTGGCCCATGGGTCAGGGAGCAGCCACGGCCACCAGATGGTGGCCGTCCTGGAGGTCTGCCATATTCTCCCCACTGCCTTAGAGAGGCTGCAGACCTGTTGACTCCTTGTGGGGACAGTAATTATTTCTTATTGCCGCGTCGTGGTTACAGTTTGCAAACCACATACACGTTCGTCAGCCCACCAGATCTTCGAACAGCTTGAGAAGTGTGCGTTTCTTTATGTTATACAGGAGGAAATGGAGATTATTAAATGCTTTAGCTGGTTTGTGGCAAAGGGGGTGCTATAAACCAGCTCTTCTTACGCTGAGTTCCAAGCTGTCCCTAGTTCTCTCTGACCTGCTGGGAAGATGATAGGGACTTTTGGTTCTGTGGGGTGTGTGTGTGTGTGTGTGTCTGTCTGTCTGTCTGTCTGTCTAAAGGAAGCAGGGACTACCCTGGGGTGGCCTCCACTAAGGGATGTGACAGAAGCAATCTTAGTGTTTCCCACCCTGAGTTTAAGAGAACTTGAAAGGAGAGAAGGGTGAAGATATTGACGATGCCGAAGAGAGTGTGGATGGGCTTGAGGAGTGTTTGGTTAGGGTCCTGGAAGGAAGCAGAATTCCCCTCA
This sequence comes from Cryptoprocta ferox, assembly GCA_028646485.1. NCBI lineage: Eukaryota > Metazoa > Chordata > Mammalia > Carnivora > Eupleridae > Cryptoprocta > Cryptoprocta ferox. The sequence goes on along the minus strand of CM053570.1, from coordinate 73,406,855 downwards.
AATGGTGTACATGTACAGACTGTAATGGACGGGCTACTTACAAGGCATGGGTGGAGTTTATTTTGTCTTATTTTATATTTTTAAGTGTTTATTCTTGAGAGAGAAAGAGAGAGACAGAGCATGAGCAGGGGAGGATCAGAGAGAGGGAGACACAGAATCTGAAGCAGGCTCCAGGCTCTGAGCTTTCAGCACAAAACCCGACATGGGGCTTGAACCCACAAACGGTGAGATCATGACCTGAGCCGAAGTTGGCCACTTAACTGACTGAGCCACCCAGGCGCCCCGGCGTGGGTGGAGTTTAAGAAGCAGCAGGGGATGGTGAGGCCCCAGAGGCTGCCAATAGTCGGAAGCATTTACCACCTTTAGGGCTGATGCAGCAAGGTGGGGGAGATGGTGCTGTCGCAGCCCAGGGAGGGCTGGTGCTGTGGAGGACGGATGCCTGGTGCAAACTGTAGTCATGGAGAAACATAGCCACTGCCAAAAATGTTGCCCAGGAGAGAGGGGGCGGGGAAGGAATCCCTGACCTCCTCTCCCCCCTCTCTGTAATCTCTGCCAGTATCTCCCACCGAGGGGCACCCGGGCCATGCAGTGTTCTGGGGTCAGCCTCCCAGGGCACAAAGCGGAGCTGAGAAGGGCAGGGATTGAATGTGGAGCAGGGGATCAAATGACGAATAAATAGCACGAGGAGCAAGAGAGACGGTGGAGCAGGTCGTCAAGGAGAGACAGACAGACAAAGAGAAACTGAGCGAGGTGGAATGTGTGTGAGAGAGGCAGTGAGAAAGGGCTCAGCCTGTTTGTCTGGGCAGGTCTGCCGAACCCAAATCCGGCTCATCTGTGTCTCCTCAAATAAACTTCTGGGAAGTGAATGCCTGAAGCTGGCAGAGTGCAGAGAAGTCAGCAAATATGTGTGCAGTGAATTCTAAGCCTTCTGTTCCCAGCTCCTGGGAAGAGCAGCAGAGCCTTGGGTGTCCCTCACCTCCCCCCGCCCCCCCAGCCTGGCGCCCCGGTCCCCTGCCTTATTGCTCTGATCCTGGGAATGGCCCCCACCACATGTGCATGGAAATAAGGAGAGAAATCTCTCACCCAGCAGATCTGGGGTCCAGAGAAATACAAGTGACCCTGAGCAGTGAAGCTGATGTCTGAGGTTATGCAAGCCTTCACATGCATGATTTGATGGCACCCTCCTAACATCTCTGTGAGGCACGCTGGGCTGGGATTGTTGTTCCATTTTATAGGCGAGGAAACTGAGGCTAATCGGGAAGGGACTTTCCTAAGACTGTTATGAGTTAGCGGTGGACTTTTGATTAGGACCTCACACTGAGCCCTAGCCCAGGCCCAGACTGGCCCTGAACCTGGCCCAGCATTAACCCCTGAACATGGCCTCAGACTGAGCCTCACATTATCTGGGCCAAGAGGTCATAGCAGCCCAGGGTCCCCTCGAGTGTTTTCATACTAATTCTGCTGTGGATGGACTCCTGGAATACCCTTGAGGCTTGGAAGAAGAGAAACTTTTATTAAAAAAAGATCATCACTATTTTTGAAACATATATTCTGTACTGGGCACCATGCTAAGCAGTTTGCTTGAGTTATCTCACCTAATCCCCTCAACAATTGATCATTTCAGTACTATTATCATCCTCACTTTTTACATGAAGGAACTGGGGTTCTGAGAGGTTAACTAGCTTTACAGAATCCCACAGCTACTATGTGGTGGAGCTAGGATTCAAATCCAGGGGTGGCCTGTGATAGAGGAGACTGGAGAGGGTGGCCTCCTGCACCTCCAGGGGAAGGAGACGGGGTCCAGAGGACCTGTGGGTCATGGAAAGAACATTCTCAGTCCTGCCCAGGACAGAGTATCTGTAGTCATTACACTGCTGGGCACAGTCCACAAAGTATGGACATGTGTACTAGTCAGGGCCCTCCAGGGAAACAGAACAAGAGGCTCTATCGAGATATACAAAAGAGATTCATTATGAAGCTTGGCTCACGTGACTATGGAGGCTGAGAAGTCCCACCACCTGCCACCTGCAGTCTGGAGGCCCAGGAAGTCCGGTGGAGTAGTTCTAGTCCAAATCCAGAGGCCTGAGAAGCAGGAGAGCCAAGTCCAAATCTGAAGCGCTGGTGTCTGAAGGCAGGAGAAGATGGATGTCTGAGCTCATCAGAGAGCAAATTCTCCCTCCTTCTGCCTTTTTGTTCAATTCAGGCCCTCGACGATGGGTTGGGTGATGGGTGGTGTCTGCCCACCCCTCCACCCCACCAGGTGAGGGTGATCTTTATTCTGTCTGCCGATTCAAATGCTAATCTCTTCTGGGAATGCCCTTGGAGACATTTCTAGAAATAATGTTTTACCAGCTATCTGGGTATCCCTTAGCCCAGTCAAGTTGACACATGAAACTAATCATCACAGCATGCTACACACTTGTGAGAGATATATGTCTGCCTTCCAAGAGAAGGCGCTGATGTGTGTCAGGAGCCTCTCTACCCACCTTTGCAGTGCCATGCACAGTGCTAGGCATGGGAATGACTGATTAAAGCCCCAGCTCAGAACTGTGAGGAGAAGAGAGAGGTAAAGGACACTTTCCAGGAATGCCGGACCAGGGCTGAACCCCAGGGAGAGCCCAGGTCTCCTGCAGCCATCTGTTCCCTCAGGCAGCCCTTTCTGGGGTCTCCCTGTACATCAATAACTCCCCTCCTGTGTCCTACCCCCTAGGGATTCCCAGGAAGGAGAAGGGGATTCAGAATTTCCACCCTTCCATCTGTAGGGCAGCATGAGATGTGAAGATGCTGAGCTTGGAGACCTGGCATCTCCATGATTATGGGCAAGTTCCTCGCCCTCTTTGGCCTGTTTTCTCCCATGGAAAGGGAAGCAGTATGCCTCAGTGATTCCCAGGATCCCTTCACACCGATTTCTTCCCCTGATTCTCCAGCTCTGATCCCGGCAGCATCTCATCCTGCTCCTCCCCTCCCTTCTTCAGCCTCTGGGCAGAGACTCTGGCCATGGTGCTGAAGGCGGCCATGGCCTCTACAGGGGCTTGGAGGTATGGAGGTGAGCAATGTACCCATCCCAGCATTTGTGAGGGCAGAGGAAGACTACCTTAACTGAGCACCTGCTATGTACCAGTCTCTCTGCTCTTCACTTTACCTGCATTATCACACTGACTGACACGGTGTCCCTCGGGGGAAGAGATTATCATGGGGAAACTTAGTTTCAGGAGGGTGGGTCCCACACCTTCTAGAAAGCTACTCTCCTGACTTTGGATTTCAAGTAGCCTTGGTTCCCAGAGATGGTCCTGGGACAATTAAGGGCAGCTGAAAAAACAGTGACACGCAGAAATGGTTGATAAAACTGTGAAGGAACGTCTGTTGGCATTGGTTCTGAGCCCGCGGCCAGAGATGAATGATTGAAACACCAGGCTTGTTAAAGCGAGAGCACGTTTGATTTCTCTCCCCTGCACTGCATGCGATTTCGCTGGAGGGAAGTTAGCAATCAGCTAATTGACATTGAATTAACCATGAAACTCAGCCCGTGCCTTCTCTCTGAAGCGCTCTCCAGCAAGACTTTATCAAGGCTTTGAATTATTGATTATTACTTATAGCTCTGATGGGGTGATTTACTTTTATTTGTTTTCACATTGGGTGTCCTTCATAAGTGTCCCTGAGAGTGGGAGGCACCCAGACAGCAGGGCTTTTTACCTGAGCAACAGGGGGAGCGTCCAGGGACAGCAGGTCTGGACAGTCCCTTCTACCCCGAAGAAACGAACCTGTTTTAGTTAAACCATGGAAATTTTGTTTTTTGTTTGTTTGTTTTTGGTGCTGTTACTGTAGCAAGGCCTAGCCTAATCTAACAGGGACTCTGAGGGCTGGCTTCCTTCCTGATTCCTTATGATACTAAGCTTAGAGTCTGAATGAGCTGTGTTCCCTACCCCTGACATCTGAACTCTCTCTGTAAAGACTCTTCCTGGATATTTATTTCAGCTTCTTCAGATACCTGAATTCTTCCATAGCACTGAAGCCAAATGGCTTTCTGGACTCTGCCTGCATATTCTGCATATTGTTGAGGCAGTGAATCCACTCGCTCCTGAAGTAATCATTCAAATGTGCTCAGCTCTTGACTGTCTCTCTTGGACTTGTCCGTGTAACTTCCACGCATCTGGGAGGGCTGTGTTCTATGGAGCCTGGCAGAGTAGCTTCATTCTTCTCTGTTTCATGACAGCTTCTTAAGAATCTGAAATTAGATATCTGAAGCCGCTCCTCTTCCAGGCCAAACAACTTTTCAACTCTTCCTCACAAGACTAGATTGCAAGTCCCGTCTTTGATTTGGTCCCCTCTTTCATTGGGAATCCAGTGTGTCTGGGAGTCTCTGAAAATACAACACCTAGAACTGATATAGCACTCTAGATATGGCTTGAGAGTGGTCGAGCTCTCAGAACCATCAGCTTCTATGGGTTGGATGTTAGATCTTTAATGATGCAGCCCAACAGGGATGGATAGCTTCATCCTATGACAGAGGCATGTACTTCTCATTGAATTCATGTGCTTCTCATATTTCCCAGCTTCCTTTTGGCCAGGCAGAACCATGTGACCAGTCTGGCCAATGGTCTGTGAGCTGAAGTTACATGTAACATTCTGGAATGAAACATTTAAGAGTTGATGAGTGACATTCCAGCTCTTTTTCCTTTCCACGGTGACCTGGAAGCCATGTGTTCCAGATGGTGTTGCTGTAAGTAACACAAGCAGCTTGATCAGATGCCGTGTTAGAGATGGACAGCATGCATGGGCAGATGTCATGTGGAGATGGTGTGCTATACAGGGGTCACTCCAGACAAATGTCACTGTGCAGATGCACACCATTCTGAATGCCTAATGTCCTTGTGGAAGAAAAGAAGAGAGGGAGCTTTGAGTGCCTACTATGTGCAAGCTATAAATGATATCTAATTTGAGTCTCACAATTTTGTGGGATAAGGATTATTATTCCCATTTGAGAGATGAAGAGACTGAGGCCTAGAAAGTATGTGAGCTGGGACTTGACTTTAGAGTCTGCCTGCTTTTAATCACCACCAGACTCCCAAGACTTGCTGTCTGCTCAATCTCTCATTGCCCTTCACCTTGACAAATGCACCATTTCCTTTCCTTCCTAGAATATTTCAGAATCATGAGGCACTGTGGTATGTTTTGAGCGTCAGTTACCTCTCCTAAAACTGGGAATAATATTAGTACCTACTTCTTAGGTTGTCCTAAGGATTGAGTTAACATACATAGAACATTTAGCACAGAATTAACATTATTTAAGTGTTAGTCACTCATACAGTAATAGCTAATGTATATGGAGTACTGTGTTTACTATGTTCCAGATATAGTGCCAAGTGCTTGGTTCATTTCATTTAATCCTCAAAATGACCCTTGAGGCAGGTGTTAGTGCCCTCATTTTCAACCGGGAAAACTGAGGCTTTAGAGAACTCGAGTGAATTATCCAAGTTCACATACTGAGGTGGTGGCAGTGTAGCACTCTGAATTTTGGTCATCTGAGGCTGTGCTGTGTGACGTCAGAGCAAAGGAATAATAATAGGATGGGAATAACTTCTACATATTGAGTGGTTGTTACATGCCAGGAACAGTGCTCCTCTATATAATCTTAATTTTCAAAACTGTCCTCTCTGAGGCAAGTCCTATTATGAGCTGAATTTCTTACATGAAAGACAGAGTAAGCAAGAGTAGGTCACTTACTCAAGATCGGGACACTGTGGTGGGGATCTGGACCCCTGTTGCCCATGTTGTTGACAGCTCTTGCACTTACCCAAGTGATCACCTTAATGGCAGGGAAGGTGTACATGTTACCTCCTCCGACTGTGATGTGATGCTTGGATTAAAACATGCATTATAACACTGTATGTTAACCATACTGGGATTAAAATAAAAACAAACCAAACCGAAAACAAAAGGATTCAAGAAGTTTTAAGAGGAAGGGATACAGAGCTGCACCAGGCAGAGGGCAACACAAAAGAAGTGGGTGTTGAATTGCTGGCCTTCCCATGGCTCCAGGTGATATGAGCAGGTCACAACCGGTTTGATTCAACTTCATTGAGTCTTGGCCAGCTGCATGCATTTTGAGCTGGCCCCGACAGGTCTGGTTTGATTCGAGCCAGCTTGAATCAGTTAGATCTAGTTGCAGCCAGTTGGGACCAGCCTGAACTGGATTGACCTAGTTTAAGTCTGTTTGTCTCTTCAGCCTTAGAGTTTTGACTCCCTGTTGATGTACTTCTCTTGGACTCCCTGGTCAGATGGCTTTGGTTGGGACACTAGTGAGAGAGAAAGTGTAACCTTTCAGGGGCCAGGCCTTGTCCCCACGGGGATCTGCAGCTGGAGGACCTCAGCTGGTGAGCCCGGGCTTGGCCAACTCTGCCAGAGTACCCCATCCTCCATTTCCCTTCTCTGTCCCCATAGAATCCCCTGGCCATGTGCTCTTCCCTCACCCTGTCCTATCCTAGAAGTCAGCCTTTCCTTCAATTTCTTCCTGAGGGTGCCAACCCAGGGGATCCTGGCATGCTGATCTCGGATAGTCCCTGAGCACAGGCTTGTCTGGGATGGCGGGGCTCATGGGGGGGTGGTGCCCCCTGTAATGGGTGACTTGCGAGGGTTGCTCACTTCATTCCCAGACCCTGAAACAGATGTGACTTGCACCACTACACTGGCAATTCAATTAAACATTGATGTGCATGGGGCTGGGGGAGGAAGGTGGGCAGAAAGGGCAGGTGCTGGCTAATGGGATGCCACATCACATTATCATCTCACAGAAACCAGTCCCCCTTCAGAGAATAATGTTGGGAATGAGGACCCAACAGGCTTAGGGATAGGGCCTCTGTGTGGGCGGGACCCCCGCCCTGGGGCTTGCTGCTCTGTTCCCAGCTAGACTGGGTAGTGATGGAGCTGCAGGGCTGAGCAGAGCCAGGAAGAGTCAGAAAGCCAGCACCAGCCGTCACCTGGAGCTGATAGTCCCCAGGACTGACCCCTCCTCCTTCCCTGTCAGTGCCATGCCCCAGGCCATGAGTATTTTGGTTAGTGAATGGGGACAGCCACCTGGTTGGGAACACATATTCTTAGAACTAGAAGAATCTTGTCTGGCACATGTACCCATGCCCCTTCCACAGGCCTGTGGAGTCCACTCTGTATATCTAGAGAATACAGAGAGAGCAGGATAGAGAGAAGGAGGGTGTCCAGCTCCAGGCCAGAGCCTTTTCTACCGTGTTTTGTACCCTCTCCCTTGCATGGAGGCAAACCACTTGAGAGAGCTAGTTCTCTCCTTCTCTCCCTACCATTCTCCTATGCTGTCACCTCCCCCTGTCATGAAGCAGGCCATGCCAGGGCTCTTGGGACCCTAGAGGATCCTTCCTATTTCCTCGGTGGGTCCCAGTTCTTCAGGCCCTAAGAGGTGGGATGGGGGCTGCAAAGGAGAGGGGTGATGGGTCTATGCATGTTAATCAGGGGGGGAATCTCAAGGGACTGTGTCAGTCCAGTTTGTCCTAAGGTCAAAGACTGTCTCCAAGGGACCAACCGAGCCCAGAAACAACTGTGTTCAGAGACTGACGGCTGCCCGTGCCTAGGGATTGCCCTGCCCAGGGAGTGGTGACTATGCCAGGGAGCAACCATATCCAGGGACTGACCGTGCCTATGGAATGGTTATGCCCAGGGACCCACAGTTCCCCAGGACCAACTGAACCCAGAAACAACTGTTCTCAGGGGAACAAATGTTCTCAGAGACACTTGGAGGATTCATTGTGTCTGGGGCTCACCTTTGCCTTGGGACTAACTTTGTCCACAGTGACTGCCTGAGAGCTGCGTGGACCCAGGGGCTACCCATGCCCAGGGACTGATTATGCCAGAGTATGTCTGTGCCTAGGGACTGACTGGATATAGCTTGACTGTGCTCATAGACTGTTTTCAGGGACCATCTATGGCCAGAGACTCACGTTGCCCAGTGACCAATTGTGTTCAAGAATAGCTATACCTAGCAGGGGCACCTGGGTGGCTCAGTCGGTTAAGCATCTGACTTCAGCTCAGGTCATGATCTCACGGTTCGTGAGTTCGAGCCCCCATCGTGCTCTGTGCTGACAGCTCAGAGCCTGAAGCCTGCTTCAGATTCTGTGTCTCCCTTGATTTCTCTGTCCTCCCCTGCTTGTGCTCTGTCTCTCTCTCTCAAAAATAAATAAACATTAAAAAAAAAAAGAAGAGCTATACCTGGCAAACCAGCAGAGCCCAGGACTGGACTGGGCACAAGGATGGACTGTATCTAGACATCCAAGACCCACTGTGCCCAGGTACCAGCTGTCCCTGGGGACTATGGTGGGGAGCAGAAGCTTTTCCACCTGGAAATAGTCATGTGCCTGGCATATAGGCTGCCCAGATGCGTGGCACCATGACTGGTGTGGGGGCCTCTGGCCACAGCCTTTCTTCTGGGACAGTGGGAGGAAGGAGCCTATGCCCTCAGTGCAGACAACCGCAGATCCCCCAGTCTGGAGCCCAGTGAATAGAGAAAGAGAGAGAACACAGAACTATTGAGCACCTATTCTGCATCATCACATGCTTGGTCCTTCCTTCCCATTACGTCATTTCATCCTCAGGACAACCCCAGAAGGTAGTAGGTGTGAGCCTCTTTTACAGGTGAAAAGCCAAGGCTCACAGATGTGAAAATTCTTTTTGGTCTTTCTGACCGCAGACCTCTTAGCCACGCTGCTCTTCTGCCTCTAAGGCTGTGTGGGCTTCCGGCCCTCCACGTGGCGCACCCCCCCCCACCTCCCCAAGTAGACGGAAAGGTTGGAGACTTCCTTGGCTTACAGAAGAAGAAACTGAGGAAGGCCCAGAACCCAGACATTGAGTCTGCACTTGGCAAGTTAAACCCGCTCCTGGCAGCGGCCCTGACCTCTCAGGCATGGGAAGAGCACTTGGCAGGCCTGGTAGGAAGGACTTCCTGCGGGCTGCATTCCTGCTCGCTGTCTTGGAGGCAGGCAGGCTGGGGTGCGGAGGCCGCCGGCCTCACACAAGCCCCCTTTCATGATGCCCAACAAGGCTCCCTCAGAGCCGGGGCTCGGCTGTGCAAACATGCACATCTGGGCTGCCGGCCGGAGCAGGGCAGCGGAACTCCCCCGCAGCTGGCCAGCTGCTCCTGACCTCTGGACAAAGGCAGCTGTGGCCCTGTGGGGGCTCCCAGGGGATGTGGGGCTCTGGAGGGTACAGCCCCTATGCAGCCCTCCATGGGGAACAGTCCTCTCTGGCTGCTGCCTGTCATCTTCATCAGGCTGGAACTCGACACTGACAGCATTTCCTGCTGAGGGCGCGCTCTCCTCCCCCACCGGGCCCACACCCAGCCCAGAATGAAGAAAATAGCACAAAGGCTGCAGGCAGCGAGGGCTTCAAAGAAGCCTCCGAACAGCCACCCCATCCTCATGGAGTTTATCATTTCAGGGAGGAGAAAGACACGAATCAAATAATTACACACAAAAAACACAATGATAAATAATAGCAAACTCTTACATCTGTGTTTTTCAGATTCTGGGCATTGCTTTTGGTGCTTTACACATTTTAACTCATTTCATCCTCATAACAACCCTATGAGAGCAATATGATTATTATGCCCCTCTGTATGTAGAGATTAGTTGGTTGAGGCACAGAGAGGTTTAGGTGACTCACTCAAGGCCACACAGCTAGAAAGTGGCAGAGCCAGGATTTGAAGTCAGTGTACATTCTTAACCATGATGCACATTCACAGATCACTGTAAGGGCTGTGACGGGACGGGGGAATGGGGTTGTCACTGGAGAGGGAAATAGGATTTGCGCTTAGGGAAGATTGCTTTGGTGGCTGGGCGGAGGGCAGATCTGAGGGTCTGGACTGCAGGCTGTCACAAGAGTCTAAATGAGAGATGATGGAGGTGTGGCCTGGATGAGGCCTGAGGAGAAGAGGGCAGGTCTGGGGGAGGTAGAAGCTTCTAGAATGGTGGTACCTGGCAGCTGACTGGGTGTGGGAGTGAACTCTCCACCTTGTGTTTGGAGGTCAGCCAGCTGGGACCCAGTGCCTTCTTCACCTGTCTGGCAGGACCCCTCTGGCTCTCCCGCCTGCCTGGAGGGAGGAGGAGTGGTCTGTGGGGCATGTCCGTAGAGGTCCAGCTCCAGGAACGTCCCTGAGGGTGCAGGGGGAGAGGCCAGCGGTGCAGGGGAGGCAGCTCCGCACTGGGCATCAAACATGGATTTAAATCCTGCCTTCGTTGGCAAGCTGCGGGACTCTGGGTGAATTGCCTACGTCTGGGAACCTTCATCTCTTCTGCAGTCGGAGAAATGGTGCCTCCCTGGCAGGAATCGTGTGAGACAGTGGATATGAAAGTAGCTGCAGAGGGAGAGCCTGAGGAACTCTTTGTTGCAGCTGCTTAAAGCATCACTTGAGCCCCTTTCCATGTGATGGGGGGGGGGGCAGGGAGGGCGCAGGGGACCTAGGCACTGGTGTCCAGGATGTCCTGTGCTGTGATGATCTTGGATGTGAGCCTGCCGTGGCGTGGAAGAGCCAGGGCCGTCCTGCCTGGCGGGTAGAGAGAACAGTCCTGCCCGAGTCAGCGTCTGGAGTGGGGCTGGCCGGGAAGGGCATCCCTCATTCATTCCAGCTCATCCTCCCATTTAACAAGCGTTTAACTGAGCATCTACTAAGGGCCGAGCCCTGTCCAAGGGGGCTGTGGTATCCAAATGAAGCGAGGTCTGCCCAGTCCTGGCTTTCCAGAGCTCCCTATACAGTGGGGGCGGCCGGTGGTGCTGAGCACGAATAATAATTAACCAAGAGGGTCATGAAAACCCCCGGGGAGGTAAGGAGAGTGACCGGGGAGAGGGGATCCTCCAGCTGAGGCCTGGCTGACAGAAGAAGGCAGCCTGGAGGTGCCAAGGGGAAGGTCTGGCCAGCTTAGGTGTCCAGTGAGAAAGGAGGGGTGTGGTGGCAGAGGAGAGGCCCTGAGAGATAGGAGAGAAGCCAGCTGCCTTTGGGCTCCGCAGGCCTTTCTAGGGAGTGTGAACTCCAGGAGCAATGGGAAGCCTTTGAAAGGATTAACACCAGGCCAGAGCAGAATCTGATACACTGGTTTCAAAGGTTATGCCAGTTGTCGTGCAGAGAACCAACTGAATGGGGGAAAGATAGGCTCCAATCCTGCTCCCTTCCCCCAAAGGACCACACCTCTGTCGGTGTAGGCATTACCTGCCCTCCACACCCCCACCCTTCTGGAGACTTCGGGCTCCAGAGGCTCCATGGCCCCCGAGAGCACCCAGACCCCTGAGACAGAGGACTGGCTGACTGCCCTGGGCAGTCTGGGCTGGAAGCCCCCACGCGGGGACCCAAGTGCAAGGACAGTGGGCTCGGGCCTGGCTACCCTGCTTGCTTCCACCCACCATGCAGGGCAGGCCCCCCACCCCCACCCCGCATGGGGCTTTTGAATTAAAAAGTCTTAACTTTTTCTTTTAAATGGCAGCTCTGTGTACTGTACATGGTAATTAATACATTAGCATTTATGCAAAATACCATCACAGCCGGGCTGGTATGTCAGCTGCCTTCCTGAGCTGTAAAAATGTGAGCGCCCCAAGGTACCTCAGACAGGCCCCCCCAGCCCCCCTGCCCCCCCGCCCCTAGCAGACGGCTCCATTTGACCTGCGCCACTCACTACCGTTCCTAGCATGTGTCTGTGCACGCCGGCCAATGTATATGCTTCCTCTTACAAGGGTCTGCGGGTATGCAGATCTGTCCTTGCGTGAGTGTGTGTACACGTGCTCCCTGCATTCGTACGAATGCACGTGTGTGGTACCTGAGGGTATCTCTGTGTCTGCGTGTGCTCTTATACATGTGGTTTTATATGTGAGCATCTCTGAATGTATGTGTGTGTGGACCTCTCCGTGTGCCGTGTCTGCAGGTAGTTTTGTATTTGTGACTGAGTATCTGTGCATGTCTGTCTGTCTGTGTGCCTGGGTAGTGTCAGTGTGTGTCTGTGTGCATCCATGTGGGTTAGGCACACACGCACATATGTGCACGCACGTGCATATTCGTGTTCATAGGTGTGCGTCACCGGGCGCTTGTGTGTAAGAGCCTAGGTGTGGGTCACTAGGGATGCCTGTGGGGTCTGCTATTTGTGTCTGTGCATCTCTGTGTTAGTAGAGCTATGTACACCTCTGTATGTGCATTCCTATACATGCAGAAGAGTGTTCACACGTGTGTGTGTGTGTGTGTGTGTGTGTGTGTGTGTGAGATGCTTGCTAGAGTGGCTCAGAAAGGCGAACAGTGACACCTGGGGTCAGCCTGGGGCTCCACCGCTTGCTAGCTCTGAGGTCTTGGGAAAGTCACACGGACTGTCTGCCCCAGTCCCTGTAAACTGGGACTAATGAAATCCACCCTGCCCCAAACAACAATAATAAATATTCACTGGGCACTGGATGCCCTGCAGTCGAATGGGGGAGATGAACCCATAAGCGGGTGATAGCACAGGGGGCTGTGAGGAGCGTCACTTAGCCCCGGCAGGAGACGGGCTTAGGGAAAGCTGCTCTGAGCAGGCAATTGTTGCTCAAATCTTGGAGGATGAGGAGGGGTCAGCCGCCTGAAGGAGGGCGGACATGGAGTGGTGTGGCCCATTCCGACCGGCTGGAGGCCAAGCAGGAGCAAGCTGGCAGGAGTTGGGGGACCTGCCTGGTGGGTCATCCAGGGTTGCACATACTGGGGCAGTGGGGGGGCCAGTGAAGGCCTTTAAGAAGGAGAGAGTCAGGGTCAGAGTAAATCCTCACTTGAGCTTCTGCAGGGAGGAAGGACTATAGTGGGAGGCAGTTCTGGGGGGGGAAACATGGGTGCCTGGCTGCTGAGGGGTAACCCTGAGCCCAGGCAGTGGGGGAGCAGAGAAGGGAAGGGGGGGGGGTCAGAGGGAATTGCTGAGTCAGCATCAACAGTAGGCAGAGATTGATTAGATAATGAAGTGCGGGGAGGGAGGGGGAGACCTGGGAGGGGGCCCACTTCATCTGTGGCCCCAGCGATTGGATGGTGGATGAGGCTGTCCACTGAGACAGTGAACCCAGAAGGAGGAAGGAAGGGGTTCTCTCCGGAGGGAGGGTGGTGAGTTTTACACCTCTTGAGGCTGCAACACCTATGAGATATCATTCATTAATTCATTTACTCATACACTCACTGTGTATCAGGCATCTGAGAGCCCAAGATGAACAAGGCAAAAGATTGTCATAGGCAGAGGGAAAATCAGGTGCCAAGGCCCAGTAGGAAGAGACTGTGGATTCTGGGAAGAATAACAAAGGCTCAGGAAGGTGGAAGAATGTAGGGGAGGGGAGAGAGCAGGCCTGTAAGTGGATGTAGGTGGAGTGAGCAGGTGAAATGTTTGGGGACGGCAGGAGGGGGGAAGCACTGCTGGTTGGGGGTTGCCGGGTCAGGTTTGCGTTTAGGAAACCCTTTCTTTTCTCTTCTTGCCCATGCCCGTAGCCTGCTGAAGGATCCGTGGGTTTCTGATTTGTGAAATGGGGCTGCTGCTCTGTGTCGCTGCCACAGAGTTGTGAAATAGAGCGATGCTGGGCCCTGGTCACATGCCCCTGCTGTCATGGAACTTCCAGAGACAGACACTATGTGTGGTAGATGCCGTGAAAGGGGACGGTGCGTGATAGGTAGTGAATACCTGCTTGTTGAATAAAGTGCCCATTGAATGAATAGTAGCACAGGGGCCTGGGGAGCTGAATAAAGGAGGCATTGATGACTGGGGTCCATCTGGGAGCAGAGGAGTATTAGGGAAGATTTCCCAGACGAGGTGATTCCCAAGTTGGGTCCTAGAGAATGAGTAGAAATTATCCAGGGAGGGGGCAGCATGGAGGGCTGGGGGAATTGTAAGTCATTCAGTGGGGCTGGTGCACGACTGTGCAGGGTGAAGAGTGTAGATGGGTGCGGTTGGAGCACGACCAAGGCCGTGTCACAAAAGACCTTGAGTGCCAGGCTAAGGGGCTTAGATCCCCCTGGCCATCCTCCCTGCCATGGGCAGTGTGGAGCCATAGATGGCTTCTAAGCAGAGGAATGCCTGGTGAGTAAATTTTGTAGAAATCATCCTGGGTACTGGGAACTGACTGAGGGAGGGCAGGGCTAAGGACAGGGAGCCCAGTCTTTTGTGGCTTAGTTTGAAAGTAATGACTGTGCTGCTATACCTCTTGGGTTTATCCTAAGGAACGGGGCACCAAGCCTTTTTGAAATTACGGCATGCCCTGGGCGAGCAGCAGGAACCCTGGTTTCAATCCTGCACCCTGCCATTATCTTGCCCTGTGACCTTGACTTGGCCAAGTCAATTAGCTTCTGAGAGCTTTAGGTGGTTCTTAGGTCAGGAGATCGGCAGGAGGTCACCTCCTGGGGGGAGAGTCCCCTCAGGCACCAGAGGGCAGGGAGGGGGCCTGCTGCCTCCCTCCTTCCCTTTCCTCCTAAGCAGGAGGGTGAGGACAGGGACAAGGGCAAGCTCATGTATTTTCATGCCGTGGCCTCGACACTCAGCCCCACAGTCCCAGCTCACAGAGGCTGGGAGGCTGCTCTGGGGTGGGCCGACCCCGTCCGCAAGCAGACACTCTGCTATTGTTCAAAATGGAATTGGTCCCAGGAAGCTTGGAGCCTGTGAAAACCACCATGAATTTTGCAAAACAGCTCCGAGGCGGTAAAGCATGTCAGAAGACTCAAATGTGGAAATCCCTATTTAGAAACTCCACTCTGGACAGGCATGATGTGCCTGGAGAATGGGATGGGGCAGGGGCTCGGGCCCTACCCGTCCCTCTGCTGGCAGCATCGAGTGTGCCGAGCACACGCCAGATGCGGGACAGCCCCTTGGACCCGGCTTCTGTCCTGTTCACCTGGCCTCGGATTGAGCCCCTCCCCAGGCACCCCCCCATCCTTGCCCAACGTACCTATACTTTCTTTCTCTTTTGAAAGCAGCGTTATCATTTTGTAGAAAAGGATACATATGCTCGTTGCGAAAAATTCAGACAAAATGGAAAAGTTCAAAGAAAAATGTAAAAATCACCTCAGATTTCACCATCCAGAGATAACCACATAACATTTTGGTGAACGTCCTTCCAGACTTCTCTCTGTGCATAAATATACACAAATAGATTCCACGTATGTAATTCTACCCTGAGTGAGATCAGACGCCACATGGTTCTGTCACCTGTTTTTTTCCCCCCCACTCAGCAATATGTCATGGACATCCTTCATATCAATACATGTAGATCCACCTCTTAGTTTTAATGCCTGCATTATGTGTGTGGATAGACCTCGCTTTACTTACCCAGTCCCCAGCTGATGGTGATATGTGTGTTTCCCAATTGTTTTACTTTTATAAATATCCCTGCAATGAGCTTCTATGTGCATGTATCTTTGTGAATTTCATCCGTTCATTCGTTCATTTGTTCGTTCATGCCACAGATGTTACCAAATGCGTTCTACCTACCAGCCCACTACCAGGCTGGGGACAGAAAGGGCAAGTAAGACAACACGGTCAGTCCTTGTTTTTACAGAGTTTATGATGTAGTGAGGAGACAGGCCATTCAGCCCCTGCCAGCAGGGGAGACAGCAGTTTTTTTTTTTTTTGCCTCGAGCTGGTGTCTTGAGCACTTACCCAAATAATGATCCAATAAGCATGTGATACGGAGTGCAAAGGAAAAGTGCTCAAAGCATGAATGAAAAGTTCCAGCTGTGGGAGAGGAAGACACGAGAAGATAACCTAGACTCGGCTTCTCTGAGGGGTTGACATTGAGGTTGAAAGAAGAATGGGTAAGAGGCAGGGTCAGGGGACAGATGAGGGAAGGATAGGGGGATGTGGAGGGGAGCAGCAAGAGGATTTCACTTGGAGGGAGCGACAGTTTCAATTATTAACATGCAGAAGGTTCCTAAAGATGAAATCGCTGGGTCAGAGAGTAAGCAGAGTCTATGTTTCATCTCACGTTATAGCTCGCTGTCCGCAAAGGTGTTCTGAGATTCAGTAAGAGCAGGCACGGAGGGTTAAGCCCAGTGCTCACGTACAGGAAGCACGCTGGTCACTGCAGTTGCCGTTATTATTATAATTATCTTTTGCCAATCGAATCAGTGAAAAATGATATCTCATTGTTTTTAACCAATGTGTCTTTTTTTTTTTTTTTTTTTGACTCTGCAGGAAATGAGCCCTTGGGGGGAAATGAACTATCTTTCTTTCTTAAGCCACCTTTGTCAGAACCTTCCTGTGCCCCTTGGAGGGGCGGGGAACATCTCTCCGTTCCATCCTCACTCCAGAGCCGCTGGGACTTTGAGATGACTCCAAATCCCGTGTGGCTCAGGGTTTCCAAAAGCAGGTGCCGGTCGGAGAGGAGGGTGGTTTGGGACCTGTGTCGGATGGGTGTTATGCCCGTGGGGAGGGACAGGCAGAGAGGTGGGGGCCCCAGAGGCAGAATCCACATGCCGTTAGAAGTGCTTAGAGATCCCAGGAGCTTCTGGATGATGCTAATGCAGCTGTATGAATATTAACAGAGCGGCCATTAATATTGATGACAATAATAAACAAGTGTGAGGATTATTCTTAAAGAGGGCTGCTGCTCCAGCTGTTGCCTCCCTTCATTAAGAAGCTTCTGAGGTTCTCGCCTTCCTCTTCCCAGACCTCACTCAAGACTCCATGGCATCCTCGTGACTTCTGCCCGGGCAGGGACTGAGCCAAAAAGGCATTTCCAACACTTCGGATTGGATGGGAATCAATGCAGGAAACCCGAGTTTCCGTCCCAGGCGCTCTGGGCCCTGTGAGCAGGTGGGGGGGTGGGTCGGGGGTGGTGAGAAAGGGATGAATCTGCTTGTGTGTTTGGGCAGCCAGCTGTGAAGACTCTGCTTCTGACCCTCTCCGGCAAAAGGCCCCACCATCTACAACCCCAGAGGAGTGTGGGCAGGGGGCTTGCAAGGGGCCAATCTCTTGCAAAGGTGGCTGGAGGAATTACCCTGCTAAAGTGGTCATGAATTATAGAAAGGAACAGGGGAGGGGAGGCCCAGAATATCATATGTGTAAATAAACCAGAGTGGCGGTCAGACATAAAAGCCAGCCACCAAGCTCTGGTACCCAGAGCGTCCCCTTCTCTTGCCGACCCACTCGTGCTGAGTACACAGAGAGTCGCTTACAACCTCCTTCTCCAAAGGATTTGTTAATAAGTCAATGACGGAACATCTAAAGGGGAAAAATATTTCTCTTTATAGTTGGAGATAATTGTCCCAGGAAAAAAAAAAACAACAAACCTTTAATTACAACTCACATGGAGAAAGCTTGATTTGTGGGCAGAGCCCAAATGCTGAGGAGCTAGATGTAAAATATTTGTAATATTTAGGGAACCTAGAGTTTTACATAAAAGTAAACAGCATTGCCTGAAGGCACAATTTCCAGCAACACAATAAAATGTGCAGTGAATTTATGGCGGCCATCCATTAGCTCTTACCAAGGCAACGTCGCCCCTATCTGTCGTCCATCATTATAATAGAGGGTTAATGCACCGAATTTACATAAAAAAGTCATATTGTCTGCATGAATTATTTACACTCGAAGCTGTTTTTACAGCTTGGTTTCAAGCTGGATTCTGGGAGAGATTCTGCCAGTAAATTACTCTGTGGAGACTTGGTTCTATAACTGTGCGCGGAGCCAGCAATGAAAAGAAAGGAAAATGGGCAGGCCCTGGCGGGTCGTTGGTGCTGACGCCTCTCGGGTGGGGGCCGGAGGCGGCGGTGGAGGCTTCGGGAGGCTGTTGGACCTTGCCGCAGATGGGGCTCTGTTTCTGGGCCCACGGCTTCACGGTTGCCCGGCTGCCCAGATGGTCAAAGCCAGTTTGGGCCCACGGGAATGCAGGCATCCTTCTGAGGTATCCGAGGGCTCTTGGGGGCTGAAGTCAGAGGTCTTTTGGGGATCAGGGTCCTGGAGGGGAAGAGGAGCTGCTGTGTTTTAGGAGCAGGGGCCTGGTTCAGCAGTGTAAGACCCATGGTTCCCACTGTACAGATGGGAAGACTGAGACCTCAGAAGGCATCTACTCAAGAAGCGGGAAGCCCATTAGTTCCAGGTGGGCCCAAGGAATGTGGGGATGTATGGACACTTCAGGGAGAGTGGGATGGTGATGGGGTGTCCTTCGAGGGACACGCACAGGCCCCATGCCTCCCAGAGGCCCACAGTGCTTATGTTTTCTAGAACTTTTAGTGAGTTGAAGGCACTTTCAGTGCTGGGGCTGGGGAGGAGCTGGATTTCTGGCAGGGAGTTCTTAAATTCTCTTCGCTTTGGGGTTTAGGCTGCTGGGGAGAACTGCTCGTGCTTCCGGGCGAGGTGGAGGTAGGGGAGGCTCGTCACACAACGGAAACACACCTGGGATTTTAAGGCCATGCCCGCTGTGTGGTGTTGGGCAAGCCCCCTAGTTTCCAGGGCTTAGTTTCCTCATTTGCACATTGGGATTTCCAGTCCCGGCTCTCTCAGCCTGTTCCCCAAATGACGAGAGGCTCGAATGGGATGGCAGGCTCTGGGAGGTGTGCAGTGTGTCACAAGCACAGCCGCAGGTGACAGGGGTCAGCAGAGGGAAGCCTTGAAGTTAGAGCTGATAGAAGGATGGACAGATGGAGGGACAAGCCTGGACATTAGACCTGAAGTGATCAAAGAATCCCAGAGACAGAGAGAGAGAGGGAGAGACCAAGAGCCATCCCACAGAAACAAAGAGAGAGGGACAGAGATGGAGATGGACAAGAGGTCGCGGACCCAGGAGAAAAGAGTCAGGCAAACTGCATCAGGCTCTGACTTCCTGGAGCCCTGCTGGTGTTTTCCTGGCCAGGGGACAGCTCGCCGGATGGGGGCTGCCCTTTTGCCTGGACTCTCTCTCCATCCAGGCCAAGAAGTGCCGGGGCCTCCCCCTGGCCTGGAGGTTCCCGCCTGGTCTCCCTCTGCTCCTCTGTCGCACAGGGAAGCCTGAGCCGGCTGCCAGCCCCGTCCTCCCCTTCCCCCCCACCAGCACCCGGGATGGGCTGGTGCTCACTGCTGCTGTACTCCGGGTCTCCCGCTCCAGGAGCAGCCACGGCCGGTCCCAAGGGCCTGGAGACAACAAATGACTCCCTGCTGATGGGTTGCTCGCTGCCTCCTGCCTGCCAGCCCGTTTGGCTGCACGCCGCACGCGGATAATCATGTAAGGCAAGGGAACCCCTCCTGCCGGTGGTGGTATGATTTAAACCTGAACTTTGCTTTGCTTTCAGCCCCCGGAGAAGCAAGATTTAGATGATAAATTTCTCCGTCTTCCTGGGAGCGTGCACACACGTGTGCACAGACCTACCCACCTGCACACGCACATAAAGGTGCTCACACATTGCAAACCCCCCCATGTGTGAACACTTACAGAGGTGTCCACCCCGTTTGCAAACCACACGTGTACACGTTCATATATGATGCATTTGTATGACACACATGTCACCCGGAGAACCCACGGCCACAGGTTAGGGCAGGAGGAAAATGTCACAGTGGCTGGAACGGCTAGGGTGGGTGGGAGAGGGTGATGGGGGACAGGCAAGGCCGAAATCGGAAGAAGCTGTCCAAATCTCACCCCACCGTGCTACCTGGGAGAGGGGAAGGAGGTTCGTGTTTTTGTGTGAATGTGCATGTCTGCACGCGTGTCCCTGGGCACAAGTCTGTGTGCTCATCTGTGGGTGTTGACAAGCGTGGGAACCTTAGTTTCATGCTGAGGTTGGCGGTCTGCGGGCAGAGGAGGGTGTGGTGTGTTGGAAAGTTCACACCCACCCTGTCACTGGCCTCGGGCAAGCTGGTGTCTCTCTCTGGTCTTCCATTCCTTCTGGCCACCGAGGGTCCTGTCGGTTCGGACTTTCTAGTCTCTCTGTGAGAACTTGAGGGTGTGTTTCTCCGAGTAAGCTGGGCTTGGGTGTGTATGTGTGTGTGCATGTTCATGTGTCAGTGTGTTGTATGTGTGTTTGTATATGTGTGTGTGTGGGTGTGTTTGTGTGAGTGTATACTTTTCACAGTGGAGAGGATGCCCACGTGCTTATGTTTGTATCATGAGTCTGTGTGAGTCGTGTGTGTGTGTGTTTGTGGTGAGTTTGAGAAGGGATCTGCGTGTGTGTTTCGCTTAGTGGAAGTACCTGTGAGAGTGAGGACATCCTTGTTTTATTTAATTGTTTTTTAAAATTTTTATGTAAAAAATTTTTAATGTTTATTTATTTTTGAGACAGAAACAGAGCATGAGTGGGGGAAGGACAGAGAGAGAGGGAGACACAGAATCTGGAGCAGGCTCCAGGCTCTGAGCTGTCAGCACAGAGCCCGACGTGGGGCTCGAACCCACGAACCGTGAGATCAGGACCTGAGCCGAAGCTGGATGCTCAACTGACTAAGCCACCCAGGAGCCCTGGGAAAGATGCTTTTTAAGAGTGTTGCTTACCTTTCCAGGAGCAATTCTGATGGAGCTGTGAGGATGAAAGAACAGATTTCAGGGTGTCAGGGAGGGAGGTGAAGATAAGGTGAAGACAGCGGGTTTAGGCAGTAGGTGGAGGAAAGGGGGGAAGACATTAGCTGGAAGAGGCAGTGGGGTCCTGTGTCCATTCCCACTAACTTGGTGACATTTATCAGCCTTCTTGTCGGGAGTGGCCCAGGTTCATGGTATTTGGTAGCTTAAGTAGGTCTTCTGGGATTTGTGAGAGGGAATGTCTACCTGACTTTGGGAATTCATGTTAATGGAAATGTCTGGAACTATGTGGTCCGATACAGGAGCCACTGGCCACACAGATGTGGCTACGGAGCACTCAAGAGTCACTTTTTTAAAAAAAGTTTTATTCATTTAAGTAATCTCCACACCCCACGTGGGGCTTGAACTCATGACCCTGAGATCAAGCATCACATGCTTCTCTGAGCCAGCGAAGAGCCCCTTAAGTGCCATTTTTTTAATGAGGCCCTGACCACCCTGCTTCAAATTGTTGCCTGCTTCCTCCTTCTAGGCACCCTGATTCCCCTTGTCTGGTTTTAATTTCTCTGTTGTCCTTATCACCTTCTTTTTAAAAGCATTTTTAAAATATTTACTTATTTTTGAGAGAGAGAGAGAGAGAGAGAGAGAGAGAGAGACACGGAGTGTGAGCGGGGGAGGGGCAGAGAGAGAGGGAGACACAGAATCCGAAGCAGGCTCCAGGCTCTGAGCTGTCAGCACAGAGCCCCAACGCGGGGCTTGAACCCACAGACCGTGAGATCATGACCTGAGCTGAAGTCTGCCACTTAACTGATGGAGCCACCCAGGAGCCCACCCTGATCACCTTCTAATACACTAAATAATTTATTCACTTAAGCTTGTTTTTTACTGTTGGTGTCCCGGTGAAAATGAGAGACCTTGCAGTGGCAGGACCTTTGTCTGGTTTGGCCACTGATGTATCCCATGTGCCCAGGAAAGCACCTGGCATGTGTGGCAGGTGTTTCGTCGATGTTTGCTGAATGACCAGGTGCACTTCTGCCCGAGTGGATTTGCAAAGTGTGTTTTGTGAATGGGCTTGTAAAGCAAGTGCTCGCAGGATGTGAATGTCAAGGAGGGGGCTGTGTTTTTTTTTAACGTTTATTTACTTATTATGAGAGTGGGGGAGGTGCAGGCAGAGAGAGAGAGAGAGAGAGAGAGAGAGAGAGAGAGAGAGAGAATCCCAAGCAGGCTCTGCACTGGCAGCATGGAGCCCAACGTGGGGCTCGAACTCACTAACTGTGAGATCATGACCTGAGCTGGAATCAAGAGTTGGATGCTTAACTGACTGAGCCACCCAGGCGCCCCAAGGGGCAGTGTTTTTGGTTGTGGGGTGACTGACTGTGTTTGGGAGGTGGGTGGATTTGCTCCAGAGTTCTGTCCTCTGAGGCCTGGGGAGCAGCTCTCTGATAGGGGCTCCAGGTTCTGGGTGTCCTGACTGGACATCGTCAAGGGTCTGCCAACAGACCCATGATGGCTTCCCCTGGAATCTTCAGGAGTGCCTTTCCTTGACACGCTGTCCCCTTGGTGGCCATGGGCCTGAGCCTAGCCCTGGAAGCTACCTGGGTCCACTCCTTCCTTTCCACATGGGCAGACCATGCCCCAAACTTAGGGAATTCCCTCACTCTGTAGCCAGTCTGCCCCCTGGGCTGAGAGGAGTCAGAGGGGTGAAGGCTGGTACTCAGTACTGGAGGACAGCCTTGCTGGGTAGCTGGACTCAGCATCTGGATAATCTGGACACGTGGTTGGGAGGAGGGGCTTTGGGGTACCCTGTGGGCAGTGGTCAGTTCAGAGGTGTCAGGGCTGGGCAGCAGGTGGCTGGGTCCTGGTGAAGGGCTGAGGAAGAGGGGCCAGGCTGGCCTTGTGCTTAGGCTATGGGGGGTGGTGGTCAAGGGCCCAGGAGTCAAGAGCTTAGGGTGCACATGTGGAGATCAGTTCTAGGGCCAAGACAAGGAACACACTGGTCCCAACCTTCAGGGAGCAATGGGCTTGGTGCCTCAGTTCAGTCCCTTTTATGTGAAGGTGTTGGGCATGGAGCTGCTGGAAGGTGGGGGTGAAGAGTGGCCACCCCTATGGATGACAGCATCAGGACCCAAAGGTGCTCAACCAAGTGAACTCGGTGCCAAGACCCAAAAAGACAAGTGCACTAGGGCTGGAGACAAAGTCCCCCCTTAAGGCCAACATTTAGGAAATATTATCCAATATTGAGAGTGTGGTGTTTGGGGTCAGACAGAACTGTGTTTAGCTTTCACACTTTTCAGCTGTGTGACTTTGGAAAGGTCACTTAACCTCTCTGGGCCTCAGTTTCCTCATAGGTAAATGGAGATCCTTTTTTTTTTTTTTAAGACAGAGTGCAAGTGGGGCAGAGGGGCAGAGAGAGAGAAAGAGAGAGAGAGAGAGAGAGAGAGAGAGAGAGAGAGAGAGAATCACAAGCAGACTGCATGCTCAGCACGGAGCCCAGTGTGGGGCTTGATCCCACAACTGTGGGATCATGCCCTGAGCCGAAATCAAGGGTCAGACACTCAACTGTCTGAGCCACCAGGTGTCCCGCTACTTTTTTTTTCATAGTGGGATTGGAAGGATTAAGCTGTTATTATGACTGTTAGTATTTTATTTAAACACCCTTAAACACCCGCACAGATCCAGGAAAGGAAGACTACTTGGACGGGAGTTCACATCAAAAAGATCCAGAGCTTTGGCTGATGTCAGATTAATATGAGGGCCTCGTATGGATGGTGAAGTCTGTGATAAGAAAAGAAGGGGCGCCTGGGTGGCTCAGTCGGTTAAGCACCTGACTTTTCATTTTGGCTCAGGTCATGATCTCACGAGTTCGTGAGATGGAGCCCCGAGTCGGGCTCTGCGCTGACAACACGGAGCCTGCGTGGGATTCTCTCTCTCTCCCTTTCTCCCTGCCCCTCCCCTGCTTGCTCTCTCTCTCTCCCTCTCTCTCTCTCAAAATAAATAAAAACAAACATTAAAAAAGAAAAAGAAAAAGAAAAGAAGGCGACGATCCCCAGAGCCAACATGGGTTCACCAAGAGCAGGCGAATCTTTCAGATTCTTGACAGCTTAGCGACTGGTGGATGAAACAAATGAGCCTGCGTGGAGTGGAGAGGAACCTGTTATTTATCGAGTGCCCGCTGTGAGCTGGATACTTCACATGTATGATCTTAATGTTCACAAGTTGTGTTCTGGATGTGACAGTGTCCATTTTACAGATGGGAGATTGAGGCTCTGGGAAGCTTAAATGGCATTCCCAAGACTGAGGGAGCTGGGATTCAAGCCTGAATCTGTCTGACCCTTTTTGTCATATCACGCTGCCTCCTAAGACACTGGATAGGGTCTCTCATGCTCTCGAGGATGTGATGGGTGGCTGGGAGGACATCGAGGGGGCTCCCATCTGGCTGAAAGACAGCCACAGAATGTTCATAGCATCGGAACCAGGTCAGTCCGCGTAGGGCTTTAGAGGCAGCCGTGGGGCTCTGCCTTCTACCCTGTTCTGACCAATATATGCCACGGACCTGGAGGGAGATATAAGGGGGGCGGGCGTGTAACAGCAAGAGGTGGTGGAACAGAGAAAAAGGACAGAGCAGAGCTCAGATAGCAAAGTCAGGATCCTGAAAGATTTCAACAGGCTGGAGTGATAAGGCAGATTTGGCATCATGAAATGTCACAGGGATAATAAAGGCTGGGGGCCTGTCTTGACTATTGGAAAAAATGAGAAAGGGATTTAGGAGTTCAAGGGCCAGTAAGTTCAGTATGAGTCACTAGGCTACATTAAGAAAGGTATGGGGTTTGGGACAAGGGAGGGGGAACCACTGTCCTGGCCCAGCCTGCATTCTGCCCTGGGACAGTCTCTATTGTGCATATTTGAAGGTCATGTGCGATTTTCTGCTTTCTCAGTTCTCCATCTTTTTCAGGGGACGGGGTGGCGGTTGAGGTGGGCAGAGCCCTTCTGGAGTTTGGCCCTTGCATTCCATCCAGAGTAGCCTTCCAGAATGACACCTTTGAAGGCGGGGAAGTAGCAGCAGATTTTCCAAACTTCGGTCTGAGCAGCAAGTCCTGGATCTGATCTTTATGCTCTCTGGGCAGAGGAAAGTGCTGGTCCCCGAATGCTCAGGAACTGGGAGGGGTCCTGGTCCCCTTGGCCACTGGCCAGGTGGATCCACTCCCTCCCCGGCTTGCAGAGCCTTATGCCGGAGGTCAGTGCTTGGCGATGCTGGTTCTGTGCTGGAGGTGGGCAGGAACAGAGAGCCTTGCAAGTGGCTCATGTGGGTGCTGGATCCCTGCTTGAGCTGGGGTGTCACCTGCCAAGATGAATTCGGCGCAGGAAGCGCCTGGCTGGGAGACGTGCTGTTTAATTTGGAGGTTCTGTTCCACTCTGAAATGCACTGCTCCTGGCAGCTGCAATGAAGGGAAGCTGTTGAGCTTCCCTCGCTCATGCCAGGATCACAGCCACTTTTTCCCGAGAAAGAAACAGGGCTGCAGACAGTTTTACTCATTAAATGCTTCTTTTCCTTTTAAATCTGTTTTTATAATTTTTTTTTTGCATGAACAGAAAAGTGAAACGGGTGATATTAAAATAAACAAGGCATGGGAGACAGGAAGGTTAAAGCAGATTGTTGGGGGTGGGGAAGGGGGTTGGATACGCCCCACGTTTCTGCACACAGGCTGCTCGTAGCCTGTTGAAAATGCGAGTGAGAGAAAATGTCCACGAGTCTGCCCACCTCCCAGCCCAGAGGAGCTTTTTTCCCCCCAAGTGCCTTGGGGATTTACTGAGAAAGGCAGTGGGGAAGGGAGCTCTCATCTATCAAGAGCCCACTAGATGCTAGTCCTGTAACCTGGGTGATATCATTCAGTCCTCAGAGGAACCCTGGGGGAAAGGGCCCATTTTCTAGATAAGGAAGGTTGAGGCTCAGATAAATTTTTTTTTGAGAGAGCGAGAGAGAGAGAGAGGGCACAAGTGAGCGAGGGGCAGAGAGAGAGAGAGAGAGAGAGAGAGAGAAAGGGGGCTCACCCGGGGCTCATATTTTACCTGAATCAGGGCTCGTGCTCACCTGAATCAGGGCTCGAGCTCACCTGAATCAGGGCTCAAGCTTACCCGAAGCAGGGCTCAGAGGCTCAGATGGATTAAGGGCAACCAGTTGGGGATATACAGAACTGGGATCTGACCCTGCATGTGCCTGACCTCAGATGCCGTGCTCTATTCACTATCCTTTGTTACCCTGAGCAGTCGTATACCGAGCTGGGGGATGTAGAAGGAGGAGGAGAAAGAAGATGAGATGTTGGGCAGCCCTGAGGAGTGGGTGTCCTAACTGGCGAGATGGCACAAGGCACTGACTTCTGTGAGTGAACCAAACCCTAGTCGCTGGGTTCTGACAAATGCAGGGGGTTTGGGGAAGGGTGTGGGGGGTGTGGATGGGTTTGGCTTGATAATCAGGATAGGCTTCCTGGAGGTGGAGCGCTCTGGAAGTGGAGCGGAGGGGAGGGAATGGCCTTGCTGCCGCATGAACAAAGGCAGGCAAGGTGCTAATCTGGCTTGGGTGTGAAGAGGTAGGTCAGGGTGGGGTAGGCAGGGTGGTTGTGTTGGAATCAGGGGATCAGGGTGGAGAGTGAGATGCCAAGAAAGAGTCCTGGGCGGCAAGGCAGGTGCCTGGTTCTTGTCCTGGCTCTGCCACTGCTCTTTTGCTGTGTGGTCTTGGGAAAATCCCTTTCCCTCTCTGGACCTTAGATTTTCTGTCCATAAAATGATGGAATTGAACTCGAGAGCCCCTAAAGACCCTTGCAGGGTCCCATGAAGAGAGATGGTAACTATAAAATCCAGAAAGCCTTGAATTTAAGGACTTGGCATTAGAATCATCATGAAATATTAGTCTAAAAGGCCCCCAGGAGTCACCTTCTAGAGCATCTTACTTCAGTCTTAAAGGAGTTTTTGAAGGGAAGGGAAGGGAGGTGGCAGGGGGAGGGGTTGTAGAATGAGCAGAGGCTTGGACAGTATGCAGAGGACACCGAGGAGTCTGGCATTGTTTCACAGACAATCAACACCAACATGTAGTGGACCAATAGGTAAGGGGTCAAACAGGAGAGCGAGACGAGGCCAGACCGTGGAGGACCATGGGGCTTCCATTCCATCCTCTGGGTAATGGGGAGCCATCAAAGGAATGGGAGGGACATGCGCAGAGGGGCAACTTTGACAGATCACGTGGGCAGCTTTGTTGATGTGTTTGACAGGGGCTGGGAGTGGGTACAGGCCAGGGTGAGTGCCGGAAGGGCAGTTAGGGCACCGTGTGTCCGCTCAGGGAGAGATGGTGATGGTCTGAGCCACGGGAGCAGAGTGGGTGTGTTGTGGACAACACCCATTCATGAGGAACCGGGAAGCAGAGGAGATAGGATTTGTTGATTGAATCCATGTGAGGAGTAAGGAAGAAGAACTCTCAGGTTTCTGGATCGGTGGTCCTTACTGAGATGGAAACACTGGGGGAGGGATAGATTTTTGGGGAAAGAAGATGAATTCAGGTTTGGATTTGGTGAGTGTGAAGGATAAATGGAACATCTATAGAATGGCTTTTTCATTCAATTGATTACTCCTTTCTTCACTCATTCTCCACTGAGCATTCACTACGTGCCAGGCACGGCGCCTTCCCGAAGCTCAGTCTAGAGGGGCACTCAGAAAGTTCTTCCTTATGCTGAACTTCAGTCTGCTGGATTTTTGGTCTTCTTCTGCCCTTTGGGACCTCGTGGGAGGTTGTCCACCTTCAGAGAGTCGAGACCACTGGTCGTGGCCCCCTGCGTTGCTTCTGGTTCAGGGAATATGGGACAATGTGAATTTAGAAAGTTGTGTAGAAATGGGTTGCGGCCCTGAGTGCCTCTTTGTATGGCCTCATCTGTCGAGTGGGTTTAATAAAACCTCTCTTAAAGGCGGCGGTGTGCTGAAGTGGGTTCCTACTGGCTTCCAGAACCAACGGAAGGCATCTCTTTTCAACTCTGTGGACAGCGATGTCCCATTGGTAGTTTGAAGCCAACCACGGTGGAAATATTTATACCACGGAAATTGGCCGATGCTACCAGCCAGGTCTCTTTCTTTCTTCCAGACTGCTAGTTGGTAAACATCTGCCAGCATCCCACTGCTTATGGACTCCTGGGCAGGATGCAGGGTGTTGAGCCTGGCACATGGTCCCCGTGTAGACACACCTGCTCGGCACACACTAGGAGCCTCACAAGCGTGACTCCCTTTTCCTCAGACATCTCTCTTGTAGGGGCAAACTGATTGTTTCATTCGCACAGAGCATCCCCTCCCTTTCAGCCAGGGACCCTTCCTTCTCTCTTCTCAAACGACACGGTTCCAACGTCAGCTTCCCTCTGCTTGCTCCCTCTGGCCTCCGCAGAGGGGTGGATTCAACAGGGTGAGGATTTTGGAAGCTTATGAATCTGGATTTGAATCTTGGCTCTGCCCACTGCTAGCTGTGTAATAACCCTGGGCAAGTTATTTAATCGCTCTGAACCTCAATTAAGTCACCTGTAAACTGAGGACGGACATGCCTCCCTCATTAAGTTGTTGTGGAGATGGAATGAGGTAATGGGTGTGTGGGTGCGCGAGGACCTGGCAGCGAGGCGGCAGTTTCAGTGGGAGCTTGACCGATGCTGGTCTCCTTCCCTGGAAAGTCCGGTGTGGACTCCGGTGAGGGGGGCACTCTGATGGTGTGTGTGGGGTGGCAGCGGGGAGGCGGAATGAGGGCTGCATCCTTGGGAAAGCTATTTCCTGGTGGAACATGTAGGCCCGGAGAGGCTGTAGGACCCTCCAAGTGTATTCCGAGTGAAGCGGAGGGGAACTCCCCAGACCGAGGTTCATGCTTCGAGGGCCCTCACCTGCAGATCTGCAGATAACCGCCTACCAGCAGCTCGACTCGTGGGTTTCTGGGGCGGCCGTGGCAGCCGGGGCTGCGCTGATTTACCACCCCAGCCCCAAGCAGATTAAATCACCCAGAGTCATTTGAATTGTACCCGGCCTTGTCACACAAATCTTAGAAACTGCTGTCTGGCAAGAAAACTTTCTCTGTACTCTTTGGAGGAAGTCTAAGAGCTCTAGAAATTGCGGCGAAGTTGGAAAAAGGATGTGGTGCCGGGGTGTGTGTGGGGGTTCTGCATCTGTGGGTCGGGCCTGAGTTGGTGGTTGGAGGAGAGAGTGGGGGGTGTGTACCTGTGAGAGAGAAAGAGAGAGAGAGCGAGAGAGAGTGCGAGCTCATTGCAGCGGCCTTTGGGGGCAATGTCATCTCTGGCTGTGTGACATAGGGCAAGTCACCTAATCTTTCTGAGTCTCAGAGGATTGTTGTGAAGGTCAAAAGGTCTAGCTCGTATGAAGTGTGTTGTTGACTTTATTAATCAGTTGGGAAGAATAGGCAAATGACTCTATAAGCAAATTATATATGGCTGTGCTTACCATATGTTG
The DNA here is from genome assembly GCA_028646485.1 of Cryptoprocta ferox. Classification (NCBI taxonomy): domain Eukaryota; kingdom Metazoa; phylum Chordata; class Mammalia; order Carnivora; family Eupleridae; genus Cryptoprocta; species Cryptoprocta ferox. Next base: position 73,377,914 of record CM053570.1, on the reverse strand, counting down.
AGCAGAGAGTAAGGACTCTGGGAGCTAAAAGAGGGCGGGTACATTATCAGAGCTCTGGGGCTTGACTTGGGCCTTAAAGGAAGCCTAAGTCCCAGGAGAGTGATGCGGAAGAGGTTGTAGTGCAATTAAGGTTGTCAACACCCCATCCATCTCCCATGCTGTATGAGGCTCTCGAATGGAGTCCTGATTGACTTAGCCAATCAAGAGAATCCTTCTCCCCCAGACCCATTTTTGACACATGGGTTGGTTCTAAACCAATCAATACACACATTTCCCCAGTCACGGGGATTGGTTTAGATTGGCCCAGTGAGACAGGGGCCAGAATTTTTTTGTTAGATGACTGGAGAAAGACATCCAATCTCTCTCTGTCTGGATTTGAATGAGGTAGCTTGTGGTTCTAATTCCTGGGAGGCATCTGGTGACTGGGAACACAACCGGAGATTACTGTAAACATATGGATGTGGGAAGAGTCTGGAACATCACAGAAAAATTCTGTCCCAGCCCTGATCAAACTGTGCCTGAAGCCTGTTGCATCTGGACTTTCTATTAAGTGAGCTGCTGAATCTATGTTTAAAAGCCCATTTAGATTTTAATTTTGTATTTCTTAGAGCTAAAATCTGATATCTGGGATCTGAGTGGAGAGTGAGGACCTACTTGGTATCAGGCAGCCATTAGTGAGGGGAACATCTAGGCTGGAGGAAAGGGTTGGGAGGGCTGTGTGATGGGCAGGGGTGGCAGGGGGCCACAGGAAATAAGTCTGGAAGGAAATTTGGAGTTGGATAATGGAAGATCTCAGACACAAGTTTAAGAATCTAGGCCTTCATTCTGTGGGCAGTAGGATGATTAAAGACTTGTGAGCAAGTGAGGGTGTGGTAGGGTGCTGTGAGCCCAGTGGGTTTTGGGAAGGTCAACCTAAAAGTGGGATATAGGTAGGACTGGAAGGAGAAGTTGGGGGCTAAGACCTAAGAACATAATCATTTGCTGATACTGCACCCAGTGTGTGGATTATCTCACTCAGCCCTTAGAATAACCCCCCTTTTTTTTAGTTTCAATAATCCTTTAAAAATTAAAAAAATTTTTTTAAATGTTTATTATTTTTGAGAGAGAGAGAGAGAGAGAGGCAGAGCATGAGTGGGGGAGGGGCAGAGAGAGAGAGGGAATCCAAAGCAGGCTCCAGCACAGAGCCCATCTCTGAGCTGTCAGCACAGAGCCTGACGTGGGGCTCGAACTCATAAACCGTGAGATCGTGACCTGAGCCGAAGCCTGATGCTTAACTAACTGAGCCACCCAGGTACCCGTAAAAATTTTTTTAATATTTATTTATTTATTGAAAGAGAGAGAGAGAGGGTGTGTGAACGGGGGGAGGGGCAGAGAGAGATGGAGACACAGAATCCCAAGAAGGCTTCAGGTTCCGAGCTGTCAGCACAGAGCCTGACACGGGGCTCAAATTCATGAACCGTGAGATTATGACCTGAGCCGAAGTCGGATGCTTAACTGACTGAGCCACCCAGGCCCCCCCTTAGTTTCAATAATCTTGAATAAATTGACAAGATTGTATAGTTACTAAATGACAATCAGGACCTGAACATAGGTCATCTGACTTCAAAGCCTGTACCCTTATTCATCCCATTTGTAATGACACTGGTGACAAATTAATATGAGCCAAACCAGGATAGTGGTCACAGGAAGGGATGCACAGGAGGTATTAGTCTGGTGAACCCCTAGATATGTTCTTTCTTTCTTTCTTTCTTTTTTTAATTTTTTCTAACTTTATATTTTATTATCAGGTTGGTTTCCATATAACACCCAGTGCTCTTCCCCACAAATGACCTCGATATGTTCTTATTAATGTCAGAAACTAGACAAGGCCAACCATTGTTATCAATATTTTTAAAAACACTTTTCCTAGGGGCGTGTGGGTGGCCAGTTGGTTAAGTGTCTGACTTCAGCTCAAGTCATGATCTTGCGATTCATGAGTTCGAGCCCCGCATTGGGCTCCACACTGACAGCACAGAGCCTGCTTGGGATTCTTTCTCCCTCTCTCTCTTTGCTCCTCCCCTGTTTGTGCTCTCTCTCAAAATAAAATAAGTAAATTAAAAAAAACCCCACTTTTCCTAAAGTGCTTGACATTGTCATTAGACAAGAAATAAAAAGAGATTCATATCGGAAGAGGAGAGCCAATAATCATATTTGGCAGATATGATGATTATCTGGAAAAATTCAAGACAATTTCATGAAAACAACTGGTAAAAGTAAAATTTGGCAAAATGGCCAGTAACAAAACAATATATGAAAACTAATAGCTTTTCTTTTTTTAAAATGAGTACCTAGAAGGCAAAATAAAAGGCCTCATTTGCACTGTCAAGAAGAAAATAGTAACACAAAATACCTGGAAATAAACTTTATTAGAAACATGTAGAATTTACCTGAAGAAAACCAGAAAGCTCCCAGAAAGAGGCTTGGATAAATATGCCATGTCCCTAGTTCTTGGGTGAAAAGATTTAATGCTTTAAGTTTGTCCGTGCTCCTTAAGGGAATGTACAAAAATGAAGATAATCCAATCAATACTGCAACAGGATTTTAAAACATTTTGGCAAAAATAATTATAAAACTAATCTGGAAAAGTAAAAAAAAAAGAGTAGTTAAGGGAAATTCTGAAAAAGAAAAATGATGAATACTTACCCTCTCAGATATTAAAATGTTTTATAAAGGGACAATAATTAAAATTCTTAAGTAAGAGTAGACAGATCACTGGGACAGAATAGAGGGTCTGGAAATGGATCCAAGTATTTAAGGCAACTTTGTATATGATAAAATGGCATTTGTATTGAGTTGGGAAAATATGGGCTGGTTTATAAATGGTGTTGGCATGGGCCAGCCATTACAACACAAGCTGGTTTTCTGTCTTTCTCCAATAAGACCAAGCCATGAAGACTACAGAGTCTTCATGCATATGAATGAATAAATATGAATGACTATTTTGGTCATCTTAACATGGGGATGTTCCTTCTAAGCATGATGGGATATCCAGGAATCATAAAAGAAAAGGTTGATAAATTTGAATATATGAAGATGAAAAATTTAAGACCATTAAAAGAATAGTAAAGAAAAAAAGGGAAAACATATATGGTAGATAATTGCTTAATCTGATTCGCAAATGTGCAAAGAACTCTTAAACCACTCATTAAGAAAAAGACAAATATCTCATTAGAAAAATGGGCAAAAGACACGAACAGGCAATTCGCAAAGAAGATAATTACAAATGACAAAAAACAAACAAGAAAAGATACTCATTGACTTTCACTAATAATTCAAACAATGCCAGCAAAAATGAATGTCTTTTGCTGTCTGTTGATTTGGCCAAATATTAAAACCTGGGGCTATGCTGGGGCACTGTTGTTGGGAAGTACAATGTTGTGCATTTTCTGAAGGGTAGAGTGGCAAAATTGGAAATAGTATACTCTCGCACCAGTTTCTTTTGTAGAATTTTATCCTAAGGAGAGAATTACAAAGAATAAGCAAAGAGATATGCACATGGATATTTACCACAATATTGTTTATGAGAGTAAAATCTTGACAACATTCTAAAGGATCAATAGAGACCCAGCTAAATAAAGTATGATACATACATACAATGGAATACTATGAAGTAATTAAAATAATTTTGTAGAGCTCTATTTATTGACATAGAAAGATGTCTACGACATATTGTTGAGAGAGAAAAGCAGGTGTCAGTGAGAACAGTATGTATAATACAATCCCTCGTCTATAAATTATATACATAGATCTCTATGTGTATATATGCATAGAGATATGTCTGGAAGGCTGTTCACCAAAATGCTGGAGTGGTTATATCTGGGTGGTAGGATTTTGAGTGATTTTTACTTTCTTTTTCATACTTTTAAGTATTGGTTTGATTTTTTTTTATACTGAGGATATATCATGTTCTTCAATCAGAATAAATAATAAAGCTATTTTTATTTTGGAAATTAGATAAATATTAAATAAGAGGACTCAGCACATCGTGATTTAACGGATGCGGATAAGGAGTCAAGATGCAAGCCAAGAATTTGATCCTTGAGCCTGGGAGGATTATGCATCGTGGAGAACCTGGACTGGGAGCTGATTCCGGAGGAGAGAGGAGGTGCTGGGTTTTCAGAGCTTTGGCTTGTGGTGGTGGCCTACGTAGGCCGCAGGACTGCTCTTAGGAGGCTGGTCCTAGGGGCACACTTGAGGGGCACGCAGGGCTTTTCCCAAGGACCAAGCTGTGGATGAGAACTCGGAGGGAGGGGGTGCAGGAGCAGTAGAAGGCTGGAAATTGGGCCCTGCAACATGGCCACTTTTATGTGATGGGAGAAGAAACTACATTAATGGTCAGGAAGGCGAGGAGCTTTGCAGGGGGGTGGGGGGAGCATAGATTGTCTTGGAATTCCATAGGGCGGGGGTGAATTTCCAGAGAAAGGTCAACCATATCTAATGCTGCACTGACACCAGGGAGAGGGTACAGGACTTGACAAATAGGAATCTGTTGGTGACCTTGGAGAGCGCAGTTTGGGTGGGGGAATGGGGTCATGCGTGGGTGTGTGTGGGAGTTGGGGGTGTTTGTTAAGGGAGAAAGGAGGGTTGTGGCTTGGGGTAGGTTTGAGGGAAAGAGACTGAGCCTTGCTTGGAGGGGGGTGGCATTAACTGGCATGTGCGCCACCCTGCCCACTCCCCAACACTGGCAGGCATCTCTAGCCATTCTGCAGAATCTGTGGAAGCTTCCACACCTTTTTCCCAAGAGCCCGACCAGGGAGCCACTAGAAATCTATTGGACCTGGCCAGCAAGAAGAGCCTCTTTTCCATGCCTGGGCTTGAACACATACTTGAAGGATGATGGGAAGGCAGGCATGGAGGGAGTGATTGAAGGTGCAGGGGAGAGGCCTGGTGGAGCCGGGGGCCCCCAGTGCAGGTGTAGACCGTGGCCTCAGCCCGAGAAGCCTTCTGGGTCTGGAGTCCAGGGTGATTAGAGTGCTCTGTCTGTGAGTGTGTGGCGACTAGATGTTAGACCAAATGCATGCTTTGTGTGATGCCGTGAAAAAGTCCGGCTGTGTGTGAATTACTAGTTGGTGCACAGATACTGGGGGCTCACCAGAGCTCACCAGCTTGCTGTCCAGGGAAAGCCAAGCAGGGACTCATTGTCTGAACACCTGGCATAAGGGGAATCTGCCTGTGGGCTCCGACTGCGGGGGCCAGGAGCAGAATAAGGAACCGAGGTTCAGTTGTGGCTTGTTGGGGGAACTTTCTGGGAAGACACTCAGTGGTGTTCAGCTGCCATCCTCCCAATGGGGTTTTGATTGCATCAGTAGGAACTTGGGGTCCTGGATGCTGGAGGGAAAGGCTCTTCTGGACAATCGGTGGCCAGAGCTTGTCTGGAGCAGTGGAGGAACACAGGCATATGGCAGAGCTCACTGACAGCAAAGGACCAGAATGGGGAGAGGCCCAGGCAGCACGCCCAAAGGAAGAGAAATGTTGAAGGAGTTCAGGCCAAGGAATTAAATGTTTGCTTTAACATGCTGAAGCAATGTTTCCTAAAATGTGCTTTTAGAACCCTGGTTTCTTGAGGTTGTTCCACGAAAAAAGGCTTCTGTGAGCAAATACATGTCACGAAATGCAGCACCCTCAGCTGGGTGCATGTGAGCACAGTAAAGGCTCAGAGAAGTCCTGTAGCAAAGAAACGGATATAGAATTTTTTCCAAACTTATTTGACCACAGAAACTTTTTCAACTGAAAAATTGAAACTTACCTTCTGCAAGACTAGTGGCCGACCTGGGACGGATGGAGTGACATGTCCTGCGTGATCCCACGGGCAAGGTTTGGGCCAATTCAGGGATGTTGCAAAGAGGCAGATTTTGGCCCACTTCAAGGAAGAAACTTCGCAGCAATTGCTGATATTTTATTTTATTTTTTAATTAAAAAATTTTAAATGTCTACTTATTTTTTAGAAAGAGAGAGAGACAGAGCATGAGCTGGGGAAGAGCAGAGCGAGAGGGAGACACAGAATCCGAAGCAGGATCCAGGCTCCGAGCTGTCAGCACAGAGCTCGACGCGGGGCTTGAACTCATGAATTGCAAGATCATGACCGGAGCCGAAGCCGGACGTTTAACTGACTGAGCCACCCAGGGGCCCCAACAATCGCTGATATTTTAACCATGAAAGAGGCAGTAAAGGACTTTCAGTCCTGGAGGCCTTGAGCAGAGTGTGGACTTGCCAAAGATGCTGCAGAAGGAAGCCGGGCTCCAGGTGGATGTCACACTTGATTTCTGGGGGGTCCATGAACCCTGAGAGAGGGTCTCTTAGGCTACCTAGAGGTGGTACTCCTCCCTTAGAGCCTGTCGCTTGGCTTGTATTGCTCCAATACAAGTACTCTTGTTTGGCCCAAGAGTACTTGGGATACTTGAAATGAGCAGTCTGTGAAGGTAAGAT
>CM053570.1:73212487-73371349 GCA_028646485.1 Cryptoprocta ferox | reverse complement strand
GTTCAGGACAACAGGAAGGACCCAGGGCCAGGTACAGGCATGGGGATGGGAATGGATGGGAGAAATGCTCCTGTTTAACAAACTACTCAAGACGCCTTCTCAGAATCTTGTGCTGGGCTAGGACACTGAGGCCATGGCCCCTACCCTCAGAGCCCACAGCCCGGGGGTCAGAAACAGCCATGGGCAGGAAAAAGACTGGCATCAAGGCAAGCTTTCAGGCCTGGGAAGGTGGGTGCCGGGGACAGAGAGCCAGACTCTTAGAGAAAACCTCATGGAATAAGGGGCACTAGGATTGGCCCAGAGAGGGAAGAGTCACCTGCGTTTGGGGTGTACCCTTCTGCAAAATGGGGCCGAGGTGACCTTGGGCTTCTGGGTCCCAAAGTAACACCTGTTCTGCCCCTCAGCCTCTGGTCTCTAGTAACCATCCAGGACTCAGGAAGATCCTCCGGAGACACCTTCAAGGGAGTGTGAACCATGGAGCTCTCAGCTGGGAGCCGGGCCCTTGGTGGTCGGCCAGAGAGGACACCTTGGAATGGTCGGATTGAGCCCCTCTTTGGAGGGGCACTGGGGAAGGCTGTGGCCCAGGCGCGCTGCCCGCCAGGCTTCCCGTGGGTGGCGGGTGTAACTTTTCTTCCTGGTTCTCTCTGAGCCGCCAGCTCTGCTCCCCCAGCCCCGAGTGGCGGCTCCTTGGGCCGGAAACAATGTGCTTTCTCCACGCCTGGGAGTGGAAGTCAGCAGTTTGGCACCGTCTGGCTGGCAGCCTCCACCGGCTTCCTTTGGCACTTTATTGGCAAAGGCGGTGACATTTCTTTCAGTTGGGTGGGTGGAGCTGTTATGCAGACTCTCGCTCTCCTCATTCGCCAGATGAATATTCATGACTCAGGCAATCTGTACCAGCCAGACTTTCCTGAGGGCGGCAGCTTTTCTTCTCTTCCTCTCTCTCTTTTTCTTTCTCCTTCTCTCCTTCCCAGCTCTTTGGAAAGCTGGAGTACAGCTATATTTAATTTACAAATACGGAGCTATTTAGCTTGCCTTTTGGGGTGCAGGCATTGGGGAGGAGATGCTGGCGATGGGAACAGTGGTGGAAACGTTTGGTCCCTGACCCTGGGCTTCCTGGTCCCAGTGTCCAGCACTCGGGCCCCAGGGCCTGGGAAGCCTTACGGATCTCGGGCTCCTTTTGAGCTTGGCATCTTGGTGCCCACGTGCCTGAAGGTGCAGCAGCTTTGTGCCACCTAGCGACCGCACTGGCCGCTGAGGTCAACATGGACATCTGAGCCACTGATACCTTTATGGCTCAATGCATGGCCGGCCCCAGTGATATGTGATTGCTCCCCCGGCCTCCCTACTATGCTCTCCTGCTTGTCAAGGCCCACTCAGACCCTGTTCCAAGCCCGAGACAAAACCCTAGAAGGCACTGGGGCATTTGCTAGTCATTGCTTTCCTCGAGGAAGAACCAGTCCCCACTTGGGGTCCCAGTTCTCTGGGGATACACCTGCTCCCTCTCTAGGAAGGGTGGCTACCTACTTTCTTTTGTCTCCTCCCATAGAGGCACCAGAAACTCTGGCAAAGGGCTCAGAATTTCCAGAATTTGCCAGAGAATTTGGTCTTAGCAAGGATGTTCTCGTGTATGTCGTGTGTGTGTGTGTGTGTGTGTGTGTATGTAAATATTTACGCACAGCTTAAGTGAGTCTGTATGCCTACATCTATGTTCAAGTGTTTGAGTGTGTGTCTGTATGTGTAAGGGCGTGAATGTGTATGTGGCGGGAAGTCTGGGAATGTCTGCATGTGCGAATGTGCCTCTCCAGTTAGAGTTGCGTGTGTATCTCTGTGGGTCTGGGGTGTTGTGTGTCAGGGTGCTCCTGGGCTGGCGGGGGTGGGGGAGAGGCTTGTGTGCATAGTGTGTATGGATGTATGTGCAAGTGAACTGTAGATGTGTGTACAAGTGTATGTGTGCATGTGAGAGTCTAGGGAAGGGAGGGAGAGAGAGAGAGAGAGAGAGAGAGAATGATTCCCCCTGACCTCCATTCCCTCCCAAACCTCATCCTCTAGCGAGGTGGAGGGAGATGTCCCCCCCAACCCCCCACTTTGCAAGTGTTAGATTCTATCCAAGGACGGGAACAGAAGGCTTCCCAGCACAGAGCGTCCTGAAATTACTTTATATTCCCCACTCCTTGTTTCATCTAATCAAAATAGCAGCGTTAGGCTCACCCATTCTCCCTGCCCATCCTCTCAGCCCCGAGGGAGGGAGGGAGCGAAGCGGGCCATCTTGTCTGACCTCCTCTGAGAGCACCTTGCAGCCCCAAGCCAAGGAGCTGTCTTCCAAATCTTCCCGTTCCACGGCCCATGCTTCAGTGGCAAGAGCCAGCTGCCTCCCCGCCTGCCAGCAACCGCCAAGCTCTTCCAGAACCCACATCCAGGCTCAGCCTCATTTACAAATATGCAAATTTGCATCTTTTCTGGTATGCAAATGGAGACATGACAAATAGCTAATTAGGGTCAAAAGAAGCACTCTGAACCAATTAGTTGTAGGGCCCATTCCTTTCTGCTGGGAGGAGACTGGCCTCTCCTGCCCCCCCTTTATCCCTGGTTCCCCAGGCCCACACACGCTGGCCTGTCCCGTCTGGCTAGGGTCATGGATGGTCAACTGAAACAGGAGTTGATGCTTGAATCACAGTCCCACTCTGGCTCTTAGCTGTGGGACCCTGGCCGCGCTCACCAGAACCTTGGTGTCTCCCTCTGTGAAACAGAGCAACGGCAGTGACTGTCTTGCCTCTAAACCTCTACACCAGTGTAGCGAGACTTCGGGGGGACTTGGATGGTAATAGCCTCTGGGAACTGTACTAAAATTCCTCTGATAGGCACGTCACTTGTGTTCTTCCAAAGTATTCTGCCCTTGATTTCACGTAATCGTCACACCCACCCTCTGAATTAGATGAATTAGATGTAGTGACAGCATGGCAGTGAGCTCCATCCTGGGTGCCAACTCTGGCCAATTACGAACGTCTGTCTGGAGAGCAGTGCGTTGAGAAGGATTTCGAGGCCAAGTCTGGATTCCCCAGAAAAGAGACTGTGATCGATTAATGATGTCTGCCACGGGCAAGTGATTGGACTCTGGCAGCTCACGTGCCGCATGTTTACTGCCCAGGAAAGACGTGGAGTTCGGAGCAGGCACCCGGGTTCCAGTCCCGTTCGCTCCCTTGAGTAAGTGATGTCCCCTTCCGGAGCTCCGCTACCTAGTATAACCCAGGGACAATACAGCCTGTGTCTCAGAGTTATTGTAAGGAGGCAAAACCCTTCTTTCATCTGGGAGGTGATATGGACACTTAATTGACATGTCAGTGAGACGGGCGCGCTGTCCCATTGCAGAGGTGGGGAGCCCAAGGCCTGTGGAGGGTGGATGACTTAGAGAAGAGGAAGCCAGCAGCCTTACCAGGCAGGCCCGCACGGGCGGCTGGGGCTGCTCTTCTCTCTGCCACCGCAGGATCTTGGCTCCCTCCTGCCTCCCCCGCGCTGATGCCCCAAGCAGGCTGCAACAAGCTCCACTGGCCTGGCTCCACTTCTGGGTGTGAAATTTGGCTGAGTCGGCACCTGGGAGAATGGGGCAATTGCCATCCTGGAGCCCGGGGCCTGGCTCAGGGCCAGTGGGCAGACGAGAAATGGTGGGAGGGCCTGAGTACCAGGGAGCCACAGCCAGAGCTGGGTGGCTGGCAGGAGTGGGTCAGGAGAGCACCTGGCTTGTAGGGCGCCGGCTTGGGGATGCTGAGAGCCCAGCACAGAGCCCAGCTATGTGCATGTTCCTGGCTATTGGCAGTGCCCGAACGTGGCCTTGAACGTGCCTTTGTGCATGTGCATGTGTCTCGGGATATGTCTGTGAATGCGTGTTCTTATGATTTTCTTTAATGTTTATTTATTTTTGAGAGAGAGAGAGAGAGAGAGAGAGAGAGACAGACAGAGTGCGAATGGGAATGGGCAGAGAGAGAGGGGGAGACACAGAATCCGAAGCAGGCTCCAGGCTCTGAGCTGTCAGCACAGAGCCCAGTGCGCGGCTCGAACTCATGGACTGCAAGATCATGACCTGAGCTGAAGTCAGTTGCTCAACCGACTGAGCCACTCAGGCGCCCTCCATGTGTTCTTACAAATGGGCACAGATGCATCGCATAGCAGTGGAAGAATATGTATCTATGTAGTTGTGCACATCTGTGAGTCAAGGTGTGTCCGTGTGTCGGTGTGTACCTGTGTATGCATGCCTGCACATCTGTGTATAGGCGAGCTTCTTGCGTGGACACATCAGTCTCCGCGTATGTCTGTCTATACATTTCTACCTGTATGTGAGGGTGTCCATTTGTATGTATCTTTCAATATCCGTACAGGCGTGTGATCTATGCAAGCATCACTATTCAGCATGTGTGTCCTGTCCAGTGCCTCTGTGCTCCTCTGTGTCAGTGTCTCTAAATCTGCCCTGTACCTGCATTAGGGAGTGCCTCTGTGGCTGTGCCCATATGCTGGTCCATTTCCGGGTGTGCACGTCTACCTGGGAGGGTGTTGGTATCTACTTCAGAATGCAGGCATGGCTGTATCAAGGTGAGCAGGATGGGCTCTTCTCTGTGACTGCCATAGCTCCCTTTTCTCTCTCCATTTTTCTTTCCTCTCCTCCTTCCTTCCCTTCTTGCAATTCACCCGAAGAGACCTGGCCCAGGCTGCTGGGGAGGTGACAGATGAGACTTAGAAGCCCACTTCGGCCCCTAACAAGGGGCTCCCTACGTCCATCTCCCATGTGGACTCAGCCTCAGAGCCACACAGGCTCCTGGCTTTTTAAAGCGGAAGTTGCAGGGCGCCTGGGTGGCTCAGTCGGTTGGGCGTCCGACTTCGGCTCAGATCATGATCTCACGCTTCGTGGGTTCGAGCCCCAGGTCGGTCTCTGTGCTGACAGCTAGCTCAGAACCTGGAGTCTGTCTTTGGATTCTGTATCTCCCTCTCTCTCTGACCCTCCTTGCTTGTGCTGTCTCTATTTGTCTCTCAAAAATTAAAAAAGAAATAAAAAAAACCAGAAGTTGTTGCACTCCCACTGCATATTAATCATCGCCCCCAGCAGCAGTGAGAGCGAGAGCTCAGGACTTTCTCCTTCCCTTTGCGGCGGTCCTCCCAGCCTTCCCACCCATGAAAGGGCAGCCCCATCACCTGCCGAAAGATCTGCTGGCCTGGACTTTGGAGCATGTGTGCTCCAGCTCAACTGTTTGTCTGTCAACGGTCCCTCTGCCATCGCTGGACCTTTTCTGGGATTTGACTTGGGGCTGCTCTCCTCCTGTCCATGTTTGGATTCCAGTCTTTCCCCGCTGGACCTCGCTGCTCAGTTCCTTGGGTCATTCCCAGGCAGACTCAGCTGGATACGGTTCCCCTCCTGTGCTGGCTGCTCCCCGGGGACTGAGGCCGCCTTCCCTGTCTGCCCCAGGCTCCCTAGCCCACGGCCGGGCCCACAGCCTTGCTGGGACACGAGTGTGATGGATGATTCCAGTGCCTCAGCTCATATCTTGCAGTCATCCGATGGCTCCCCTCCCCTTACAGTCTTCTCCCTTCACTGATGGCTTTGGATGGAATTTAAAATAAAAAAGATTGATTAAAAGTTGGAAACTGTATAAGTGAAAATAAAAGCACTTAAGACCAATAAGTATCATTTGAACTTTAATGGAAAGAGAAAGCATGGTAAGATGGCATTTTAGGGGACGTTTCTCAGCTGGTAAGTGTCCTGACTTTGTTCCCCTTTCTGGGAGTCTGTGGCTAGCTGTCCTCCCTGTTGGAATCCTGCCCAGGCAGGCGCCAGAGTGGAGTGTGAAGAACTTGGGCTTCCAGGTTGGATGAACCTGGGTTGACTCACTTACTGGCTGTGTGACCTTTCTGAACCTCAGTTTCCTTTTCGGTCCTTTTGTACAATGGGGAGAAAGGACCTACTTCATAGAGTGGTTGCGAGGATGACAGAAGATAATGCGAGGGCCAGAAACAACGCCTGGCATGTAGTAGCCCCCCTTCAGATCACACCCAGAACCCAACCACTTCCCTCCACCTGCCCTGTCACAGCTGAGCACGGTCATCCGTCCCCTCTCCCCAGTCGTCCATTCCCTACACTGTGACATGGCGATCCCATTAACATTCAGGTCACAGCACATCGCTCGTCTGCTCAGAACCTCCACTGCTTCCATCTTTTCATTCCACATGGAGTGAAGCCGAGGTCAGCACAGCAGCCTCAGGGTCCCACATGCTCAATCTCCCCACCTGCCATTGTCGCTATTTCCCCCTTTCACTTCCCTCCAACCACACTACCCTCCTTGTTCCCCAAACATTCCAGCCACATTCCTGCCTCAGGACCTTTCCGTGTGCTGTGTCCTTTGCTGGAATGCTCTTCCCCTAGATCTCCTCATGGCTCCCTCTGTCATCCCCTTCAGGTCTGTATTCAAATGTTACCTTCTCTGGGGCGCCCGGCTGGCTCAGTCGGAAAATCATATGACTCTTGGTTCTGGGGTTGTGAGTTCGAGCCCCAACTTGGGTGTAGAGATTATTTAAGTAACCAAAACAAAACAAAAAGCTACCTTCTCTGTGAGGAGCACTCTGTTCTTTCTGACTTAATTTTATCTATGGCTCTTAACACACTCTAGTAATACCAGACTATGCTTTTTACTTATTTATTTTCTATGTTGCTTGTCTTCCCAAGAGAAGGTAAGCTCTTTGAGAGCAGGGATTTTTGTCTTTGTTTCCACCGTCTGGAAAAATACCTGGCAAATAATGGGCACTCAATACCTTTCTGCTGAATGAATGAACCGCTCATCATTATGGAGCGTGTCAAGTAGCCATCTACCTGCGCAATCAGCTGCCAGCTCTGGAGGGGCGTTGCTTCAGAACGACTTCCTTAGCAAGGCAGCGGGGGCCCTTGGGAAGAAACCTGTCCCATGGCCCTCCTGCTTGGGGGCAGCCGGCTCAGGAGGAAGCACCAAGTGCTGATTCTTGACCCAGCCTGAGAGTCAACATGGTCCTTGTGGGCCAGCCAGAGGTCAGGGCTGCCCACTCCCTGGCATTCTCTCTTATATCCATGCACTACAGCTACAAGAGCATCCAAGGCCAAGGTGGTCCTTCTTGGAGACTCGTACTCAGCTGGGTCTCTCCATGGGAAAAGGGCACTCAGCCTAAGGTGGGTAGTCCTGCCAGGCACTGGAAGGCTGAGGGAGTGTTAGCTACTAGAAGGGCATGGGACAAGGCCCTCAGGCTCAGGGAGCAGCATTGGCAGAGCTGAGCAAGTAGGAAGCCCTTGGTGTGCTAGGGGAGGGCGGGCGGCAGAGTGTGGCTGGAGTGTGCCTACCTTACCTGGTGGGAACTTCTGGAAGCCGGGATTGGGTTCCATCCATCTTCGCCTGCCCCTCTAGAACATGTTGAGCCCTCAGCAGTGCCATCAACATCTCCTCAGATCCAGGAGTCTGGGAGTCTGGTGGTGGAGTCACCTCAGAGCACAGAAAAAGCACGGTGGTGAAGGTCAGACCTGGGAGTGGGTCTTGGTCTTACCCATCTTCACTTAAGTAGTTTCTTCAAACGTGGGGGTGGGGGGAGCTTCTCCAGAGGTGGGAGACGCACCCGGGCCAGAATGATCTCCCCACACAGCACCTTTGTGGCTAAAAGTGGCTTTGTCTGGATTCTGGAACAGACTTCTTAACTTTTTCTTTGTTTGTTTTCTTCAAATGCCATGGACTTCTTTAGCAGTCTGGGGAAGCCTCTGGAACCCTCTCTAACGGTGGAAACTCATTCTATTGAACTGCACTTCTAGCCATGGACCCCAGGTTAAAATGGCCAGTTATGCTCCTGGAGGACGAAGACACCATTGCTTTGTAAAGGGTACAAACCCGGCTTCTCCTGCACGCTGGGAGGGTGGGTCTGGGGAAAGGTGTTTGTGCGCTTCTTGGCCGGTGTCCTGGGGCGGGGGAGAGCAGCCCTCTCCCACCAAACCCACAAGGCAGAGTGTGGACCCTTGGGGGGAGCCACAGGGAAGGAGACATGCTGGGCTGCCTGTGGGGGGGAAGGAGTGAGCTCTGCACCTCCCAGGGATGGAGGCCCATCTGCCAGGAGTTCCGGGCTCAGGCTGCGGTTGGGTGATTGCTTCTCAGGTGGGAGAAGATTTTGGCTGACTTCTGTTCGCCAGGCCCACACTAGGGACCTGGACCAGTGCCACCTCAAGTTTATTTATTTTGAGAGAGAGAGAGCGCGAAAGCGAGTGAGCGAGCGCACGCGCGCGCACACACACATGTGGGGGAGGGGCAGAGAGAGAATCCCACTGACAGTGTGGTGGAGCCTGATGTAAGGCTCGAACTCACGGACCACGAGATCATGACTTGAGTTGAAGACAGATGCTTAACCGACTGAACCACCCAGGCGTCCCCTACTCTAGGTCTTCTGAAGACACTCGGATTAAGTCTGGGGAAATGTCTTGCCATCCTGAGTCTGTCCCCCCCAAAACCATTCCTGGGTGCGTGGGGACCTGAAAACCATCTCACCCAGCCTCCCTGCAGCTGTCTAGAGTTTCAGTTCGGAGCCTAGGATGGCGTCCCTCCTTACCTCTGTGGTACTGTGGCCGTCCCCAACAGCTTCAGGGCCCTCAGCAGAGCCTAACACAGTCTGAAATTGTCTGGGCCGCACTCCTGCGGTGTGGAGGGGGTAAATGAGGCGCGGGAGGGTAAGGGCCTAGCCCCAGTCACATAGCCTCTGGGTGGCAGAGCTGGTTCTGGAACATCAGCACCTGGCATCCTCCCGCTGCTGAGCAGAGGCGGCCCAAGGCTGGAGAGATGCAGGAGGAAGGCAGCCTTGGGTCCCCCTTGACAAACACATCATGCTTCCCACCTAAACCACCTCTGTGGGTGGGGAGCCGGGGACTGGTCTATTAGCTTTCTCCCGCTGTCCCCCGAGGGTGCATTTGTCTGTTTTGCATTTTTTCCAGGCTGTAGTTAGACAACTCCCGGTCCTGGGGGGAGCGCTGCAAAGAGAAAATGTCAGAGCGACATGCCGCCAAGATAACATTAGCGAAATATCAAGTCCTTTATGATGTCAGGAGGGATTCCTTCCCGCGGCCAAGCTGCCTAATGACATCATAAAATAGGCCTGCGGCAGCCACAGTCCCCCTGAGTCATCAATCAGGCCTGTCTGTGGAGGGCCCCAGCACCGGTGGGGGGGGGGTAGGGGGTAGGAGGTGGGATGCAGGATTTGAAACTTAAGGGGGCCCCCAACACAGAAGCACAGTGCTGAGCCCAGGGGCTGAAGACTCCCACGACCCCTAGGAAGTGTCAGCCCCCTGGGGGCAGGCACGTCCCCTAAGCCCCTCCGAGAGCCTGAGGACCGGTTGCCTGCCACTAATGGCTCCCTGGGAGGCCTCTGTCCAGGCCACAGTACAAGGGGGTCTAAAGCCAGGCTTCCTGTTTGTTGATATTGTCAGGCACAGACCGAGGCCCCCTCGTGTGGAGCAATGGGACCAAGAGTCACACCACCACACAGAGGAGGTCCTTGACCTGCAGGTTATGTGTTTGCCTGTGTGTGTCCATCCATCTATATATACTTGGGGGTCTTTGCAACACATATACCGTACGTGGATTATCTGTGTCTGCGTTTGGCTGGGTGCGCACGCTCATGGCTGCAGCCCACTCCTGCCCGCCTCCTCTGCGTCACTCTCTGTCCCTGTGTCTCTCTGTCCGTGTGCTTGTGTTCTGATTGTGTCAAATATCTGCAGATCCTGGCAAGGGGATGTAGAAGGGGATCCGGAAGACCGAAGAATGAAGGGGGATCCCGGAGGGTGAGGGGGACTGTGGGGTGTGTGTTTGTGTGTCAAGCACTTCTTACCACCCTTGGTTGAGAACTTGGCACTAGAATCACCTTGGAAGATTTAAAGACCTACCCATGCCCCAGTCTCATTTCAGATCAATTAAATCAGAATCTCTGGAGGCAGGGTTTAGGTACTGGTATTTTTATTTATTTTTAAAAAATGTTTTCTAATGTTTCTTATTTTTGAGAGAGAGAGAGAGAGAGAGAGAGAGAGAGAGGCAGAGAGAGACGGAGACAGAATTCAAAGCAGACTCTAGGCTCTGAGCTGTCAGCACAGAGCCCAACACGGGGCTCAAACCCACGGACCATGAGATCATGACCCGAGCTTTACCAACTGAGCCACCCAGGCGCCAGGTGCCCAGGTATTGGTATTTTTACGGGTTCCCCAGGTGGTTCTGAAGTATAGCCAGGGTTGAGGATCATGGTGTCCAGAGACTTGCTAATCCAAGGTGGGGGAGTGGGGGGGTCTATGGACTAGCACCTGCCTCACCTGGGAGCTTCTAAGAAATGCAGAATATCAGGTCCCTCCCAGACCCCGCCCCCATAATCTATATTTTAATGCGATTCCCGCCTGATCTGTACATCCATTGCAGTTTGAGAAGAGTAGAGCAGTGCTTCTTATTCAGGTCTAAGAGCTTCAGATTTAGTAGGTCTGGGGTGGGGCCCAAGAATCTGCTTTTCACAGGAGCTCCCAGGTGATGCTGATCTGGGGACCACGCTTGGAGACCCCCTGGCTTAGCCGTTGTGCTGAGGGAGCCAGACTGTAGGAGAGTGAATGCAGGGGTGTATGCTGGGGGTATGGGGATGAGAAGGAAGGGGGAGTCACGGTCACCCAGGCGGATCATGGGTGGCTTGCCATCATCTTAGGTCCTCCATGTCCCTGACTCAGGGACCAGTCTAGGGATGAAGGCAGTAAAGAGAACGAGTCTCCTGAGAGCTGCTGGCATTTGTCCCCCCTTTTTGTTCCCTCCCCGACCCCACCATCGTGTTAAGAAAAAGAATCCGGGGCTGAAAAAAAAATGAAATAAGGGTGCCTCACTGGTTCAGTCGGTAGAACATGCGTGCAATGCTTGATCTTGGGGTCATGAGTTCGAGCCCCATGTTGGGTGTAGACATTACTTAAAATTTTTTTTAAAAATATCACAAGGAAAAAGATCCAGGGCCAGACACTTCTTCGTTCCCGAGAACCCCAGGCCAAAGAACCAGGTTTTCTCAGAGCCTGAGCTCATCAAGATGCCCACGTGCCTTCTCGGGGCTCAGTTGTTAGGGCGGTCGTTTCCAGTTCTCCCAGGACGATCTCGGCATATGATCTCAGTGTATGATTCTCAGCTTTTCGTTCTCAAAAGTTTACATGATAAGCCAGGTTCCTCTGTTGCTAATGGCTGCTGGGATGACTACTGTTTGGTGGAGGTAGAGGCTAGCAGGCCTAGAGGTGGGGTGGGAGGTGACCCAGTGTGCTCCCAAGGGGAAAGCCCTCTGGAACCTACCCCAGGCTCTGTCCTCCTGGTCTGGCTTCCTGGGTGAGCAGTGGGAGGGAGGACAGCCAGCCACCAGCCACAGGACAGGGTTTACTCTGGTGAGGTGGTATGCCCGGCCTGGGATGGGTGGGGGACAGCCAGCCCTGACTGTCCATCTGCTGGGGCGGCAGGAGGAAGGGCATGAGTGGCCGTGGGAGCCGCAGACAGGCAGGCCAGGCTCAGCCACAGCTCCTCTCGCCTCCGGCAGGCTCTGCACTATCAGCACCTCTTTGGGCCGCATCTTGGCAGTGGCGGCATCGGAGTAACCTGAGGGCTGGGGGAGGAGATAGCAATCAGCTGGAATACCAGAGGTGTGAGGCAGGCATGACCTCACCCAGGGTGTGCCTGCTCTCTGAGCCTCGTCAGGCCACCCTCCCCGCCCGCTCCCAGGTACCCCCAGGCCGGCTTAGACAACAAGCTTCAGCCAGCCACAGCAGGGGCGTCCCTACGCGCTGGGTCCCAGCCAGGGCTCAGGCCAGGTACCTCTCTGGGAGGAGCCTAGAGGCTGCCTGGGGGCCAACGCTGTGGGCTTTAAGGGCATCCTGGTCCTTCTCTGGCTCCCTGGGCTGGGACATTTGGAGAAGCTGAGTGGGAGGGCTGAGGCTGGGGAGAGCTATCCAGCACTGAAATGTGATCCGGAGAGAAGCGGAAGTTGTCACCTTGGAAGTCACCAAGGGAGCTTAGAGACCTGTCTCCCCTTGGGCTGGAGGTGAAGGCCAGGAAGGGGCAGGTCCTGCATCACAAACAGCAAGGGGGCCTACTGTGTGTCTGGCGGCTGGCCAGCAAGAGCTGCTTTGGAAATCCAAGCCCAGAAGAGACGGAGGGAAGTAGTCACTGAACCAGATGTACTGAAACACCCTCTTGGTAACTTCGATTGAGCTCATTGTGGTAAAGCAGGCTGTTAATGTCAGGTGGTTGATTGTGGGCTCAGGTGTGAAGGCCTCCTCCCCGCCAGGAGCTGTAGGGGCCCTGCAAAATCCCTGAGTGAGGTCTCTAGGAGAAAATACCCCCACCTCTGATGGGCTGGAGCAGAAAGTGAGGGATGTAGCAGCGGTGGGAGCTGGCCCCGAGCCTCGGAGTTGGGGGCTGCCCTTGGACCCTCCCCATGGCCCCAGCTCTGTCCTGTCCCTCAGCTGTTCCCACCGAAGCCTGTAAGCACCCTCTGGTCCTTCCCACACACGCTCATCGTCCCACTGGGTCTATAGCCGCACCCACTCCTGATCCACCTACACCCGTGCCCACTACCTCCATGCACACCCACACCCACACGCACACGCACGGGGAGGCAAGCGGACCTCACCCAAGAGCATTGCACAAACATCCACTTCAAGATGCCTTTGCATAAGGAATGAATGGATCCACCTGTGTGAGCTGCTGGCCTTTTCTGGGCATGCTGGGCATCTGTGGGCTCAGAGTCTCAAACCCAGCAGGGCAGACCATGTTTGTCCCAGTGCCAAAGGGCACAGCCCTGCTCCCCACAGCGCCTCCTGGTGGCCGCTTTCTCCCCACCTCGTGGATCCCAGCTGCCGTCCAGGGTGCAGAGACCCTTTCCTCCATGTGCTTATAAGGGACATGGCCATATCGCAGTGCGTTTTGTTCTCCAAGTTATTTATTCAGCACAGCAAATGTTTCCTGGGATTTCCATGTGCCTGGCCCTCTGCTGAGCTCTGGGGTCCAGAGACAAGGAGAACATTTCCAAAGAACATCTGGGGCTTAGCAAGACCCTCAGGCTGGCTCCCGGTCTGTCCTGGGATTACATCCTCCCTGGACCCTCCCCCACCTGTTCACTCCCCCATCTGCCCTCACACACACTTTCCTCTGCCACATGACAGCCACCCTCCTCCTCCTCCTCCTCCTCCTCGTTCTCTTGCAACCCCCTTGTTTTCCTCCTCCACACTGGCTTCGCCTGGATGATGTCAACTGGCCATGCCCTATTGGTTCCGGGGCAGGGTGAGGAGGGTTGTGGAGGCCCCAGTATGTCTCCTCCCTCACTTTCCAGCTTTGGCTCTGGGCGATGCAGAGCCAGGCAGAACCGGGGGCGGGGCGGGGGGCGCAGTTCACAGGGATGGGAGGGGGGTGATGGGGGGTGTCTCCACT
Source organism: Cryptoprocta ferox (assembly GCA_028646485.1). Lineage (NCBI taxonomy): Eukaryota > Metazoa > Chordata > Mammalia > Carnivora > Eupleridae > Cryptoprocta > Cryptoprocta ferox. Next base: position 73,357,892 of record CM053570.1, on the reverse strand, counting down.
GGGTTCTGGGTAAAGCTCTTGGCTTTTTGAAGGCTTGAAGCATGGTGGGAAGTGGACCCAGGAAAGAATGAGAGGGAGGAGAGGGAGAGTGAAGAGAAGAGGGGAGGGAGGGTAGAGGAGGAGGAAGGGACAGAGGAGGGAAATACAAACCAGGGGAGTTAAAGGACGTCGCAGAGACTGAGAAAAACAACAGGGATAAACAGACCCAATACAGAGAGATTCTGACCTGGTCACCAGGCACTTCTAACAAAATCAATCACCCTCTTCTCTTAAGGGTGGACTTGGGTCTCTCTCGGTGCATGCCAGGACATTGCACACACCACATAGCCCTGGCACGGGCCTCAGAAGTGGGGCTGGGGTCAGCCCTGGACCCCTGCTGGACTCAGCTCCCACCCTGCTTTGAGGGGCAAAGGCTCTGTGGACAGCAGCTGTGCGGTTCCTTGGAGGGCAGTCCAGACGGGGGACCCTCCCGTCTCCCTTCCACGGGCCCCTGGCTTGCTGTGGTCTTGACTCCTTCAGCTCAAGCCTTCAGGGAGCTATGTCAGAGATGGGAATTCCCAGCAGCCTCTGGCCCCACCTCACGTGGGCGTGATCTCAGAAGCTGGATCCCCAGGGCCCCCTTCTTTTGGCCCTTGGTGCCAGCCGGGACCCTCTGAGCCTCCTTCCTCTGGTCCCTGTGAGGCTGCCTGAGGTGGGAGTGGGGGCCCGGGATTGAGAGCCTGACCTCTCTTCCTTCTCAGCCCAACTGCCAAGAAGCTCCCAGAGGCGGGTTCTGTCTGATCTGACCCAACCTGCTCTGCAGCGCTCCCAGGCCCCTCCCCTCTGCCCTTGGCCTGGGGGACCCCCTCCCCAGCCCTGGCCAGCGCAGAGGAGCCCTGTTGAGAGCCATGAGGAATCTCAGGAACCCAACAAGGGATGTGTCAGGAGCTGCGAGTCCCGTTTTGTCCCCGCAGCATGCAACCGCCCCAGGACAGAGGGGCCTTGGCAACCTCCAGCCTGGTTATCTGATTTGGGGGCTGATGGGGTTTCTAATGGAAAACAATATGGTAATTTCAGAATGTTCCTGATTAGATGAAAATGATATTGCATCAAAGTTACTTCCTTAATTTATTCAGAAAATAACAAGAGAGAATTCTCTCCTAAGATCCTTAATTAAACCAGAGCTTTCTCTGCACAGGCAAAGCGGGCGCTGAGTTCCAGGTGTGGGGACAAAGGGGGCTCCTGGATGGGTCTGCCAAGGGCTGTCCTTGAGCTGCAGGGTCTGGGCGGTCTTCACCCACAGAGACTGCCTGCTCTGCCTGGAGGAGGTGTGGGCAGCAAGGGCGTGGGATGAGGCTCCCTCCCTTGAGGCGAAAAGTGGGGTGGGCATCCTAGAATCATTCCAGTCCCTTCCTGTCCTCTCTGACTTTATCTTGTGAGTCCTCAGTGACCCAAAGCCATGGAGACTCAGCGAGCAGGGGTAACAGAGCTGCATGCGCAGGGTGTCTTTAAGACACAGAGCACCCGGGTGAGCATGGAAGATGCTGGTAGATCCAGTTATGATCAGCACTGGGATCAGCCTGGGAAAGTTGGCACCCCCAAAAGGGTTGACTGAGGATAGTTGGATCTGAGAGGGAGAAGCAGGTGTAAGAGAAACAATAAGACTGGTGAAGCATCTGCACATTAGGGAGAAGAAGATGCGGCTACTCTTCGGCCAGAGCAACAGAAGGAGGGACAGAGAGAGGGGCCACTTGACAGGGCTGTGGCCATGGACCATCACAGCCAGTGCCAGGATGCAGTGAGTCTGGGAAGAAACGGTGATACGTTCCCAGCCTCTCCCTCTCTTTTCTTGCCCTCCCTTCTCCTGCTGGTACTGAACATTAGCGGGACTGGACTGGAAGCCAGTGGATGGGTATCCAAGGTGACAGCCTTCAGGTTGGCGAGGCTCCTGGGGCACAGAGCCGGGGAGCGGATGGATCTGCGAGGGGGAGCAAATGGAGGGTGACTAGTACAGCCTCCAAGGTGACAGTAAACAATCTTTCATTGTCTGGTGCTTCCAAATTCTCTAGCACATTCTTATTCATTTTCCTTATCCCTCCCTGCAATGGCCCTAAGTTCAGATTCTTGCCTCCAGGAGGAAACAGGCTCAGAGAGATCAAGTGATGTCCTGGAAATCACATAGTAGGAAGGGTATGGATTTGAACTCGATTCTGCCCCACTCCCAAGTTTCCTCTCTTTCTCCTGAAATAAAGGCTTGGATGCATAAAAGCCAGACTTAGCTGGGTGTTATGAAAGCTTCCTGGTGTGAAAGGGCCCTGTCTAGAAGCTTCTGTGACGTGATGAGGGAAGTCCTGCCTACCACTCATGAATGAAGATCTCCAGTGCTCTCAACACTTTGTAGAGCAGACCACGACAAACTGCCCGGGGGATGGACATTTCTAACTCTGGTGAGACCTCCTGCCTCGGGGTCTGATGTGGAGGGCTGGCTGGGACATGCTGGAGCAGGAGCTGAAGAAGGAGGCAACACTGCAGAGGTGGGATCGTTTTGGAAGGAGCTCCCCATCCCCCCAGGGACTATCCCCGTCTGCCCACGTGCCTGCAGATCCTGCTGCACCACCCTCACTTCCCTTTCCAGCAGGCACCAGCACCCCAGCCACTGAGCTGGGCCAGGTTCTGACTGTGGGTACGCTGTGCCTAATTCTCTGGGAGACCATAGGAGCCAGGCAGGGCTCTCGGGAGCTCCTAACTTTGGATTTGGACGTGGCAAAGGGGTAGGGAGGTAGAGCCCAGGGCCCTGACGCTATGGCTGCAGAGGACCTCCATGTACAAGAAAAGTTCTGGGGGTGGGAAGGCTGGTGTGTGAGCATGTTGGTGCTTGCACATGTGCATGTGTGTGCCCATGTACATCCTAATATGTGAATCTGGGTGCATCCATGTGTGAGGATATGCATGTGAGAGAGATGGAGAAAGAGGGGAGAGAGAGAAGAGGAAGGAAAGGAGAGAGGATTTGTTAGAGTCATCAGGGATCAAAGTCAAAGGAAGTGGGGCTTAGATGGGCCATGTGAGAGGAGGAGGAGGAGGTGGAAGAAGAGGAGGGGGAAGAGGAGGAGGAGGAGAATGATAGGAACAATAACAATGGTGGCAGCGAACACTTACATAACGCTTACTATATGCTAAGCCTGTTCCAAGCCCTTTATATATATCACCTATTTTAATCCTTACCACCAATTTAGGAATTAGGTATTATCATCACCGCATTTTACAGATGGGAAAACTGAGGCACAAAGGTTTTGTTTCATTTTGTTTTTTAATGATTGGCACAAATACTAGAGCTAGGAATTGGGCCCAAATGTTAATTCCCCGAGAGGTACTGCCTGCTGGACTTGGAGGGTGTGGCCCCCGGTCTCTGATTCGTGTGTAGAGCCTCTGGACTGCTACTTCGGTTCTCTATCTCTGTGTCATGTTCTTTGTTCTCAGCAGGACTTATTTTTTTTTTGGGGGGGGGTGGTGGTGGAATATGAAATTGACCCTATAAAGCCTGAGTATCAGACAGGTGGTCCTAACTGAGCCAAAGCAGGGAGGTGTCAAAGGAACTTGGGTTTGGGCGGGCCGGTTATTCTGTGTGGCTGGAGTATGGGGTGCACAGGGGTGAGGAGGATGGCTCATGAAGAGACTTTGCAGGCCAGGCTAAGGTGTAAGGCGTCCAGCCTCTGGCGTGGGTGGTGGGAGCCCTCCAGAAGGCATTTAGGCAGGAGGGTGGGATGGTTACCATGGAAGGCACCAAGGAGTTGCTGAGAATGACTCCTGGGTGTGCAGGCATCTGGGACGGTGAAGAGCATGGGAGGAGGACAGCTCCAGCCACACCCATGGGTCCCTCCCCAGGGCAGGGAAGCCTGTGGCCCTGGGGGCTGAGACAAGGTGCCCAGAGCATTGCTTGGCTCTGGAGAAATAAGGATTGACCCCATATTCTCTCCTGATGGACACTACAGGCTGGGGAGGCAGGAGGTCAGAGCCACGGCCAGTGGACTCATCAGGAAACGGGGAGTATGGATTTCCCCTCAAATACTTTTCATTTTCTTTAGTGTCCCCCATTTCTAAAAAAGTCACTTGCAATTGTACAACAAATGGGGCTGTACACGATTCGTTCTCAAGTCTCAAGTACTAGAGAAGCCCTGGGGTACAGTGGTTAGAGTTCTCATTCTGTGGCCATTGGGGGGGTTCAAGTTCCAACGTCACCATTCCATGTGTGTTCTTGGTCAAATCACTGCACTCCTCTGAGCCTTAGTTTCGTCTTCTGATAAGCAGGGATCGTTGCAGTGCCTGTCTCCTAGGCTCGTCGTGAGGACTGCATCAGTTCAGCACTAGTTATGACTGCCCAGATCCGGCAGGATGATACAGCATTTCTTGTAGGACCCCTTTCCTCTATTTCCACCCTCCTCACAAGTAGGGGATACAGCCTTCTTCTGGGATGCGGAGAGGGGAGCCGCCTGTCCGAAAAGAAAGGAGAGGACTTCCTGGTCAGCGAGGGGTCCTGATGAGCCTTTACTGCCTGGCATCCTTCCTCTGTCAGGCCCCTTCCCCTTTCCAGTTCCCCCAGGCCCTGCCTGTCTCCTGTGGTCCTGGAACCAGACAGAGGCTGAGACTCAGGTGCCCATCACCCCGCTAGACTCAACCTCCCCAGAGAGGGTCTGGACCTGCCATTTCTCAGCCCACCTTCTGTGCCTCAGCTCTGTGCCTCAGACCCGAGGGGCCCCTGTGCCCACAAGCCCCCATCCAGGTGCTCTCTCAGATGACCCAGGGGGTGTTCCGGGGGCCCCACAGGGCCCAGTGTGGCCACAGACCCCCCAGCCAGGCTCCCAAAGAAGCCATCAGAAGATGGCAGCCTCCCTTCTCCTTCCCTCTGCACCCCCCTCCCCCCCTCCCCAACTGGGCGGCGGGGCCTGAGCCCCAGGCTGAGCTCAGCTCTTACCCCAACCCCAACTCCGAGAGTTTGCTGGCAGCAGCGTAGATGACTTTGGTGTAGTTTCTGTGGTTTAATAAGCTACAAAAACGGCATTATTTTAAGCCAATCTGGATATAGCACAAAAACTCTCACCCCGTCTGTTCTGTGAAACTCAGATACCCTGACGAGAACACAGCTCACAACCAACTAATACAATATTCCACCGGGCTCGCTGTCAGCGGGCCCCACGCGGGAGCCGGCTCCCCGAGGACCGCCCAGGCGCGCTCCCCGCGGCCGGGAGGGAGGCGGCGGCCCAGGCGGGGGCCGCGTTGGTGCGGGGCGGGGGGGCGGGGAGCGGGGGGCACCTCTCCCCCCCCCCCCTGGGCGAGGGGCCGGCCGCAGCCCCCACCGCGGGGACGGGAGAGGAGAGGAGTGTGTCTGGCCTGCTGACAGCAGTTTTACTCCCACCACGGGCATATGTCTGATTCCGAAGCAGGGAAGTGTGTCCAACACACCCAATGCAAAGACAGGTTGTTGAATATTTTTTCTCTCATCACTAAAAAGGATTCCCTGCTGGGTGCAATCAAGATCCATAAACTCACGGCTCAGAGTCGGTGTGAAAGCAGAGCTCCAGCCCAGACTCCCTCGCTGGCGCTAAATGCAGGCTCCGGGCGGAGATGCACAGACATCCGCTAGCAGTCTGGCCTTGCGACCGGCAGTTCCCGGCACATTAGGCAGCGCGCTTATTTTGGGCTACGCTTCAGGGGATTAACTTTCAGTGTAAAGTTTCGGAGCTCGGGCATGGGCATCGTCCCTGTGGCGCTGCACGCCTCCCCCCTCTCCACGCCTTCGGTGGGTAGTGGGGTTGACAGAGCCAGAGGCAAGGGGCTGGTTGACACAGGTCAGCAGCCTCAGGATTCAGTCCTGGGAAAGGAAGGCGGCCAGGGGCCCCTGCTGGGGCTCCTGGCAGCCCCGGAGAGCCCAGCTCCCTGACCCAGCGGGCCTCAGGGCCCACCGGATGCCCGATGTCTAACTTTCCCAACAGACACTGAACTTTCGGGCTTTGAAGATAGTGTAGTTTCCTTGAAGGGCTGAGCCTGGGAGAGAGTTTCCCCTCTTCTGGTTGTGGCCAGTCTGCCATCCACTCCTCCCTTCCCAACTGGGGCTCTGTCTCCCCAGACAGGATCCCAGGACGAGACCTGGAAGTTAGAATCCCCTTGTTTATGTAAAACAAGGGTGGCTCCCTTTCCTTCCAAGGGGTACCCTCCATCCCTCAAGCAAGGTGACAGAGGCTGAAAGGGATGTGGCTAGGGTCTTAATCCCGCCCTAGGGGGAACCTGCTGGGAGTTGAGGACAGGGGAGAATGGGAGAAAGGGAACACCATCAGCCCCTGACTCCCTTCTGTTGGCTGGGGAAGGAAGACCTCAGCATTCTTGCAGAAACTGAGGGACCCTTGTCACCCCACCCTGGCCATCCACTGGGAGGTGCTTTCAGATCCAATGATTTAAAAATTCTAGCTTCCATGAATTCTTAAGCAACAAAAGCACAAAACCCTCCTCTCTTCCCCTAGTATCCCAGTTTTCTGGGAGCATAGGAGGTATCATTTAAAACCAGAATAAACTTCAGAAATAGCATGAGGAGTGAAGGGCAGTTTAGCCAGCATGCGGAAGCCTGATAGGGTGTGGAATCTGTCATTCACTTCCTCCTGTCTCCAGAACATATAATCCGGGTTGACTTGGTACAGGTTCCTGGCTCGGGCTGTGGGAGACACAAGAGGTCTCCGCCCAGGGAAGAAACGGATACATACCCATTCTTGCGTTTGTTCATTTGTTAGTGCGGACTCTGAGCCAGGCACTGTGTTTGGGCACTGAGTGCCGGAGATGAATGAAGTTTGAGTACAAAGCAGAGTGTGAGGAGGCTGTTGTGCAGGAGAGAAGGGGGCTCTGGAAGAGGCCACGCCGCCAGGGTCCCCTCTCAACCAGCTTGGAACCACGCTCAGTGAGAGCTCCCAGTCCACATTCTTCTAAGACTTCCACCTGCCTCCGGAGGCCCACCGGGGCCATTTTGCCTCGAAGTTACATGGAGGCAAAAACTAACGACGAGAAAGAGGAAATGGTGAGGTGTTTTTGGAGAGCCCTGGATTAAAAAAAACTCTTCTCTTTTGTATATCATAAATCTCTCTCTCTCAACCCCTCCCCCACTCCCTCCCGCTCTCCCTCTCTCCAAGAGATCAGCACATTGCAAAGACAGGTTGTGGAATATTTTCTCTCTCATCACTAAGAAGGCCTCCCTGCTGGGTGTAATCAAGAACCATAAACTCGCCTACGGCTCAAGGGCTCAAGTCGGTGTGAATCGAGCCCGCTCCTCTAGCCTCGATTCAGACGCGCTCAGGCCAGCTGACAGCAGCCAAGCTGCTCCCCCAGACGCACCCCATCCCTGAGGGGCGGCGGCGGCGGCAAGGGGGCTGGGCTCTAGGCTCTGTTCTGGCATGGAATTCAGGGCACCTCTCCTGAAAGGTCAGGAAGAAGAGAAATCGATGCCTGCAGACAAGGAGTCCGGGCGTTGACAAGTGCCATGAGCACTCCTCGGCCTTCACCCCATGTCCCCAGGTCTCTAGGGAGAGGAATCAGGAGGCAGGGTGGCCCCTCAAACCTGGCTGTTATTTCCAAGGGGCCGCCTGACCAGACGGAGTGGTTTCTGACTGTTCTTCAGAATTGTCCCTTTTATGTGGGACAGGGCAGGGACCTGGTGTTGCTCCAGAGAGCTGGGAACAAGTGGGGGGGGGGTGTGGGGCTGGCAGAAGGAGAGAGGAGAGCAAAGGAGAGGCACCTGGGAAGCTGGGCTGTGGACTGCCTGACGGCTAGGTGCGCCATCCTGCTTTTTGTCTGAAAATTCATTAGTTGGACTGGGAGTGGTCCTCAGACGTAAAGCTGGCGGAGGTTTTCTTGCCTTTCCTTGACTTTCTACCTCTGACATGACTCCGTCCAAAGTCACAGCCACTGCCTGAATCCGTGGGCTGGGTCCCCCCTCCTCCCTGACCTCCCTATGGCCACTGTGACCTTTCCAAAACATGAATCTAACCATAACATCCCCCACCCCCGCCCGCCACCTCGCACCTGCCCCAAAGTGCTACCATGTGGCCCTATTGCCTGCAGAAAATGAACTCTGCTGCATAATCAGGATCCATCCCCAGCATTCCTTTCAAACACCGACCTTCCCCCACCCCCAAACTCTCATCTGGGGATCCTTCTGGACACAGGAGCAGTTCCCCAAATCTGCTCTGTATTTTCTCACCTCCAGATCTTTGCACTCACCATTCCTCCTCCTCCCCACCCAGCCCGCCCTTCCTTCTCTTCCTAGTGACCTCCTCCCTGCCCTTCCAGGCTCATCAGCCATGTCTCTGACCCCCCAGGCAGAGGTAGCCCGGGCTCCTGGGCAATTTGCGCAATTCAACCCTCACTATCTGCGCTGTGACTGTCCCCAGCAGTGTCCCTCTCCCCGCTGGGCAGGAGCTTCTCCTCTAGGGCTGGGGCTGAGTCTGATGCAGCTCGGTATGCCCAGGGCCCAGCACCTCGTTTGTTGGGATGAACAAAAGCAGAAGTTTCATCACCAAGTTTCAACACTGCTCTCTGTCTGTACCTGCATACCTGTGTACCTGTGTGCGCGGGCGCGTGCAGGCATGTCTTCCCGCCTACACTTCCCCCTCTCCATCCTTCTGGCTGGACAGGGAGCTCCTTGAGGGTAGGATAGAGTTACATTCATCTCTGAAGGACAAATGAAAATTGAGCACCGGCAAAACTTTGTTGAAGTGGCTTTGAATTTTGCTACAGTGGAGCAGCTCAGGCTCAAGCTGGGAGACGCAGGGACTCACTATGCAGGGTTGGTGACGCTGGTGACGCTGTGACTTTCCATGAGCAGTCTGCCGGGGGTGGGAGAGTCGCTGTGCAGGGTTTAGACGCTCAGGCTTCATTGGAAGGGGTGTGGTCTTCCCATTCAAGCTTGGAGGGGCTGCCGACCCACCACCCACACAGGGTTTACAGACTCACACTCTCCAGGAGATAAAAGGGCAGGGCTGATCCTGCCAGCCTCCTTCTTCTCTGTTGGGAGGCCAGAAGCAGGGGCCTGGATGAGAGAGGGTTTCCTCTCAGGCAGAAGGCATGCCCGCCCTCCCGCCTCTGCAGAGGCCACGGAGATATTGCCCACCAGCTCCAGGGCTCTCATAACTCTTTCAAGACAATCACTTTATTTATATGAGTTTGTTTTAAAAAACCCACAGACGACCCACCGTGGGGACCTCTCCTACCGCCTCGGCTTGCTTCTCCCCTATCCTCGGGGTCCATAACTCTTAGTCTTTTGATTCTCCCAGTCCACAAACTATAAAAATCTTATTTCTATAAGGTCTTTTATGGTTACCAAGATAGTCAATAGTGTCATTTTCATTCATATCATTCTGCAGGGAAGTTAGAGGAAACGAACCAGACAGAGGAGAGCTATAAATAAGGCTCAGCTACACAGGGCCCCAAGCGGATCCCCGCTGCGTTCTTTTAAAACGACTCATGCACAGAACACAGACACACACACACACACACACAACATACACATATTGTATATGCACACGTATGCCCACTCATGCACAGACAGGTGTGCCCATGCACACAGATGCTTCTATGCATGGTGCTTGTGTGTGCATGTGCGTGCGCGCGCGCGCGCACACACACACACACACTCATGCATGTATGTGCTTACACAATTTGGCAGCCTTAGAAAAAAAGCTCTTTTGGAATTTGCCTTACTTTGAAGGGCCAAGAACAGGCCGCAGCACTTGCCGTGGTGAGATCGGGGTACTGACGCAGGCCAGCCTGGAGAGCACATTCCAAAGCCATGAACTGCAGCGTTGGACACCCAGCCACTCATGAGCTCACGTGAGGGAGCTTTCGAATTCCCACTGACATAAGAGTCTGTGCTCCTGGCCGCGTACGGGAGCAGCCCATAGCCAGCACGATGAACGCCGAGACAGCTCTCAAGGCCCTCTCTGCCTGTCTGTTGGGATCGTCTAAGGACCCAAACCCTCATTCCTGGCGGATAGCCGGCCAGCTTCATGATTGTGATTTGTGCCTAGGTGCCACCTACCTGAACACACATCCACAGTCCTACTGCCAATGCCTTTGGCCTTCAGGCAGGATCCCAAAGAAGGAGCTCAGGGGGTGATATGGGAGCAGAAAGCTGGAAGTCTTGGGCAGAGGGAAACTGGGCAAGTTTGTGTGCTGGGGTGAAGGGGGAGAGCCCAGACCAAGGCTGGCAAGGATGGAGGGGGCAAGCCCAAGTCTGGGGTGGGGGACCACCAACCCAACCCTCCCCAGGTCAGTGCAGTCAGGGCTCAGTCTCTACCTCATGGGAGCAGGTGGGGGAAGGAAGGGGCTGCATGGCTGGTGCAGGGAACCATGCTCTCCTCAGAGAACTCTGGGCTCATTGGCCAGGGGTGCAAAGGAGGGAATGGCTCCTGGAGTCAGCAGGCCTGGGTTCTAGTGCTAACTCCATATTGTTACCCTGCCTAATGTTGGGCAACACCTTCTCATCTCTGGGCCTCCGTACCCCAGTGAATCGTAAGGAAGGATAAGCACTCAGACCCCTTATAGTTTTGGAGATGCAGGTGAATTAACTATACTCTAGAGCCCCAGGGCAGGTATGTCTCCTTAGTTTCCCCATCTGTGGAATGGGATGATAATTTTTGCCACTGGCAATATCCAAGGGATGGTGTGAGGGGAGTTGGACAAAGGTCTAGGAGTTTGGGCGAGCTTGTTTAGGAAATGGGAGGTTTGAGATTTGTAAAGGATGCAACCCATGGGGGGACATGGGACTCTGAAAAGCCCCCCTTTTCTCTTCCTTCCTTACCCCTTCCAGCACCCCCAAACTCTGAAGAGTGAGGATGGAGCCCAGGGCTCTGAGCTCACAGCCTTGGAATCCCTCTGTTTCCCCTCCTGCCTTCTTCAAGGGAACTATTAATTGTAATTTAAGCCTCCTAAGTTAAAAGCGGCATGCAGATTTAAGGATTCTTTCATCCCAATTACACATCGTTTCTGGCTGCACTTTAGTGCTAGGCTTTTATCTGTTGTTCTGTGGAATCACTTATCGGCCAGAGCAGCGAGCTCCACACAGATTTCTTCCTGATTATGTTTAATGGCAAATGGTGAGTTAACCAGCCTCCCTCCTCTGAGCTGTGTAGGCAGTTTCTCAGGCCTAGCCTGAGAGCAGCCCAGGGGAGAAGGAGGGCACGGAATGGGGGAGCTGCAGGGACTTTGAGGGGACCTGTGTGGCACAGGGTGGCTAAGGGGACGTTCCACCTCACCCCCCCCCCCCGACTCCAGGAGACTCAAGTGCTCCGTTCCTAGCGCTGATAGCAGTTGTTTGTTTATCCTACACATTCCACATCTATAGGTGTCTACGGTGCGTCAGGCCCCGAGAGGGCATCATTTGCTCACACGTATCAGTGTACGTCCGGCTGCTGGAGACACTGTGACTTTCACACACACATTTGCACACTCCAGGGTGTGTCCAGCCCCTCGATCTGCACTGCCACATGTACACACACTCATAGAAGCTTGCACGTACACACAAATACGCACACTCATAGAAACGTTCACGTGCACACACATAAGAGGCACACATACACACATACACATATGCTCAAAGAAGCATTCATACACACAAAAGCACACACATGAGTGCTCACATACTCACAATCATCACCTCCATACACAGGGACACACTATTTGCATAGACCCCCTATTCTTACCTCCACACACACTCTCAACTCTATCCCACACATGCACATAGTTTGACTCTTTACTGTCACACAGAGACTTCTCTGTCAGTATTTCTGCCTACCATTCCCAGAATCGGGCTGCCATAGGAACTTGCAATGGATCTTGGAATATCAGGTGACAGGATTACAGTCAGACCCTTGTGCCGTGGAGCCCCTGTGCCACCCACTCCCTCTATGTCCCTGGGTCCCATCTGTTATATCCAGTTGGATTGGACCCTGTCATGGAGCTCAGGCTGGCTACTTGGTCCTGGGATGTTACTCTGTAAACCTCAAAGTCACGTGTTCGGAGTGGAACTCCTGGTCTCCCTAAACCTGCCTCCCGGCAGTCTTTGCCACTTCAGCTCTTGCCAAGTCTTTCCTTCCATTGCTCGGGACGTAAACACTCTGGTTCTTATACCAATTACAGCGTGTGGATGTTTTCCCCACATCACCAAGCATTGTCTAGCCGGTGTCCTATGGTACAGCCCACTTCTGACACTGTCTACCTGGGGATAGCTTCGGATCCTACAGGTTAAAGGCTCGGTCCCACAACACTGTCCCCCCACTTCAGATGCCCATCACTAGCCCAGATGGTCACCTGTGCTTCTGAGCAATCAGCTACAAATCAGAGGTTCCCTCCCGGCCTCCTTGGGTTTAATTACTTTGCTAGAACGGCTCACAGAACTCAGGAAACCAATTTACTTACTAGATCACCGGTTTCCTACAAAAGGATATAACTCAGTAACAGCCAGATGGAAGAGATGCATAGAGCAAGGTATGGGGAAAGGGCAGGGGACTTCTACGCCCTGTTTCCCCGCATCCCACATGTTCACCAACTCAGAAGCTCTCTGAACCTCGTCCTTTTTTTTTTTTTTTAATGGAGGCTTCATTAGGTAGTCATGATTGATTAAATCATTGGCCATTGGGGATTGAATTCCATCTCTAGCCTCTCTAGCCTCTCTTCCCTCCCTGGAGGTGGGGCCAGGGGTGGGGAGTGGGCTTGAAGATTCCAAATTTTTTATCCTGATGTTGGTTCCCCTGGCAACCAGCCCCCATCCTGGGGTAACCTAGGGGCTTTCCAAAAGTCATCTCATTGACATAACAAAGGACACCTTAATCGCTGTCAACACTTAGGAAATTCCAGGGCTTTTAGGAGCTTTGTGCCAGGAATGCGTACAAAGACCAAATATATATTCCTTGTTATAAATCACAATATCACAAACACCTTGGCATCGTTCTTGATTCCTCTCTATGTATCACTTCCTACATCCAGTCCATTGGCTGATTAAACTGGCTGGATTTTAGAGGTATGTCCCTACTCTGACCGCTTTTCACCGCCTCCTGGGCCACCACCCTCTCTGACCACATCAAGCCCTCTGCCTGTTTTACTGAAAGGACCTCCCAATAGGCCTGCCGGCTTCTGCCCTTCTCTATGCAACAGCCCGAGGAAGTTTCAAGTCAGGTCCTGTCAGTTCTATGCTCCTTTCAGGGAAAGAGTTGAGGACGTCACTCCCTTTCCTTCTTCAAGTCTTTGCCCGATTATTGCTTCTTCATGCCATCACCTTAACTTTTACTGAATTCTACAATCTGTTGTGCTTTCAGACCCTAGTCTCCCAATGCCTCTTGCTCGGTTCTGTTTTTTTTTTTTTTTTTTCTTTTCTCCTATAGAATGTAGGGTTCTCCTATAGAATGCAGGGGAAACAGACGCCCATAGAGCCTTGCTTGCAGCAAGTTTACTGGAGAAGGCTCTCAGACCAAGACCTGTCGAGGAGGGGGCCCTGAAGCCTTTGTGACCCCCCCTAAGGACAAGACATTGGCTGTGGGCTGCCCAGGGAGGGGAAAGGTCTTGGGGAAGTTATCTTCTCCGAGGGCAGTTCTGGAGTAGAGGCACCCAAATGCCTGCCAAGAGCCCCCAGCACTCCCAGCAGCTGGAGTGTAAGTGCCTCAGCAGGGGAAATTGGGAGCCTTATATGCAGCATGCACGGAACCTTTTAACATATGTAAATAAGTAAACATTACTGTATTATTGTTTATGTCTGTCTCTCCTGCTAGAAAATGAGCCCCAGTAGGACAGGGTTCTCTGTGGGCAAAGCTCCCTGGTATTTCCTAAAGTGGCTACAACAGTTTTGGCCCTAAATATTTGCTGAAGGAGCGGATGAGCCAGCCCAGTTCTCAGTGGTAATCAACCTTTTTGGAGTCCCAATCCCCTGTTCTGCTGCAAACCAGCTGTGCAACCGTGGGGGTCTGTCTAACTTCTGGGAGCCTCTGCTTCTTCATCTGTAAAATGGGATAATAGAAATTCCCACCTCACAGGGTTTGGAGAGGAAGAAATGAGCTAATGCTTCCAAAATACTTATCAGCTACCCAAACAAAGCTGGTAATCAGTAAGCATTAACTGTTGTTGGTGCTGTTCATGTCTTGGGATCTCCTTGTTTTGGGTTGCTGCCAGGATTCTGATCAGGCTTAAGGACAAAAGCTGAGATTCTAGCTGGGGTACCTTGACCTTCCCGGTGTCTGCTTCTGCAAGGGTGACCTGCAGAGCTCAGTTTTTGGCTAATGAAGATAGAGACCTGCCTGCAAGCTGATGCTGAGATCTGCACCTCAGGAAATCTCATGTGGACATGAGTGTGGACACATGTCTGTAACATGTTTGTATGGAGATATTGCAGGCTATGCTCAGAGCCATACATCCTAGACAATAACTTGTTCTAGGCATTAGGCCCACAAAAGAAGCTAGCTATTAGCGGGGTCTGAAGAGGCCAAGAGTCATCTCCCTTAAGAGTCATCTCCCTTTCGCCACCTTCTGTTCACTCTCTGCTTCCTGCGTGGGCTTCTCCGTCACTGTTACCCTGAATGAGATGGCTTCCTAGTCACCAGGGACCTCCTTGTGGTCAAATCCAGTGGACACCTACTTGACCTCGGCAACAATAGTTACAGACCATCGTTCTCCATTTTGCACTGCTTAAGATCACTCTCTGGGTAGAGTGAACGCTCTGGTATGCCCTCAGGTTCCTCCCTTGGGGTTGATGTTCTCCTTCTCCCAGCCAGTGGGAGCATTGGTGGCCAACGGCATTTACCTGAGTCTCTCCCTAAGAATTGTCTTTGACCAAAGGGAATGGCCCCTCCCAAGGTTATGCCCCTCTCTGGAGACAGTTGAGATTCAGTGACTGAATGAATCATTCTCTTTCCATTTTGAGACATCTCTAAAAGGCCATACCTGCTCTAGAGATTTCCATGGGACTGACGGACTTCTGTTGCAAATGCATCAGAGTTCAACTTCTCCCTCTGTCCAGTCCTGCTGTCCTCTCTCTTTCACAGGTGTTGTTACTGAGATCCCAATAAGCCCTCTGCATGCCAATCTCCATCTTCCATCTGTTTCAAGAGAACCTGACTTTCTACAGTTGGAGCTAGGAGTGGTTCCTAGGAAACAGACTCTCAAGTGGCATTTTGGAGTTGTATCACCGACTGGCCAGTTGGTAATGGAAACCCTCTCCCTGGAGGTGGGTGGAAGTACTAATAGCCCCTGACATGCTCTAGCAACTGTTGAAACTTACCGATGGTGAATTGGGATGGGACGCTGGTGGAAGGGAACATAGGGGTGGGAGTATTATCACTGGGATCTGAGAGGCTCAGAGGAAGTAGTAATTATAAAGTCTATGGAATTAGACGATTGTTTCTGGGGGCTGTGGGTGAATTGGAAGAAGACAACTAAACTCTGAGAGTGATTAAGCACCAATTTAAGGTAAAGTGTGAAAACCAGAGGGCCTCCTTGCTATCAGATAAAGAGACTTTCTTCTGTAGCTGGAGGGCAGAAAAAAACCAAGGTTTGGCTCAGGAATTAATTATAAGGGTAGAAGATTTCCAGAGAAAATTGAATTCTCAGAGTAGCAAGTTGGCTATGCCTTGATTGGTCAGGGCCTTGACTGGAAGGAGTGGGGTCCCAACAGCTGGGACAGGGACCTCTGGGTCGATGCACTTGAATGTCTTGAAATCCCGGTCATGCAGAGCCCTCTCAGGCAGCAGAGTGTCCCATGCGTTCCCCATGCTTGAAGGTAATGCAGAGGCTTCTATCCCACGCCTTGTATCACGTGATGCCCCCTCCACCCCAACCACCTCTCCAGGGTCTACTCCCCCTAGCCTCCTGGCAACCCAACGACACCTGCCCCTGGACAAAGTCCACATTTTTGTGTTTGGTGTTGCTTCATCCCTTGCTCCCTTTCCTTTTCATCCTTCTGTTTGTACTTGCCATGCATGTTTCCACATCTGAACCTTTGTTTTTGGTGTTTCCTTTGCCTGCAAACCTGCTCCCCCTCTCTTGCTTCACCAGACACTTCCCTGTCCCCATTCAAGTGCCACAGAATCACTTCCTGTAGAAGATACTGTGTTCTTCCAGCTCTCCTCTTTTGGGCTAGTGCCTCTATCCTCAGCTACTGAGAATACTGGCTCTGAGGGCTCACAGCTGTATCCCTCCATGAGGACTATCCTCAGCTGCATAGATGTCTTGGCTAAGGTTATGCCTCCTGCTGGGACCAGCCCACAGTTGGTGATGCTGCCTGAGGAGGGGACACAAGACCCAGCCCCCTTTGCCTCAATTTGGGAAAACCCTGAATTTCTTTTCACCTCTAGAACATCTCATAGGATTGGCTGAGGCCTCAGATGCGACCACATTGCTGGTCCAATCCTAGCTTCCTCATTTCTATAGGTGTATTTCTCCAGGTGATCCACATGACCAAATAAACCTTGTGCAATTCTATTTCAATGGCTGCTTCCAGAGAACCCAATCTAAAACACCTCTTAAGATCCTCTTTCTCTGGGTTCCCCTGGAACTATGCAAATACATCTGATATTGTGTGTTTTTCATTCATCTGTTGCTGTGAAATAAACCACTGCAAAACTTTAGTGGTTACAAGTGATGTTTGACTTTTGCTCATGATTTTATGGGTTGGTCAGCCTCAACTGGGCAGTTCTTCTCTCTCTGGTGTAGTTAGGTCACCTGTGTGGCTGCACTCAGCTGGGAGCCCTGCCATGACTAGATTGTCCCAATGGCCTCTTTCCTCTTGGCCTCCAATCACTCAGTAGTCCAGCTTTGGCCTCCTTACAGTACGGTGGCTAGGTTTCCAGAGGGAAGAACTAGAAGTAGTCATTCCTTTTAAGACTTGGGATTATAAAGTTTAGAACCTCACTTCTGTTGTGTTCCATTGGTCAAAGCAAGTCACAAGGCCTGCCAGATTCAAAGGGAGGGGAAACATGTTCCACCTGTTGATGAGAAGAGCATCATTTGTGTCTGGAAATGAAAGAAGGTGGTCGACAACCATATTTGGAAACTGTCTACCACAGCACATAAGTCATTTTGTTGGGAGGTCCTTGAGGGCAGGGATTCAACTATATATCCATTGCCCCTAAGTTCAGGCACTTCTAAGAGCTGTCAGAGATTTTCGGTGACAGAGCAAGCTCCAGCCCCAATAAATCTCATGCTGTGTTGGTCCCCATAGAGCCTGGGGAGGGGATAGAGAGGTAGTGGAGCCAAGCCCCAGGCTGTCAGCTGCCTCTTTTGGAACATCTCTTTAATTTCCAAGATAGATGATTCAAATGCTGTTTGGGAGTCTATTTCTGGGCATAGACTCCACCCCCTGGGGCATGAGTGGGGCACATTTTATTCAGCCACATGGTTGCACAGGGCCTGGGATCCAAACACAGACTTAATAATTAAAGCTCGTATTTCCTCTCTCTTGTTATTGTACATTTAGAGCATGTGGAAGTCATTAGTGTTGTTTGTCAAATATTTCTGGCTATGCACCTGCTGAACACATGGAAGGATTGTACTTCTTGGCCCTCTTGTGGTTGGGTGAAGCCTGGTGATTAATTCTGGCCAATGAGTTGTAAGTGGAAGTGACTCGTGCCATGTCTGGGCATTTAGTTGCCGTGTTAAGCCCTCTCCAGAGCTCCTTCCCTCTGCCTTGGTGACTGGGAATGTTGGAAATGTTGTCTGCTTCATTAGTTGGGTGAGGAGACATGGAGCAGAGCCCCAACCAACCCATGATATGCAAATGGCTTGAGTAAGAAATAATCTTTGTTGTTTGAAGCTGCTAAGATTTGGGGTTTGATTGTCACAGTGGCGTGGCCTTGTACCTTGGAGGATACCAGGGTTGTGGCTTGACCCAAGCTGAGCTCATCTTAGCATTCATGTAGATCTGGAGTGGGATGGGGGCAGGGCTCTTGGGAAAGGACTCACCTTCAGGGAAGGGGGAGTACAGGCTGGAATAGATGTTGAGGTGGAAGTCCTACACACATGCCACTTAATGTAAGAAACTAATATGTTAGTATATGTTAGAATTATAAAGGCTCGCTATTAAAATGGAATGAAATAAATATTCAGGGAAGTAGGAGCATTTTAAAGATTCCTACCCTTTCCTCCTATGTATTCATTATTCCCCACATCATCAACCAACCCCCCACAATTCACTGCGAGGGATTTGAATAGTTGTCTTAAGCACAGAGAGTTATGAATGCGCAGACATTTGCATATGGGCTTTCCTTCTGTGGCTTTCTTTATTCTAGTTCAATGCCTCTCTACCTTTAGTGTGCCTAAAAATTCCTCTTCATGTCTGTGTAAATGAACCCATGGATATTGGACTTTATGAGTGGTTTAAGAGTTTTTCAAGGATACTTTTGACTATACGCAATTCTTGTCTTATGCACAGACTTAAAACTCTTACCCCTATTAAAATGAGATTCCATTGTTCAAAACCAAAAGAACCTTGCAAATTTCATGAGACACTGAGAGCACAAGATGTCAGCAGCAGCTGCTCTTCGCCCATTATCCACCCACTGCCCAGGTCCTGTTGATTTTACACCCATGGTCTAAGCCTTCATCTCCTGGATTACTATGAAGGGCTCATCACTTGCCTCTGTTTCTATTCCTTCTGCTTCCAATCACTGTCTACACCACAGCCAAAGTGATCCTTTCCAAACACCAATCTGGTCATGTTACTTCCCCCGTCTAAATCCTTCACTGGCCTCTCATTGGTTTTACCAGGGAGACTAAACTCTTGAATGGGTTTTAAGGCCCAAAGGACCTGGCTGTTGCCTGCCTCCCAGGCTCATTTCATGGCTGGCTTCCCCTTGGCTTCTATGATCCCTCCATGCTGGCCTTTTACTCCACCAATCCTTTCATGTCTCTGTCTCCCCATTGCAGAGCCTGGGCACCTGCTATACCATCTGCTTGATATGTTCTTCCTCCACTCTCTCTCTTTTGCCTGGTTAACTCCTACTCATGCTTCAGATGTCAGTTCAAGTGTTACGTCCTCAGAGAAGCATTTAAACCAACTTATTCTTTATTTGCTCTCATAGAATGGTTTGCTTTCCTTCAGAATATTTACATAAGTTTGTAATTATACACTAATTTATTTGATTATCTAACGAGAACTCGTTTCTTCCACTGGAGCAGGGGCTGTGACTTCCTGGTTATTCTTGTATCCCTGTACCTGCAATACATTGCTGCATGAATGATTGAATAGTGCTGATAATGGTTCAATGACAGCAATAGTGGCAGTGACATTGACATACGTGATGGCACATCCATTTCTTCTCTTTTGGGTTATTATCTGATCTAATTTTTACCTCTGGCTTGTGTGGCCTGGGAAATAAGAGTTACCTCCAGATGCAAAAACCAAAACCCAGCAAGTAGACGAGACAAAGGGCCAGGGACCAGCTGAATCAGGTCCAGGATTTGTACTCAAGACTCCATATATTGAATTCTGTCTCAACCACGATACTACCTCTTGGGCCTTACTATAACAAAACAGGAGATGCCTTCTGATGTGTCCAGTGTGGGTAATTTGTGGAATAGAGAGAGCAGGGTAGCATCCTTTACAAATAGTCTTCTTGGCTCTCCTCTTCTTTTTCCTTTTCATCTTTTTCTTTCTCCTTCCTTTCTCTTTGATTCAAAAATCCTTTTTTTCCTTTTTTTTGGAATAATGAGCATTGGTGAGACTCTTTGAAATGATGGGATAATAAAAAGAAACTGGGGTGAGCACGGCCTGGCCCAACTTGTGGGCCAGTGAGGCTGAAAGCTCAGACTCTGGGAAATGTATTTTTGTATTATTATTTAATTATATAGTTGTGGCTTTAGACCTTATCATATCTTTCTGGGGTGAGGGTGAGGTTTTGTTTTTGTTTTTGTTTTTGTTTTTTTTTAAGGGATTGATATTCCCAATTCTAATCATCCCGGGAGGAAGTTTATCTTGGAGCAGAAAATGAAGAGGTATGAAGTAAAATTTAGCTTTGAGGAAAATTTTCCTCCTCTCTCTGTAGCCTTCAGTCAGGTTGTTCTGGGTTTTAAGGCATTGGGAGTAACTAGAGGATTATATTAGTTAAGGTTAAATATGTTAAGGTAACTAATATCAGTTATAGCCAGATGCTGTAACAGATAAACCTTAACATCTCTATCTCTTAACAGAATAAAAGATTATTTCTTGCTTCCAAAATAGATGTTCATGATAACTAGTGACTTTCTACCAAGTGGCAGTTAGGGACTTAGTCTCCTTTCATCTTGTGGCTCCCCTGTCTTCAACGTATGACTTCCAAAGTCACCACAGAAGTAGAAACACTAACTGGGGTCAGCTTTCAGCATAGCTTGAGCAAGGGAGTACAGATCCTGCTCCAGAAGGAAATACCTTATTTTCCAAAAAAACTGCATAAACTGTTAATATGTACCAGTCGGGACCAGGGGAATACACATAGAGGTAGATCCTGAAGGTTTTGGAATAGGATGGGGGAGGGTGGGAATAGAAGTCCAGATTATTAACATAGGAATGCTTTCCTGGGAATCAGAATTTAATGTCGGGCAAGGATATTAGAACCAGTGCTAATATACTGATGGAATGTCTTTGTGAAGCTTGGACATGATAGTTGCTAGCAGTAAATTAGGTGGAGATGCTGAAATGTCCTGATGGAGTATTGAGGAAATGGTCAGAAGATTTAGAGGTGTGGTATGAGATTATGAGACCAACTGACTGTGTTCTCTGGAAGGATTCAGAGGATAGTCCCTTCATGAAAGCAATAGGAATGTACTAGTCAAGAGCATATGGCATCGCTGAGGAGCTCAGTGGTGGCTATCTTCTGAAGGTGAGGGTTGGTGGTAAGAAATGCTGCCATGGAACTGGGTTCCCTGATTACAATAAAAAGGATAGAATTTTGGAATTGCAGAGGTCAAGCGCCAGCAGGTAACAGACAGAGGAACGGGTCAATATCACAATCAGCAGCAAAGGCTGGAGTGGCAGCTAGGGGCTTTGACCCAAAGGGGTCTTGCTGATAACTAATAGACCATGCTCCTAGGGGCTAGCTATATGGGAAGCCAACAAGGGTATCGCTTGGCTTGTGTAACCAAGGAAAGATCAAGAGAAGATGAGTAAAAGGCTTATGGCACTTATGGCAACCTCTGCAATAGAAAATAATAAATCCTTATCCATTTTTTAGATCAGAGCCACTTTTCAGACCGAGTCCATTGATTGAAGAGGAGGCCAAGTCCCCTTGAGGAAGGACACTGCAATATCACTTCAAGTATATACAATAAACATTTCCCCAGTTTTCCTCCAAAGGGACTTATGGCTATTCTCTAGAGTAACATTAGGGGAAAGGAAGAACATGAAGCTCTTTTGAGGACCCTTGGATTTAGGGTCTGAGCTGGGAGCCCAAATGTTGCAATGCCTCCCGTGTTAGAGTTAAGGCATTTTGAGAACCCTAGCTTAGACTCTTAAACCCACATAGACTCTGTCCACTTCCTGGTTTCTCAGTGTATAATTAGAATAGATACACTTCGTAGTTGTCAAAATTTTCACATTGGTTCCCTGACCATTTTGGTAAGAAACCCAAAAGGAGGCTTTTAAAAATGCTCTCAACTTCTTGGCCAAGATGTTAAATCTGAAGCAATTCCATATCTTAGGTGGCATTGTAGAAATTAGGGTCACCAACAAAGATTTAAAAGGTTCAGGGTAGATTTTCCCCCATCAGATTCCTGTTCAATTCATTGGCATAGCCTCTGAAAAATTCAGATTGGTCATGGATGGTGACAGTGGACTACCAAAACAAATGGGAGCCCCAGTTGTAGCTGCTGTGCTGAATATGGTATCTTTACTAGAACAGATCAACATAGCCTCCAGCATTTAATATGCAGCATTTGATCTTTTCAATTCACATCAGGAAGAAGGATTAGAAGCAGTTTGTATTCACATGGGAAGGACAGCAATATATATTCACTGTCTTGCCCCAAGGCTATGTTCATTTTCTTGCTTTCTGTCATAATATAGTCTGAAGGGAACTTGCTTGTCTTGCTATTCCAAAACAACCATGCTGATCCACTATGTTGGTGGCATCATTTTCATTGAACACAATGAATAGGAAGTGGCAAGTACTCAGGATGCCCTAGTAAGGGACAAGCATGTCAGGAAGTGGGAGATAAGTCCTAAAAAGATTTGTAGCTGGACACATTGGTAAATCTTTCAGAGATATTGCTCCTTGAATCTCCTACCACTAAGAAAGAGGCACAGTGCGTGGTGGGACTCTGGAGTTTTGAGGAAGTGTATGCCACACTTGGATATAATGTTCTAACCCATTTATTCAGGGGCTCAGAAGGTTGCCAGTTTTGAATGAGTCCTAGATCAAAAGAGTGTTCAACAACAAGTCCAAGTCCAGGCTGCAGTGTATACTGCCCTACTGCTTGGGCTATGTGACTTGGTAACTACAATAGAGTTAGAGGTATCTATGGTGGATTGTGGAAAGCCCTGTTACGAGAAGCATTGGGTTAAAGTTATGGAGCAAGGCTATGCCTTCTGTCGCCAAAACTACTCAATGCCTGAAAACCAACTCTTAGAGTGTCAATGGGTCCTAGCAGAATCAGAGCACCTGATCATGGACTATCAAGTAACTATATGGCCAAAGCTGCCCATCATGAGCTAAATATTGGATCTGAGTCATAAAGGTGGGTCGATGCATCACTAATCCATTGTATGATAGAAATGGTTCATTTGAATCAGATCTGAACAGGTCAAGAGGGCATATGTAAGTATAGGTCAGGTGGCTTGCCTCCCTTGTCTTTGAACCAATTTTGAACCAGCCTCCCATCTTTGTTGAACAAACACTGCCCTCTCATCTTGAATCTATCACCTTGTGAGGAGATTCCCATGACCAGCTGATGGAGAAGGAAAAATCCTGGGTTGGTACATAGGTGAGTCAGCTCAATATGTTGGTGGCCCTAAAGGACAGTGCTGAGAGAAAATCTTCAACTAGGTAGAGCATCATGTAGTATATTTGATTGTTAACTTTTTATGGAGGGCAATGTCGTCTGAAGCGACCATACATGTAGACTATTGGGCAAAGGTGAATGGCTTGGCTAAATGGCCAAGGGCCTGGAAGAAGGAAAATTGCATATAAAGATATTAGAAGCCTGGAAATAAGAGGCATGGATGGCCCTGTGGGAATGGACACAAGATTTTCAGAGTTTTGTATCTCACATTAATGCTCACCAGAGAGTATCCAGTGTAGAAACAGCATTAAACAACTGGGAGACAAGAAGACTTGTCCATAGGGTGTCAGCCATTCTCTGTCCTCAGCCATCCCACACATATACTATGGGCTCATGTGAAGAGTAGCACTGTGGTGGGGATGGAGGCTATTCATAGGCCCCAACAGCATGGGCTTCCTCTCACCAAGGCTGATCTAGCTAATGTAGCTGCTAAATGTATTACCTGTCAGCAGCAGAGACCAACACTGAACCCTCAGTATAATACTGATCTCTGTGGAGAATGACTGCCCACTTGGTGGCAAGTACCCCTACAAGGGGCAGCAATTTGCTCTTACTGAGAATGACACTCTAGAGAATGACACTCTAGATATGGGTTTGTCTTCCCTGCCTGAAGTATCTATTCCAGCACCACTATCCAAAGGCTTGCAGAGTGTTTGATTTACTGACATGGGATACCACACCATCTCAGATTAAGGGACACACTTTACAGCAAAGGAGGTATGACAATGGACACATGACATTGGGATTCATTGGCCCTATTATATATCATAACACCAGGAAGCTGCCAGCCTGATAGAATGCTGTAACAGCCTCTTAAAAACTCAGTAAGGTGACAGCTTGAAAAGTGGCACCCTGCAAATTTGGGATTCTGTTTTCCAGGATGCAGTATATACATTACACTAATGGCCATTAAGTTGTGTTGTGTTGCAATAGCTAGAATATATGGATTTGAAAATTGAGGAGTGAGAGTGGGATTGGGTGTGCTCATCATCCTTTCCAGGGACCAACTTGGGGAAATATGTGCTTCTTGTCCAGAATCTTAAAGGTCTGTGGGACTAGAGGTCCTAGTCCCTAGGGGTGAGGTACTTCCACCAGGGAAAATGGTAAAGATTCCACTGAACCTAGCACAAAGATTTCCAGCTAGTTGTTTTGGATTCTTCATGTTGTGGTAGACGAGAATACAAAGAAAGGAGCTAGGTTACTGCTACATAATGGGGACAGCAGGGAATAAGTCTAAAACTTCTACTTCCTATGAACTGTCCCCAATTCCCTACTTGTGCTCCTTGGGACTATCTCCTGCACCCAAGCCTATGTCTCAGAGTTTGCTTTTGGGGGAACAGAATAAGACAGTACGATTTTAAATTTTGTCCTAAGTGCAATGGAATCCACTGAAGGGTTTTAAGCAAGGGTAGTACGTGACCAGATTTGCATTTTACAAAGATGACTCTGGTGGTTGCATGGAGAATGAATTGGAGGAGGCAGAGGGGAATCTAGTTAGGAGGCAATTATAAGAGTCCCAACAAAAATGGTGGTGGTCTGAACTCATATGATGGTGGAGATGGAGAGATGAATAGATGGACTTGAGATATTTAGGGAACAGAATCAATAGGACGCTAAGTGTTCTCTTTGTCTGTTTCACATTATTTTTGTTAGCCTTAGTGCATATACATGCTTGTCAGTCTACTCATTGTTCTCTTTAAGGCTGGTCAGTGGCTCTAGGACAACCCCTGCTGAGATCTCTTGTTGGCAGCTGTCTTTTGGGAGGAAAGGGGTGTATGTGTGAGTCAAAGACATATATCATTGAATATTGAAGCAATGTGATGCTTAAGAACTCTGTGGTGGGACCTTTCTAGCTCAAACTAACACAGAGAGACTGCTGTCTTCTCAGTAGAGCAAAGGCTCTGAGTTCCAGTTACCTTGGAGCCACTAAGAGTGGGTCTGCCAAACTCTTGAGTCCCAAGGCTGTGGTATTTAGGTGATTATCACTACAATGAACAGGAGTCAGGATGGATTTGTGGGAAGATGCTTGCAGCTCTTAAGAGTCCCAGACATACCTGGTAGGGGAGGTGTAAGAAGAGTGGAAGATAATTCTTCCAAAGATCGTATTTCTTACCATCAGTCAGCTGAGGGCTTCAAGTTAGCAAAGTAATCTGACTGTATTTGTATCAGGGGCAGGAAATGTGTGCTGGACCAGACAAGAAGTGGGGCAGCGTCTGATAATTCCCAGGTTTCTGGCTTGAATGACTGGTGAGATCTTGAGTTCAGTTTTAGATATGCTGAGGAACACCAAAGTGGTAATATTAGCAGTCTGTTGGGTGTATTTGTACTTGTATTGTCTAAAATAATGCCTGGCATGTCAAGAACTCAATAAATATTTCTTCAACCACATTAGTTAAATTTTTCTCCTCAAATTCCTCCAGCAACACCCAACCTCAGTGATAATCAGACCAGTTGTTACTTTCTGTTTGGGATAATTTAGCCTCTAGGTGAGGGACTAGTTAGCTGAAGTGCAAGGTCTCCTACAAAAGGGGTATGGCTTTGGACAGTGTCCACAAAGCAATGGACTCACTGAAGCCTTATTTGGATATGATTTCCAATACTTGTAATGTGGGGATATTCGTGTCATCATCTCTATAGCATTGTTGTGATAACTAAATGTGATAAAACATCTATCAGCTCAATGTGTAGCACACAGAAAGCATTCAGTAAACATTATTAATAATAATTAAACAGTCAATAATACTCATAATTGTTTTAATCTGTCCAGTAATATCATGTATTCCTTAAACTCCTTCTACCTTCACAGAGAATCTTGGAGAGGTGAAATGACTTCACCCAGCCAAGAATATGGTACAGCTGAGCTACCTTTTCAGGTCTTCTGATTCCAAATCCGGTGTCCCCTATGACTCATTTCATGGAAGGGTTAGGTGCGGTTGAATGAGTTTATCCAGCTCATTCCTGCAGCAGTGCCTAGAGGTGAGACTCAAATTCTAGGAGAGAGGACATACTGGCCAACTCAGCCAGGGATGCATACGTGTGTGTGTGTGCCTGTGTGTGGGTGTGTGTACATTGGAGGGTGAGGATAAAATGGTGAAGCACCTTCCCTAAATCCCTAAGTCTCCAGGAATCCCCAACTCATAGAGGGCATATTTCTGCTCTGTCCTTTTAATAAACTTCTGAGACCTACCTTTACTGTCTTTTGGAAAGCTCTATTCGATGAAGCTGAGTTCAAATGAAAGAGAAAAACATTCTTTCTCCATGGGTCTCTGTATCCATGGGTCTCTGTATCCATATCCCACTGTTCAACCTCAGTCAACTGAACAACTCAAGATCTGGGAGAAATCAGAGATCAGACTACCTAGATTTTAGTTCAGGTTGTGTTACTTGGTGACTGAGTAATTCCTTTTCTCTCTCTGGGCCTCAGTTTCCCTATTACACCTAATGGGGACTGCTCCAGCCTGACACTCCATAACTCAATGTTGCACCCACATCTCCTACTTCTCGGGGATGGAGGGAGGGATTATGGGGCAGTGACATCAATCTCCTTCCTGGGATGGCTCCTCTGAGCTCTATATTTCTTGCCTATAGTGACCAGGGAATTTTCCCCTATTGATTACTTTCTGTAATCGAGCTTAACAAATAGAACTTCCCTCAAATGATTCTTCCAACTAAACTGATAGAAAGCTAACCTTGTTATATTTATTGACAGAACATTGAAATAAATATTATAGGTCTAGAGGGAATGTTTCAGCCCATTGATTTTTTTAAGGAAATAATAAATGGAGCCTATTCCCTTTGGCATATTATGCTGGGAATAATCTGAAAAAATGCTTAGCTTGTTCAACACAGAGCTTAGAAACCCTCCTTCTACTCCCCATGGAGCAGGGGCCCTTTGCATAAATCTGCTCTAGCCCAGACAATCAATTTTCAATTTTAATTATTTTCAAAACTCGTTTATTATTTGCTTGTTCTGAGAGTTGGGAGCTCTACTTTCTTGGTGAGTTTGTGGCCAGGAGTGGTCAGACCTCTTCTAGTCTGGGTCTGGAGGCATGAAATTTCTTAGTTCTACCCACCAGAGAGAAAATTTCACCATGCCTCTTTCCACCAGGGCCCCTTGTTTAAGAATATGGATCTTCAAATTGGGTCCACCACTTATTTTTGTAAATAAAGTTTTATTGGAAAACAGTCACACTCATTTGTTTACATGTTATCCATGGCTGTTTTCCACCACAACAGTAGAGTTATGTTGTAGCAATAGAGACCAGATACCCCACATAACCTCAAATATTTATCATCTGGTCTTTTACAGAAAAAGTTTGTCCACCCTTGTTCTAGATTCTGCTTTCTCCTGCCTTTCCTTTTTTTTTAATTTTTTATTTTAATCACCCAGTCCTCATCACCACAAGTGCACTCCTTAATCCCCATCTCCTATTTCACCCACCTCCGTACCCACCTCCCCTCTGGTAATCATCAGTTTGTTCTCTATAGTTGAGAGTCTGTTACTTGGTTTGTCTCTCTCTCATTTTTTTCCTTTGCTCATTTGCTTTGTTTCTTATTTTCTACATATGAGTGAAATCATATGGTATTTGTCTTTCTCTGACTGATTTACTTTACTTAGCATTATACTCTCTAGCTCCATTTACATCACTGCCAATTTTCCTGCCCTTCTTAATGAGACCAGAATGCTTCACTGACTCATTGGGGGTCTCTCCTGGGCCAAATGGCTACCATATTGGTAACATTAGCCAATGCCTGTATAGTGCTCTTCTAGGTCCTGGGCACTATCCTAAGGACATTATATATGTTAATCTTCATTTCATCCTCACAACCCCAGGAGGTAGGACAATTAGCCCTGTTTTAATAGTGAGGAAATAAGGCACAGAAAAGTTAAGTAACTCACCTAAGTCACCTGGGTAGAACATAGCAGAGCTGGGGTTTAAATCCAGGCAGACTGGCTTCAGAGAGAGTGTCAAATGTGGTGGGTTCTGAGAAAAGGTCTAAGTCAATGTCCCTAAAGTACATATGGGGAAACTGAGGTCTGAAGAGGGGTTACATACTTGGTGATAAAGCTGGAAGTAGAAGCCAGTTCCAGTGTCTTTTTTATTATTATTACATTGTTATGCTCAGTTTCTGTTTATCAGAAGTTAATCTGGCTATTACTGTATCTTTGATCTTCTATTTGAAGCCAGATTGATTGGAGGAATTTCTACTCCATCATTCTCTCTGCATATTTCCCTCTCGTTCACTCCTCAGCCCACTCCAGTCTGGTGTGATCCAGAGCCCATCACTACTCTGAGGCCCCCACTGCCCCCACTGATCCTCAAATTGCAAGGGTAGTCAGTATTCCTGATCTGTATCTTGAGGATCTTTCTTGTCTTTGAAACTATTGATCACTCCCTTCTCCTTGACATGTTTCTTCCTAGCAACACTCTCCCAGCTCTCTCCTATCTCTCTAGACACTCCTCAGGATCCTTTACTGCTTCTGCTTTGTCTGCTCTGTTAGAGTCTGAGTTGTCTGGGGTTGCATCCTAGGTCCTTCTCCTATTGCACTCAAGGTCAGCTCAGAGTTCTGACTACCTACCCTTCTCCTAATCCCCCTGCTCTGACAATGCTGTCTCAGAGAGGGGATGAGGGTCAAACTTGTCTTGTGTGGAAGCAGCTGGCCTAGGGTTGAGGCAACTGGGTGAACCCTGATCATGACTGAGCCATGGGAGGGGTTGGACCCAGCTGGGCTTATTCCCATCCTCCCATCGCCAACTTCCCCACCCCCCACCATCCTGGCTTTGTACTGAGAGCAACCAGGCTAGAGAGCCATAAGCCCTGACCCCTGTTGTCCTGTCTTATCCAGGCAAATGGTGGGAGGTCTTCCTTATGTGGCCTTGAAGGCTGAGGAATCCAGCTGTGCCCACTGGACTGTGGTTTATATCACAATGTGGCAGAATGGGAAAGCCTGGCCTGAATTGGTTCTATTTGGACTTTGGAGACTCTGGGTATCAGAATTCCCCTCCAAGCATTGTTGGGAAGGACAAACTTGTGCCTATGAAGGCTAACAGAGGAAAGAGGAGCTTGGTTTTAGTTTCACAGAAGCAGGGGGAAGCACGGGGGTAGGTGAGGATGGAAAGGAGAGAATCTTTTACATGTGCCTTTTCCTGAATATGACTATGATACTCTCAAAACTTCTACTCAACAGGAGGACATTGCACTTCTGTAATACCCCCATCCAGCCATCTTTCCACCTGTAATGACCAACCACAGTGAACAGAGACCAAGAGTAGTAATGTCTTCAGGGGCCAGGCAGGTGATGAGTGAAGTGGGCTTTGTGGGGTCTGCAGAGAGTTTATGTTCCATAAAAGTCATGAGTCAGGGTTAGGGGTGGGTAGCTAGGCTTAGCTCCAGCAGATGCTTGACATGTAGGAAATAGAAGCTGGTATTACCAGAACCTCTGAGTTTTCAAGAAAAGTGAGAAATCTGGAATTTTTTGTGTAATCTCTTGAATTCTAAATGTTGGCAACTAATCAATTAAAAAAATACCAATGTGGACCAAACAAAGTTTCAGGCAACTTTTGGAGGCTTTTGGGAGGCATTTGGCCTGCGGGTGGCCAGTTCATGATGGTGGATATAGAATCACAGAGGGACCTGAGGCATACTCGGGTCTAATAATAGCCAGGTGTGCCAACTAATGCTGAATGCAAGTAAAAAAGCACTAGGAGATACCTACAATTTAATGTTCATGTGTTCCCAGTTGACCAGAACTACTTCGCTGTTCAGAGATGCAGCAGATGGAAACTCCTGTGACTTTTCATTTGAGCCAAATACGGAACAAGTATCTCTGTTAACATTGTAACCAATGTTACATCATTACATTACAACCATAAGTCAATGGTTGAACACAAAATATGTCATTTCTAGTCTCACAGATATGCATGTTTGTTTATTTATTCATTCAACAAACTCCCATGATGTGAGACACATCATGGGTCTGTGTCGTGTTAAAAATCACCTACCAGGGGTTCTTGGGTGGCTCATTTTGTTGAGTGTCTGGCTCTTGACTTTGGCTCAAGTCATGATCTCCCGGTTCACGGGTTCACGCCCCATGTCGGGCTCTGCGCTGAGAGTGCAGAATCTGCTTGGGATTCTCTCTCTCCCTCTCTCTCTCCACCTCTCCCCTGCTCAAATACTCTGTCTCTCTCTCAAAATAGATAAACTTAAAAAAATCACTGACCATACCAGGCAGGATAAAATAAATGCCATAACAGTAAAGCAGAAAGATAATATTGATTATGTTTAGGGCACCTGGGAAGGTTTCAGTGACATTTGACCTGACCCTTGAAGGATGAGTGAGTGGGGATAAAGTAGATTTCAGTCAGGATTCTTGTGTGCAAGCAACAGAATTAACTCAGCATTAGTAACCAACAGGGAGTTGGGAGGCCAGGCCTGGGAAAGGCAGGAGCCGAGGAGGCTCTGGAAGCCTGGAGTTCTGGAAGCAGGGAGCTGAGACCCTGGTCCTCAGCAAGAGCAGATGAGACAGGAGATGGTTGTTGGTGACATGGTTTTTTTTCTGACACTGTGGAAATTCACCTCCAAATGGCCCTGTGATCCTTGTGGCACTCTCTCAAGATCGAGCATCCTGGGAGACAGTGACTCCTGGCAGACTTTGGGTCACATCTACCCACAGATCCTCAAATGGATGAAGGGCATGACAGTCTTTATGTGCATAGTTGGTGAAGAGCTGTGGGCAGTGGACATGGGCATTTACTTCCTGTCATAGCTGAATGTGATAATGACTATTTCCAACCCATGCTCACTGGGAGGAGGATGTCCCAACTTCTTCAGACTGAGCAGTTCTGTGATGGGCAGTGCAGGGCCTCCTGGGGACTCCGGGTTCTGCCAGGAGAGGAGACGTGTGGCCGAGACTGTTGGGGGAGGCCTCACTGATGCCAGTGTCTGCTGGAGCCAATCTATGAGTGCTTCTGCCGGTGCTCCATGCTACAGGCAGGAGCACAGTGACTTCCTGTATTCTACTCAGCACAGCACTTTGTCCCGTCTCAGGCTTCATTCCTCTTAGTCAACTGGAAAAATAAAAGGCTAATTTTCTCAAGTTAAAGACTTTTTAGTTCTACTTGTAAACAAGTGAACAAAACTGAAATGTAATTTAATTAGTATTGGAAATAATCTAAATATATAGTAATAAGGAGTTGATTAAATACATTTTAGTACACACAATAGAATATAATCTGTCCAGATTGCAAAATAGCCTAGCTATTCCTTCCCTATTAAAAAATTTATACACACACACACACATATACAGAGAGAGAGAAAAATGACTGGAAGGATATATACCAAAATGCTAACAGTGATTATCTCTGGGGAGTAAGATTCTGGGTGGATTTTAATATCTATTTTTGCTTATCTTGCCTATTCTATGGTTTCTATAATAAACATGAAATCCTTTTTAAATCAGAAAAAAGATTTTCTTAGAAAAATAAAGTTGGTGAGCACCATTGTCATTATGTGAATAAGCTACCCTTTTATTACCGGTCATGAGAATCAGCTGAGCATATACTATGTGACATGTAACAAGGTCTGAATAAAGTCAAGAATGTGGCTGAAAAATGGGTTGGAGGACATCACCATTGTCCCATATGTTGACTTTCCCTTGCCCCCATCAGAGACAACCATCTGCTTGACATTCCCTTTTAAGGAGTAGGGAAATGGGGTCATGCCTTCATCAGTCCAAGACCTGTGTCTCAATGGTTTTGCCCATGAGATTTAGGACACTTTTACCATAATATTTATTTAGTTTTATAGCCTTAAATATAACACTAACTCCTAATAATCAATATTGATTTAACTATAATATCTTATTTATAGACAGCCCTCTGGTTTGCATGTGGACTCAAACCATAATGCAACAGAAATGAACCACTCACTCCCCTGGCCCTGGGCCAGCTATGAAGGAAAGAAATATCAGCCTCTGATGAATGGCTCTGAGGTCAATACAGGATTTTGGGTTTCCAATGCCCACGTCTCCTCACTCCCTCCAGACTGTCTACTTCCCACCAGCCAGGGCCATCCTAGGGCTGAGGATATCTGTTACATATAACATAACCGTTAGTCTTAAGAAGAAAAGTATTCCAACTGACCTCATTGGGGGGCAGTTACAACCAGTTCTCAGTGGAAATGCAAATAGGGGACTTTGAGGGGAAGAGAGAGAACCAGAAGTACACAGGATAATGTAGGTACTGGGAAAGTAGGGGCTTACTCTCGCCCTCCCTCTCAGCCCATCCCAGTGACTCTGATAGGACAATGAGGATTTCTAGAGAAGGTATTATTATTGCTGTAATTAGTGTTGAAGAAGTGTCTAGGCAGTACAGCTTGTGGCTGCCTCTTGTAGGAGCAGGACGTTGGTCTGGAAATCATGGAGCAGTGTGACAGTGATCCATGAGGAAGGGTAGAAGCAGCCAGAACTTATAGCCTGCAGAAGAGAAGACCGAGACTGGTGAAAACTGCCTAAGACTAAGAGGTGAAGGTGACCAATTCTTTTTTACAGAAAGGCTGTCTTGTCTTTGGTTGAAAATTGGCTTAGGACTTTTTTGGTGGGGGGGCTAGGGACAGAGAGACAGGGAGAGAGAGAATCTTAAGCAGGCTCCATGCTCAGCACAGAGCTCCATGTGGGGCTCGATCTCACAACCCTGAGATCATGACCTGAGCCGAAGTCCAGAGTTAGATGCTTAAATGACTGAGCTACCCAGGTGCTCCTGCTCAAGGGTTTTGGAGGAGTTATCAGAAGAGTCTAGTTCTCTTTCACTGTACTTGAACTCAAGAGGATGTAGTGGCTGGGGATGCTGCAGCCATCTTGGCATCATATGGAGCTTGAGGGAAAAAAGCAACCTAGAAGAAGTGAGTTGAGAGATATGTTGCGAGAGATGTCCATTATCTCCTCCATACTCACAACATTTCTTAGGGACTTCTGCACCTCACCCCCAACAGTATTAGCATGTGGCCATTATTCTTGATCAGAAATGATTCTTTTTTTGAAAAAATTTTTAATTTTTTAAATTATTTTTTTTTGAGAGAGAGAGAGAGAGACAACGTGAGCAGGGGAGGGTCAGAGAGAGAGGGAGACACAGAATCCGAAGACAGGCTCTAAGCTGTCAGCACAGATCCTGACGTGGGGCTCAAACCCACGAACAGTGAGACTGACTTGAGCCGAAGCCAGATGCTCAACCGACTGAGCCACCCAGGCACCCCAGAAATGGTTCTTATCAGGGGTGAACACCTAACTTAACCTGACCAATCAGATTTCTTATCCTAAGCATTTGGAACTGAGACACAGACACAGGGACTAAATCAGTAAGATGGTACTACTTAGGCACTAGGACTGAAAAATCATCTAGAGTTGGGGCCAAAGATGAATGCCTCAGCTTGCCCATTTGCTCTTGAGACACACTCCCTTCACATGCAAGTTGGAGTTACAGGGAAGTACACAGAAACAGAGAATAATAATTATATTAATAATGTCTTAGTTACCTATTGCTAAGTAACAGAGGAGCCCCAAACTTAGTGCTTAAAACAATTTATTATTATCTATCATGGTTCTGTGGGTTGACTGGACTTAGCTAGGTGATTTTCATTGAGGATGGATCTCTCCAGATGTTCTAATCAAAGTGTGGCTAGGGGTGGTATTATTTCAAAACTCAGCTGGGCTGCATGTCCAAGATGGTACACACATTGGCTAGCAATTGATAACTCCTCTAGTGTTGGTAAGGTGGCTGTAACAGCTAATCCACACCTGCTTACAGATGATTGGACCAGGGGTAAACACCTGACCAGTCTGGACCAATTATATGGCAACAATTTCATGTGGCTGCATTCTAAGGTGGGAAAGAAAGGATAAGCTTATCTTTATATCTTTTTTCTTTCATTGAGCTCCCTGTAGACTTTTCCTTCCATGTCATTCCCCAAAACTGGGATAAACCAACCACTGGCAAAGGGGAATAAGATTATCATGACTGGTTTAAACAACAACAAGAAAGAGAGGAGCAGACTCATAAACACAGAGAACACACTGGTGTTTGCTGAAGAGGAGGGGAATGGGCGGATAGGTGAGATGGGTGAAGGGAATGAAGAGGTACAAACTTCTTGTTACAAAATAAATAAGTCACAGTGATGAAAAGTACAGCATACAGAATTTAGTCAATAATGTATTATACTGGGGCACCTGGTGGCCCAGTCGGTTAAGCATCCGACTCTTGATTTTCAGCTCAGGTCATGATATCACAGTTGTGAGATTGAGCCCCAAGTTGGGTTCCTCACTGAGCATGGAGTCTGCTCAGTATTCTCTATCTCCCACTGCCCCTTTCCCACTCACACTGTCTCTCTCAAAAAAAAATGTAATATACTTATTGTGGTGAGAATTTTCCAATGTATAGAATTATTGAATCATTATGTTGTATATCTGAAACGAATTGAATATTATATGTCCACTATAATTCAATTAAAATTAAAAAATTAAAAGTAAATAAAATAAGTAATGGAGATGAAAAGTACAGCATAAGAAGTATAGTTAATAATATTGTAATAATGTTGTATGCTGATAGATCATGGTGAGTACTGAGTAATGTACAGAAATGTTGCATCACTATGTTTTCTTAAAAATGTTTATTATTTATTTATATTTGGGAGAGAGAGAGTGCATGCATGAGCGGGGCAGGGACAGAGAGAGAGGAAGAGACAGAGAATCACAAGAAGGCTCTGCACTGTCAGCGGAGAGCCCAAAGTGGGTATCTAACTCACGAACCATGAAATCATGACCTGAGCCAAAATCAAGAGTCGAGGTCTTAACTGACTGAGACACCCAGGCATCCCTGAATCACTATGTTTTATACCTGAAACTAATATAAATAACATTGTATGCCAGCTATATTTCAATGATAAAAATAAATTAAAAAAAAAGACTGATTTAGACTGGTCATGATACATTCCTTGGGCTGGACCCAATACTACCTGATTTTTGGACAAAGTCTGTGTTCTCCTGGCAAGGAAGAAGGTGGCAGCACAGCTATTGCATGGGGCAGCCAATAGTCTCTGCCATATGTGTCTTTAAGAAGCAAAAAGAGTGGCCTCTGACCTGAGGTTACGGTTCGACCTATGGGGCTCTTGTGGGCTAGATGCACTGTCTCCTGTCCCTGAGGGTCTATGAGCTCACCTGTCATTTTCTGACAACCAGTCCTCCTTCACTAAAGCTAACTTGAGAGGGTTACTAGTTTTGGCAACCAAATGTATTATGCCTAAGACAACCACTGAGACATTTTTCAGATACCTTGTTTCACAATTTTTTAGAATGTTTGCTAATTGACTAGAATGCTTGCCCCTGATGCTGCATTTGCAGTCAGAAGACCTGAGACTTCACAGCTCTAACACAGGGCTGGTGTTACCTGACATGCTGGCTGCTATAACCTCTTTCTGGAACCATGACAGTCACACCCAGTTAACTACAATATGCCTTCCCACTGAATCCAGATATGGTTTCAGAATTCTTCGTAGCACAATTGCTCAAAGCCAGCCACCAGCTAAAAGCTGGCATATGAGATGACACCCATCACTATCACCACTGCGGCTCTAAGTGGCTTGGTGGCCCTGGAAAACCTCTTCTCTTCTCCAAATCTCAGTTTCCCCATGTATCATGAGGGAGTTAGCTCAGGTAATTTCTAGGGATATTCCTTCATCCTTCATTGGTCTTCTTCTCATCTTCTCATGTTCCTACAGAACAAAAAATTCTGTTTTTAGGCGTGGTGTAGCCCATGGTCTCTGGTCACACCCCAGGGAGCCCAGGAAATGTTCAGATGGTCAAATGAAAGGACCCTGGCTTTAGGCAACAGGTGTATATCCGTCCTGTTCCTGTAAGTAGAGATGCTTCGTGTCTTCCCAGGATTCTGGAGAAGTCCTGGTCTGCATGTGCAGATTTGAAGCTCCTATCTCTGTTGCGTCACTGAGAGAGGTCCACATAGGCAGCTGACTGTTGCTTTAAGAAGATTCTGCAGGCCTTGTAGAATTGTGGTCAAGAAAAAGACCTGGATTTGAAGGCTGTCTTTACTTCTTCCCAGTGGTGTGACCAGCGTGACCTTAGTTAGGAGGGTTATCCAACCACCCGGGGCCTCAGTTTCCTCATCTACAAAGTGATAACAATGTTACCTTTATCATAGTAAAGATTAAATAAGGTCATGCATGCATGTAAAGCAATCAGCTGAATACCTGGTACATAGGAAGTAAGAACCCAACTGGTGACTGTTTTTGTTATGCAATGGGGGGGGGGGGACACATTTTTTTCCTGTTGTTAAGGTGGTGCGATCCTTTCCTATATACAGAGTCTCAGAAGATCTCTGCTTGAGTCCAGGGCAGGCAGGAGGGAGGGAGGACAGTCTCCCAAGATGGCTGAAGCAGCCCATGACCTGCTTTTCTGGCTGGACACAGGCAGATCCTACCGTGTCTCATATTTTAGGCGACAGTGGCACATGGACTCACTTGGTGGACACTGGGACCTGGGGTCACTGGGACAACTGGAAATGCTGTCCCACAAGGCAGGGCTAAGGCGGCTCAGCCGGGAGAGGACCCATGCTGGGGACTCTTTTCTTCCTTAGACCATTGAAGGGCTGTCATGGGCAGAGAGTGGACACTTTGCTGTCATGCCAGAGGGGCGGGAGGGAGCCACAGAAGGCCCTCTGCCCCAGTGCAGATTCTGATGCTCATGGCCATCTGAAGCTTGACGAGCGGGGCTCTGCCCTCTGTTTCCTTCTCACTTCACACCAGTGGCTCTCAACTCTGACTGAACACCAGAATCACATGACAGCTTTCTAAAAATACTACTTCCCCAATCCCACCCACAAAAACACTCCTGATTCAGGAGATCTCAGGGGGTGAGCGCAGAATCCCCATACACTTCCCTCAAATCCCCTTTTCCTTGAATAGGAAAGAATAGGTTTTGCTTTCTTAAAACCTAATGACTTGCAAATTGGAGGTGCCTGGACTCCCTCTGCTCTGACATGGGGGCCTCAGTCCTTTCTCAGAGGTGGCATCATGCCAGCTGACAGTTGGCACACATAGGCCTTCGTGCTGACCCTAATTCCCTTGGGACCCTGGCCATGTTGGCCAGGCACGGCTGGTGAGGAAGAAGCCCCTGACAAGCTGTGTGTGTGATGTTGCTTGGCGGCTCGGACTCTCACCACATAGGAGACATTCACGCCCCTCCTCCCCACCTAGGGGAACATTAAGAAGCCCACAGGGCGTCCTGCTGCCTCTGGCCACCCTGTGGACTGGGCGATAGGGGGCCAGTCCAGGGGAAGCAAACAACTTATGAAGACCCTAGACTCTCACTATGGCACTTGTGGTACCCACGAGTTTTCAGGAGACACTGACAGTTGTCGGTGGGGGCTGGGGGGCAGGTAGAGGGAGAGGGAGATACATTTTTAAAGATAACCTGGAGGCAAATATAATATTTATACTTATTTATCCTCAGAGCTCACTCGCAAGGCCCCAGACATGTCTAATGAGCAGGAATTGCAAAATGGCCACGAATTCTACTTGTTTGCCTTTTGCAGAGTCTCTGAGCAGTCACACGGACCCAGATTTTTCAACTGTGTGACTGCTGCAGGCAAAACGGCTGTAAGGAACACCAGGACGTGCAGAGAGCGCCCGACCCCCAGAGGCACTGAGCCATGAAACTGCCGACCCAGGAAAATGAGGTGCCTCTCTCCACCCCCTCCTTGGCAGAATGCAAAGCCTTCACACACACATGAGCCCATGTGACACACATATGCACAGAGCATTTGCACACACACATGAGCCCATGTAACACATGTATGCATATGTATGCTCACGCACGCATACACACAGACACGTACACACTCAGTGAGGCATGCAGAGACCCTTGCACACCTTCATGGCCTCCCTTACAGGCCTGGCACATCCCTGTCCAAATCCATACACACTCCCCAAAGCAGGTATAACATGCAGTGTGTCTGGACAGGATGTTCCCTGGCTAAAGTCATGTTCCAGATGAGGGCTCTTACCTGTTCTGCTCACTCCGGACACCAATGATCAGAAATAATATCTGAAGAGGGTTGCAATGTATAGTCAACAATAGGATTACCTGAGACCAGTGCAATCTGTTCTGGAATGAGAGCAGCGTGCAGGTTACTGTCTAGTTAACTCAAGTATCTATGCATAGTGCATCTATGTATAGTATATTTATATAAATACATATAGAAACATATATGGTACATATACATAGAAAAATATATAGGGGAGTCCTTAGCTAATGGGAATATGTCTGTCCTGGTCTCTGACTCCCCGGGCTGGGTCAGGTCTGCTGTCACTGGCTCCCACAGTCACTGGTGTGCCTTTCTGTAGCACTTAACTTTGGTTGTTGTTCTACCTCACTTTGTGATATTAGTTTTCTAGTCTCTGTTACCCTGGCTGTGAGCTCCAGGAGAGAAGGGCCATGTTTCTTTGCTCACTGTTGCATTCTGAGTGCTCAGCACATCGGCAGGTTCTCAGTAACTAGATGGTTGAATAAGGACCTTGCTGGGTGTTAAATCCAACCCACAATTTCTACTGAGCTCAAAGCTCTGGATCACAGGCAGGTAGGTAAGGCTTGCCATGACTTCGGTGTCTTGGCCTCTGCTCAGAGGAGTGACCTGTCTGTACCTGGGGCAGTCAGGTTAGGGCTGGAGGATCCCCAACACTTCCTCCCTTTCCTCCCTTGTGGAGTCCTTTGGGAGGAAGAAATGAAGCTCAAGAGTTCTTGTGCAATATTGATTGTTGGGGTCGTGGGATCCTATGACTGTGCTCTGTGTGCTGGGGAGCTGACCCCTGCAGATTGCATTTCCAAGCACTTCTGGATTGGCCCAGTAAGAGGCACTGGCAGAAGATTGGATGGTGGGCAATCCAGGATGCCTGTCTCCTTCTCTTTCTGTCTTGGTGTCTTCTCTGGAAGAGTCCCTTGTCTTCTACGGCTCCAACTCCTCCCCATTCTGTGATTCCAGCTCTGCTGGTGGCCCTGGCTCCTGGGCTCCAGGGGTACCATTCCTTCTTCTTTTGTCTCTCCAATCCAGAGGTGACAATGGCTTCCTGCTAACCTCTTGTCCCCTCCCTGCCACCTGGTTGGGTTTCAGCTTCTCTATCACTCATGTAAACTGATTCCCTGCATGAAATTCCTATATATTCTTAAGGTGGTTTCTGTTTTCCTGGTTAGGCTCTGACGCGAACAATCATTTTTTTTGTTCCAGTTGAGTTGGGATCTGATTTTAAAAGGAGACAACAAATGGTCTCAATTCCCCACACCACCCTTCTTCCTCTCCCCTCTCCCCAGCTCAGGATCCCATTTAAGAAATGCCGGAGTCCGGCTCCAGCAGGTCCAGGGCTCCCTGAAGGATGGACGGTGTCGGCAAAAGAGAGAGTGAGAGAGCCTCAGCTTTCTTCCTGATCACCAGGCAGGCATCTCTGCTCTGTCGGTTTTTGTGTCTTTATTTATAGATCAAGTGTTAACCCGACATCAAAAAAGTAGAATTTTTACTACAAATAATTCTCAGTGATAAGATGTTTTAAAAAGTGTACAAAAACAGGTTTTACAGAGATATTTTTGTAGAACTACTCTAATTTTAGTGAGGTAGTTAATTTTTACAAATAATAGGATAACAGGATATTCTCAGTGAAAAGCAGACAACATACACATCTGTTTAAACCAGTAGTAAATCTTACAACTAAGAAGATAGCAGGATAGCAAACACATTTGTTTATATTAATAACGCTAAGATTCATAGCGTTAGCATAGGCTAGGCTAGGAGTCATTCTGTCTGGTTCACAAAAGGAAGAATGTATTTGCACTGGTTAGCAAGTTGCTTGTGTAAACCTTGTTATTTGATGTTGAAGGTGTAAGCACCATAGGGGCCCTAGATGTGCCGGTCTTTGTATATGAGTTTAAGTTTTAACTACTCTAACCCATCCTCATAACAGATATCAGTGTAAGGGAAGGTATTTGTGACACCAATTAGCAAAGGTGTGTGCAGTAACTTATGTCTGGCTCTTGTTTGTTTCTTATCTCTAGGTTAGGCTCATTTTCTCCGGGCCAGAGTTAATAGTAACTCCTGTGTTTTTTAACCCCCTTTATTCTATGTCTTGGGTTTGTGAGGCTCAATAGAAGAGCCTTTCGACAAATATCTGCAGTGCTTTGTCTAAATTCTTTGTCGAGGTGGGAATATGCTTCTTCCTATGAGGAATCTGTGTGGGAAATATCAGTCTGATTTGGAACATGGTGAGGTCTAATCAATAACAGCAGCCCCATTTCCAATATGAGCCAATAGTAGAAGGAGATACCAGTTTCGCTTCATGGCAGGAGCTGTGAAAACGTCTGCCATTTCCTTGCTGTGACTGTGTCATCCAGTAAGACTGACGCGGCTCCCAGCAAAGAAAGGCTCTTTTCCCTGTATCTGCCCTTTCCAGAGCTTGAGGTGAGTTCATGTCTGAATCTTATTGAATTTTAGTTTGTCCCAGGTATTGGGAGGACTTTCAGTGAGTAAGGTGCTTCAAAAGCTAGGTTTGTCCTACAGACTAGCTGAATTTCCCAAAGATGTTCCAGTACATTACGGCTAGAGCTTTCACAAACATTAGGTAAGAAGAAAGGTTTGGAGGGTGAATGGTTTTGGAAAACATTGGGTTGAACAGGATTGGGAGGCTCCTTTACTCTAGGACTTTGCAGAACCTACAAGGTGCTAAGGTCCTTTGTGACCCTCCAAGAGAGAGAATCCCACAAATATCCCTCAGCCCAGATAGCTGCTCCCTCATCATCCTGCAGAAACAAGGAGGTGGGGAGAAGTTGCTACAGGAGCTTTTGGAAATGGGAACCAATAGCAGCTCTTGCACCAGGGACCAGAAGCTGAGTGATGAAAACAAAAGCATGTTTGTCCCAAGGGGCTGGTGACCATGGTCACCTCCCAGCCAGGGAGCAGTGAACTTCAGAGAATGCTCCTTGCTCCAGCCTC
Organism: Cryptoprocta ferox; assembly: GCA_028646485.1. Lineage (NCBI taxonomy): Eukaryota > Metazoa > Chordata > Mammalia > Carnivora > Eupleridae > Cryptoprocta > Cryptoprocta ferox. The sequence goes on along the minus strand of CM053570.1, from coordinate 73,316,829 downwards.
CCCAGGGACAGTGTCCTCCTTGATGCCTGGGAAGCTGACCTTTCCAGGAGGGGGGGTGGTGGGGAATGTAGGGCTGCAGCTGGGCCCCCAACCCTTTGCCCTCCTGCCCTCCCCAGCTTGAGCCAGAGCCGGAAGGATGGTTTCCAATAGTGACTCAGACCTTGTCCTCTGATGGCCTGGCCACACAGTGACAGGAGGACCTCTGCAGCTGGCTGAGTTTGCTTGCCCAGCTCTGGACCCACTGTCTGATTTTCTCTCCCCACCTCCAACACTTTATTCTGGAAGTTTCCAAACTTACAGACAAGTTTAAAGAATAGGCCAATTATTACCCATATATGCTCCATCTCGATTCAGCATCTGTTAACATTTTGCCATATTTGCTACAGCTCTCTCTTTTTTGGTATACTGTTTGATAATGAATTGTAGACATCATGACACCTTACCCTTAAATACTTCTCATGCTTTTTCTAAAAATAAGGATATTCTTCTTCCTATTCACAGTGCCATTATTGCACAAGAGAAAATTAACAGTAATTCCAAAACATCAGGCAATTTCTAGTTCATATTCATATTTCCCCATTGTCCTAAAATGCTTTTTCTAGCTGTTTTAAATTTTTTAAAATATTTTATATTTGGTATTTTAAAATCTACAGTAGTCCTAATTAGCTTTATGTTTTCTTATCACATTAACTTTTTGAAGAATGGAGGTCAGTTTTCTTGCAGAAGATTCTAGATGTTAAACTTATCTGATTGTTTCCTCCTGGTGTCATTTAATATGTTCCTCCCTCCTGAGTTTATCCTGTAAACTGGAAGTTAGTCCTAGATGTGTAATTAGATTTAAATTAAACATTATTCATAAGAATGTGTCCCAGGTACACTTCATATTGATATACATAAGAAGCAGTGGCAGTGGTGGGGAAAAGAAACATACATTTGTTAAGCAACTATTAGGTGCCGGGAACCAAGCTCAGTATTGCCATCCATGCTATGATGCCCATGTCATGAAGGAGGCAGTTCTGGGCAGTTAAGTAGCTTGTCTACAGTCACAAATTCAATTGAATGGTAGAGTTAACTTCACGCTTAGATCTTCTTATCCCCAGAAAGTTCTGAGCTCTTTCTGCCCAACCATGCTGCTGCCTCTCCGGAGATCCCTCACCTTCAGGATTCTGCTCATCCAATGGATGAACTAGTTTGCTGCCCAGATTCAGTTGTACTGGGTGTGCCTTTCCAGTGAGCTCATGTCCCCAGGAGGCCCTGAGCAGTGACTCTGAGAGAATGGATGCTGGAGAGGGACTTTGAGGAAGATGCTTTTGGTCAGTGGAGTGGGCTGTGTAAGTGGGCATGTCTTCTGGCTCTCCTAAGAATTCAGGCACAGATAGAATAAGGTGTGGCAGTGAGGCCTGAGGAGGCCTCCTAATCCTGGGAATCCAAAGTACCAGGTGTCAAACTTAGAGTCTAAGCAGAAGGCATTTGGGGAAACTAAGGCCCAAAGAGAAATAAAGGCTTGACTTACGTCAGACAGCTAGTTGGAGGCATAGCTCGGAGTGGAGTGCAGGTGAGAGTCTGGACTCCTTGTACAGTGCTCTTTGCAGCTTCCAGTATGCTGCCTCAATTATTTATAGAATCTCTTCTTGGAGTGGATAGGGATCTGGAGCAGGACATTAAGTGGAGGGGTGAGGGTGTGGTATGATGGAAGTGGAGGTGGGCAGAGAGAAAATAACACAGGCAGGAGATTGGGTGTGGGGGCTCTCTCTGCGTGTGGGACCCCCAAGGTAATCAAGGGTGTTGGGTGTGTATATGTGTCTTTAGGGAGTAGCCTCAAAGAATGCTTCCCTGACATCATATCTCCCTGGGAGACATGGGCAATTCTCATTCTATCCATCCCCATTGTCTTGATAAGACCACTTGGGACTCTGATGTCAGCCTCCTTGAAGGTCTCTAGCTTCCTGTTTTACCTATTCTAACCTGTTCTCCACATCATGGCTACAGTGATCTTTGTAAAACAACTTCTGGTCAGGTTATCCCTGTTGAAACACTTGTATCAGTTAGCTGTTGCTGCCTAACAAACTACCCCAAAACATAGTGGCTTAAAACAACCACCATTTTATTTAGCTTATGATTCTTTTGGGTGGTTGTCCTTGTTTGAGCTGGTTCAGCTGACCTGGGCTCTATCATGGGTCTGTTGGCAGTTGGCTGGTGGGTGCTGGCAGCTGTACGATTCGGGATGGTCTCACATGTCAACTTGTTGGCAGGCTGTCAGTAATCTGGGCTGGGCTCTGCTGGGACACCTCATTTCTCCTTCATGTGACCTCTCAGGTTTGTTTTCATGGTGGTTTCTGGGTTCCAAGAACAGCAGGAAAGTGAGCCCCAGTACATGAGCATCTTAGAAAGTTCAGCTTGCATCACCTTTGCTAATGTCCTGCTCGCCAAAGCAAGTCATGTGGCTGAGCCCAGATGTAAGTGGGAGCTGGGATGGAGATACAAATTCCACCTCTTTATGGGAAGGGACAACTTATCACCATTTTTATAGACTGCCATAAACTTACATGACCCCCAGTGCTCTTAGAATAAAACCTGGATTCTTTACCTTGCTTTCTATGCCCTCTGTCATCTGCTCCCACATTGCCTTCTCATTATATACCCAATGCAAATCTTACATTGCAATAATTCCAGAATCTCAATATTTTCAAAGTACCTCTTCTGCCCCAAGACTTTGCATGTGCTGATCCCTCTGCAATGCCTTCTCTACAACCACCCCTTCACCCCTAACCTCAGGCCTATTCATTCTTCAAGGTCCAGCTCCAATGTTACCTTTTTCCAGAAGCCTTTTTCAATTTATCTCCATCCAAATTCATCCTCATTTCCAGATCTCGGAGCCTTTTGCCCACACCTCTGTCAGATGGCTTACCTGTTGTCTGGCAGCAGGGCTTGGCTCCTGGTTGGAAGATTGGGGACCCTGGAGTGGGCTGCCCAGCTTTGCACCCCAGTTCTGTCACTGGCTGTGGGACCTTGCACATGCTGCCTCAGCTCTCTTAGCTTTGGTTTTCCCATTTGTAAGAAAAGGCAGATAATAGTGGTCCTGGCTCCATAAGGTTGTTCTATGAATCCAGTGATACTTATGTGAAGTGCATGGCAGGGTGAATATGAGTTCCCGCAGACTTTAAGCACTTTCTGAACACAGACTATGTTGGTTAAATCCCCTCCCTAGACCCAGTACATGACTTGACACAGAGCAGGTGGAGGGGGGGGGGTCCTGGCCATCATTTTTGTGAATTGACATCTCCCCTAAATGATAATGGGCCCCTGCAGATGCCTCAGACATGAAGCTTTCCTGGGTTTTGGTTTTTCCCTGACACCCGTTAGTGTGGGACAAGGCTTAGCTGGGCCCACAGCCAGCAATGAAGTGGATGCTAATAATATCATTATATGCTGAATAATTAACTGTCATTTAAATATTCATATGTTGTTGGGGGCAAGGCCTTTTATCAGCATCTGGGGATGCGTCGGCGGAGGAAGGAGATGGATGTCAGCAAGGATGACTTTGCCTGTGAAGGGCGACCCGGGGTCCAGAGAGAGCTGTTGGAGTGGCCACCAGACAGTCAGCTAATATATAACTGCAATATCCCCACGTGATAAACTGCAATTTCATAAACGCTTGATGCATATGAGCAAGCCTAAAACAATATTGAAAGCATTAATTTCATTTGACTAATGCTTATCTATATTTTATTCTGTTCCATCTTTAAAGAAGTCTCTCTTTTCTGCGAAGGGAGGTGGGGCTGGAGACCTGCAGATGGGCTGGAGGAGAAAGGGGTTCTGACCTGTCCTGCACCCTGAGCTGTAAGCGGGCTGGGGGGCATGCATGTTGAGATGTCCCTGAGCCTCAGAGCCCTACCTTGGGGAGTTCTGCTTCTGGCTCTTTGAAAGACGAGCTCAGCCTCTCTGCTGAGGTCGGGAGAGTGGTATGGGCATCTAGGTCCTGGCCAGGCGTGCTGAGGCTGCTGTAGATTGCCTACGTGTTTCCGTTAGGCTGTGCCTGAGGGCTCTCCACAGGGAGAGGTTTGGGAAGGCAGGGACTGTTTCAAGGCAACTATCCTCCCCCGTGGGGATGGGAGGGGAAGGAGGAGAAGGTGAGGGAGAAGGATGAGATTGGAGGAGGATGGAGGAGAGAAGGGAGAATAGGCAAGGTGGGAAACTGATGAAGGAGGCTGTGACAGGTAAGTTGCTGCCCTAGAGGGAGGGAGGCAGCCTCCCGTGGTGATTGAGGGCAAGGGCTCTGGGAATGGACAGTCCTGGGCTTGAGTTCTGGCTGTGCCTCAACTGATTTGTGACCTTGAATAAGTCTTCACCTTTTCTAAAGTACTTAACTTTGTCTATTTCACAAATCCTAACAAATTACCACAAACCTAGTGGCTTTAAACAGCATGCATTTCTTTTTTAAAGTTTATTTATTCTGAAAGAGAGAGAGAGTGAGCAGAAGTCGGGGAGGGGCAGAAAGAGAGAGAGAGAGAGAGAGAGCACAGGGGAGGGGCCAAGAGAGAGGGAGAGAGAGAATCCCAAGCAGGCTCCATGGTGTCAGCACAGAGCCCAATGAGGGGCTCAAACTCACAGACCGTGAGATCATGACCTGAGCCGAAATCAAGAGTTGGACGCTTAACTGACTGAGCCACCTGGGTGAATTTCTCATAGTTTCTGTGGTTGGGGAGTCTGAGCATGGCTGGATCTACAATGTAGTGCAGATCTCAGGAGTGAGATCACACCACCTATGCCATATTGTAGATTAGAAGCAAGTCACAGGTACTGCCCACACTCATGGGAGAGGATCACATGAGGCATGAACATCAGGAGGTGCAGGTCGCTTGGAGTCTCTGCCATGACCAATAATGGCAGCCTGAACCTACTCGGTGCCAGATGCTATTCCAAGTCCTTTGCTTGGACTATCTCACTTATTTTTCAGAACAACTGCAACAAGTCGTTGCCGTCACTGTACTGATGAAGAAATGGCAGCGCAGAGGTTAAGTAACAACTATACGGTTAGTAGCAGGTAGAGTTTGCGTGTGAACCATGTGCTGTGGTTCCAGGTTCCAGCCTCTTTGCCTCCATGAGACCCCTCCTCATGGGGTTGCTTGTGAAGGTAATCCATGTAAGATGCCCAGCCCAGGTCCTAGTACAGGCCTTACTTGTTTGTGGCTTGTCCTCCCTTGCCAGCCTCTGCTTGTCCCCTTCCCTCATGTGGAGGCCACATCCACAAATGCCTCACATGTCAGGATAATCAGGCCCAACCCCAGAGCACTGGAGAGTAAGATGGGGCAAGGGAGGAATGACATGGTGGGTGTGTTTCCTTCACCTGAACCACTCTCAGCCCAAATCTATTGATCTCCTAGGCCTCAGCTTTAAAGTCACTTGTTTCCTATGGCTGCTGTAACAAATTACCATAAATGTGGTGGCTTAAAACAATAGACTTATTATTTCACCGTCCGGGGGGTTAGAAGTCCCAGCTGGGTCTCACCGGGCTCAAATCAAGGTGGTGGCTGTGTTTCCTTCTAAAGGGTCTAGGGAAGAATCTGTTGTTTTGTCTTGCCTGTCTCAGCTTCCACAGGCCACCTGCACTCCTTGGCTCCTGCCCCCCTCCTCCATCATCAAAGCCAGGAATGGCCAGCAGAATCTTTCTCACATCGAATCCCTCTGTTGGACTCTTCTTCTGCCTCTTGATTATACTGGGTCCACCCAGGCAATCCAGAATAATGTCCTTACCTTAGAGTCAGCTGATTAGCAAATTTATTTCTATCTGTGACCTTTATTTCCCATTCAGAGTTTCAGGGATTAGGACATTGTTATGCATGGAATGTTTATGTTCCTCCTGGGGTCACCTTTTGAGCCCCTACCCCCCAGTGTGATGGTGTGAGGAAGCAGGACCTTTTGGAGGTAATTAGGATTAGATGAGGTCATGAGGGTAGAGCCCTCATGAATGGAATTAGTGCCCTTATAAAAGAGACCCCAGAGAGTTCCTCATCCCATCCACCATGTGAAGACACAGCTAGAAGATGGTCATCTATGAACTAGAAAATGGATTCTCACCAGGCACCAAATCTGCTGGCACCTTGATCTTCCTAGCCTCCAGACCCAAGAAGTAAATTTCTCTTGTTTAAGCTATTCAGTCTATGATATTTTGTTATAGCAGCCCAAACAGGCAAAGACAGACATGGTTATCTTTAGGGTCGTTCTCCTGCCCACCACACTTTCATAGGGGGCCTGGGTTGTGCCTGTGGGACAGGTGCTCCTGTGACATCTTTTACTTTTCCATCGCCACCCTTCGCTCACTGCTAGGGGTCTTAAACTCATATGCCCTGAGGGTCCAAGAGCAAATGTAAATGAATTTTCTGGGTATAAGATAATAGGGAGTTGTGGCTCTGTGGCCAAAAAAACCTCATTTCAAATTAAAAAAATGGAAAACCCTGTGCTGGCCACATAGCACGTTCTGTGCTATGTTCAGCCTGCAGACTGCCAGTGTGCTCCTTGGGGTCCTGTTGGGCTACGAGCATCCCCTGATTACAGCAGGGCTGCAGGGAGGGCAGCACCTCAGTGAGAGGCACAGGCATGTCCCTGGGCAGCCGGTTCAGGAAAAGCTGTCCTTCCTTTGGGCCGAAGCAGCCTGTGCTGGGGTGTAGGACAGCCCCACTTGGGCTCTCTGGTCAGGTCCCTGGGCTGGGTTCAGCCAGTGCTCTGTCCATGGTGCTGTCCCCAGCACCTCTTACAGTGAATGCCCCACAGCACAAATGTGGACTAGGTAGCTATCTGTTGAATGTATAAATGAATGAAATCCAGCTCCTTTTCACTCACTTTCTACCCTGTACAGAGATATATGACCCCTTCCTTTTGTTTGTTTGTTTGTTGGTTTGTTTATTTATTTAATAGTTTATTGTCAAGTTGGTTTCCATATAACACCCAGTACTCATCCCCACAGGTGCCCTCCTCCATGCCCATCACTCCCCTTCCCCTCTCCCCCTCCACCATCAGCCCTCAGTTTGATCTCAGTATTCAAGAGTCTCTCATGGTTTGCTTCCCTCCCTCTCCCCAACTATTTTTTCCCCATTCCCCTCCCCCTTGGTCCTCTGTTAAGTTTCTCCTGTTACACTTATGAGTGAAAACATATTGTATCTGTCCTTCTCTGCCTGACTTATTTCACTTAGCACGACCCCCTCGAGTTCCATCCATGTTTCTACAAATGGCCAGAGTTTATTCTTTCTCATTGTCATGTAGTTTTCCATTGTATAGAAAACCACATCTTCTTGATCCATTCATCAGTTGATGGACATTTAGGCTCTTTCCATGATTTGGCTGTTGTTGAAAGTGCTGCTACGAACATTGGGGTACATGAGCCCCTGTGCATCAGCACTCCTGTATCCCTTGGGTAAATCCCTAGCAGTGCTATTGCTGGGTCATAGGGGAGTTCTACTGTTAACTTTTTGAGGAACCTCCACACTGTTTTCCAGAGTGGCTGGACCAGTTTACATTCCCACCTACAGTGTAGGAGGGTGCGCGTTTTTCCACATCCTTGCCAGCATCTATAGTCTCCTGATTTGTTCATTTTAGCCACTCTGACTGGTGTGAAGTTGTATCTCAGTGTTTTTGATTTGTATTTCCCTGATGATGAGTGACACTGAGCATTGTTTCATGTGTCTGTTGGCCACCTGGATATCCTCTTTGGAGAAGTGTCTATGACCCCGTTCCGAAGAGCTCAGTTTCTCTTGACAGGCACAGCGCGTGCTTGTGTGTGTCTGGGTGCATGCATGGTGTACATGCATCAATCAGGGGCTTCAGTGACTTGGAACCCAAGGTCTCAGCACCTTTGTGGGAAATTACCATGGCCTGTGACCCAAAGGTGGGGGCCAGGGGATGGCACACGGAGGGGGATCCAGCTGCCCTTGCCGTTGCCTCGGCAGCTTCCTCCCCACTCTCTTCCCCCCCTTGCATTCGAGATTCCCTGGAGGTCGGGCCTGGTGTAATTACAGGGTATCTGCTGCCTCCCTATAAATCGAATAGACTTTTTGGCCTTGTCAGATTAAAACTTACCTATCAACCCGCCGCAGGCCTCTAGATCTCCCTAAATCTGTACTTGGGAGAGAATTTATGGCCAGGAATTGCATTTTGCAAAATGATTAAAGTTGCCAAACAGCCATAAAAAGTTGCAGGAGGAGATATGGTTTTTTTGAAAGTCTGCTTAATTTATAAGGGGTGGAAGGTTTATTGTCATTTAGAGTCCACGGCAAGGCAGCCATGGAACGTTGGGCGGCAGCTGTGCACAGCTGCACGCGCTTTATGCCTTTTACATGTTTTTAAATTGCCCTGTTTGAATCCGGCCTTCTGCAGCAGCAGAAACGCCGTGGCGGCCCGGCTTGCAGGAGAGAGGCTGCCCCCCCATTGTCGCCCCCTCCCTGATGCTCAGGCCTCACCCGTCCCGCTCCCCCCTACCCACTCCAGGTTCACCTTCCAGCAGCAGCCTTTCTAGCTGATCTCACCTCTTGCTGGCCACCCTGTCCCATCCCGCAGTCCTCTGCTGGCCCCCCCTGAAGTAGTAACAGATACTCACATGTGTAAAGGCTTTTAAGTTTATAGGCGATTTCTTCTGTAGTACCTTAGTGCTTATCACCCCAGATTAAATGATTAAATGAGATAAAACATGTAAAGCTCTAAACCTAAGGCTGCTACCTGGTGAGCTAATAACTAGAATCATGGCTCCCACTTACTGACCACTTACGAGGTGCCGGGACCTCTGTTCTGAGCTTCACATGCATTAATTCATGTAATCCTCCGTGCCACCCTCTGAGGTAGCTGTGAGTTATTCCTGTGCTTTAGAAAGCTTAAAGAACGTAAGCCTCGGGTCATGCACTAAATGCTCAATGAATAATAGCTATTATTTTTTAATACTATTAGGACAGGAGCTTTATCTATTTTGCTCTCAGTGTGCACATAGTAGGTGCTCAATGAATACCGCTGAACACAACCATATGCATAAGCAATACCGTCATCATTGCCGGTCTAATGGCCCCTGTGCCCCATGAATACAAGGGTCAGGCTTTGTGCACCTTCTAACCCCAGTATTGAGCCCAGTGCCAGGCACATCATGGGTGCTCTTTATATATTTGAAAAGTGATTGAATATGTTTAATCCTTACAACAGTCCCATGAGGAAGATATTAGAAATTCTACCTTGCAGAGCAGAAACTGAAAGTTGAGAGAGAGTTTGACACTGGGTTTTGGATCCCAAGTCCTGTTTTTTTTTTCTTTTTTCTTTTTTTTTTTTTTAACCACAACCAGTTAGGTATTTGGGATAGACTTGGAAATTTTCCTCCTTCATTATTATCAGATCTAATATTTATTAAATACCTTGCATCCCCAGCTACAGTTACCATACCAAGCGATCCTCCGAACATACTTGCAAAATATATATTATTTCTCTCATTTTATAAACATGGAAACTGAGGCACAGAAAGATCGAGCAACAACTGGCTGAGCTGAAACTTAACTCTGGGTGTGTGTGACCTTGGAGGTGGGCAATTACAGTACCGGGTGGCAAGTGCTCTAGTGGGGAAAATCTCCAAATCCAGACTGATAGTGGGCAGAGGAGTGTCAGGGAGGGCTTCCTGGAAGAGGTGATTTCCAAGCTGACATTTGGAGGATGGGTAAGGATTTGCCAGATAAACAAAAGGGAAGCATGTGCCAGGAAGAGGGAAGAGCACAGAGGCAAGAAAAGGCAAGGCTAGATGAAGAATGTGAACATTTCATCTTGGCCAGAGGCAGTTCTGGATTCTCTTTGGCATCAGATGCAGTGCAGTCCTGACTCTTCACCTTCCTGGGTTGCAGAGATGTTGAAGGTCCGGGAGGAACAGGTGGACTGGGAACTGGCTACTCCACAAGGTCTCCATCACCTTTACCCAAATTCTCTCTCTCAGAGTCATTCTCACTTACTTCCTTCAAGCACAAGGGAAGTGGGGAGCTGCCTGTTGCTCTGTGATGGATGAATCAGGCCCACATGGATTTGATCCAGTGCTCTTGGACTTGCCCCTGTCCCTTCCTCCATTTTTTGGGGCTTTCGCCCTTCTTCCCTGCAATGTGGGCTTGGGGGTAAAGGAGCCTCCTCTTCTGCTTTCCTTATCTCTCAAATGTTCCAAGATTTGGAGCATAAGACTTCTCCAGGCTGTTTACTCATTTATTCATTCATTCATTCATTCATTCATTCAACAAGTGTGTTTTGAGAGCCTAATATGTTCTAGGGGTTGGAAACAAAGCAGTGAACAGAGAAGACCAGGATATTGCCCTTTGTGGGGTTACCATAAACAAATGGACAAACAAGATGATCTTCTATAGTGACATTTTCCTTGATATCAGTAAGGCAAGTTGATGTGACAGGAAGTGACCAAGGGCATGGGGTCAGTGTGTGTGTGTGTGTGTGTGTGTGTGTGTGCTGCTTTGGGTGGCATGCAGGGCTTTTGAACCAAGATCTGAATGAGAAGAAGCCAAATAAAGGAAGATCTAGAGGAAGAGTGTCCCATACCAAGGGAGCAAGGTATGCAAAGGCCCAGAGGTAGGAATGAACCATAGCGACTCAAGGAACAGAAATAGGGCTGGAGCTTAGAGAGTGAGGGGCAGAGTGGTAGGTGACCAAGGGGAGAGAGGGGCAGGGGTCAGATCGGGCAGAAGCTTGTTGGCCATGGTCAGACTTCAGATTTTACCCTAAATGCAACAGGAAGCTCTTGGAGGATTGGATTGGGGGAGAAACATGAACCAATTTACACTTGTAGGGGCTCTCTCTCCTTTCTGTGCTGAGAGCAGAAAGTGGATTTTCAATATAGCCACAAAACCGAACCCAAACCAAACTCTTCTCCAGATATTTACTGTATATTCTATATAGACTATATTGTATACTGTCTACCTCCAGGTCTTTGCACCTACAAATCCTTCTGCCAAGAATGCCTTTCCCTGTACTTCCTAGAGCACCCTGGTTCACTCTTCAGGACTCAGCTCCCAGACACCCTCCCTGTGACTCCTTCTCTCTCTCCCTCCCTGCCATTCCCCAATTCTTGCCATGAGCACCCACTCTTTCCATGCCCCTCTCTCCACTCAGCCAGCAGCCCCGCAAGCACCAAGAAGGTAACTGTCTTAGGCCAGGGCCCCACACACAGCCCGGCCCTGGGTGGGTGCCTGACAAATGCTTTCGGGTTGACAAGAGTTCTTTGAGCACCCAAGTCATTGACAAAAGCACTAAATGAGCAAACACCCTTTGTTTAAATAGATAATAAGACTCGAAGTGTGGTTGTATACTGTTTACCGCAACATTTACATTAAATCTATACTTACTAGGATTTTTGGCAACTGGAGGTTAAGTTTCTAAGTATTTACTAAAAGCTGCAATAGTCTGTGCTAGTCAAATGTGAATAGCTCTCTCTCTCTCAGGGACTGTTCCCTTGTTACCGTGAGACTATGAATGTTGGTTAAAGAATACATTTGTTAAAATACTTCTTGTAAATACTTGTGTTTGAAAGAATGCATTTGTTAGAATACTTCCCGTAAATACTTGGTTGTAAACCTGTGTTTGTCACTGAATACTGCATAGGCTCCCCGATGTGGTTCTAATTAATCTACCCATATAGAGGGACTCTGTATTTTCTTATTAAGCTGGGAATGTATTTAAAAGCTGCTCCCTTGTTTGAGATTTATGCAAATAAAAACTAAAGACTTTTGAGACAATGTAGTGTCTCATTGTTCCACCAGCTGTGAGCTGGGTGAGGGCAAGGACACAGGAACCTCAGCTGCTGAAATATCCCCAACACGGCCCCCACCGGCCTGCACTGGGGTCTGTGATTTCCCTGGAAGGGGCACCTAGCTCACCCCCAGCCCACCCTGGGCACCGAGCTGCCTGTGCACAAGCAGTCTCCAGGAAAGGCCCACAGAAGGCAGCCCTGTAAACATGGCACAGATCAGGCTGTGCGTGCAAGACTTGGCAAACTCCAGGGGAATGCTAAAAACTGTGTCCCCAGATCTGCGTCCTCGATCTCTGCCATGCCCAGCTTTGAGGGATGGGGAAGCAATTTGAAAATTGAAATATGCAATTGTCACTTGACTTTTGGGTTAAAGAGTCCCTGGACAAGTTTTGTAGCTTTTTTGAGCCTCAGTATCCTCCTGTGTGAAATGGGGATCATAATACACGGAAGGTGTTCTCCAAAGCCAACGGGCTCTACCTGACTGTTGTGGGCCTTCATCCCACCTTGGCCTCTGACATCTGAGTGTAGAGAAACAAGAAAAAGGAACTGTCCCAACTCTGGTTAAATCCTGTGATTGTTTTGCTCAGACATCTCAGAGCTCAGTGTGGTGGGAGGTTTCCAGCCAGACCACACATGTATTTCTTAAAAAAAAAAAAAGTCTTTTTAGTCTTTATTTATTTTTGAGAGAGACAGAGACAGAGACAGAGAGAGACAGAGAGACAGAGTGCAAGTAGGGGAGGAGCAGAGAGAGAGGGACACACAGAATCCCAAGCAGGCTCCAGGCTCTGAGCCTGATGAGGGGCTCGAACTCACGAACCATGAGATCATGACCTGAACTGAAGTCGGACGCTTAACCGACTGAGCCACCCAGGCACCCCTGAGACACTGTCGTTCTTAACCCCAGCACGGAGAGCCTAAGCGTAGACCTGGCTTGATCACAGCTGCTACCTGACTTGCTCTCACTTTACTCCAATCTGAAGGCATCCTGGTGGGCGGCTCTGTGTGACTGGGTGCCAAATAGTGACCTGTCCCTCTCCAATGATGACATTGAACTTTACCTCTTACTGGCTCTCTTGTAACGTTCATTCAGTCCACAAATAGTCATGAGGCTCCTTCCATGAGCAAATACTGTGCTGGCACTGGGGATACAGCAGAACAGGACAGACAAGTCCCCACGCTCATGGTGCCTGCATCCCAGCAGGGAAAGGGTGGAAGTTTTTGGGTATAGACACACAGGCAGCTGAGGTCTGTGAGGTTATAGGAGTGCGATCCTAAGGCCCGTAGGCTTGGGATGGCCATTCCCGAAAGTGAATGTCCACCTTTACGTCTGATTTTGCAATGCCCACCTTTCAAGTCTCTGGGAGGGTCCGTGAACATAGCATCTGCATAGTGTCCAGTATAGTGCCAGGCGCATCCTGGGTGCCTCATAAGTTGGAGATCCCATCTCTTTCTCCAGACACATATCTTCTTGTGTCCCCCTTCCTGTGTCTCCCTCCTTTCCCTGATTTTCATGGAAAGCAAGACAAGAGAGAGGCTTTCTATGCTCAGGGCTGAAGATGAGACATTTCTTCTTTTTAAAAGACCTAATTTTGTGGGGGGAGCCGTTTTAGGTTCCCAGCACAATTAAGAGGAAGGCACAGAGATTTCCCATATACCCGCTGTCCCCACACATGCACAGCCTCCCCCATTGTGGATATTCCCCAGCAGATGGTACATTTGTTACAACTGATGACCCTACACCGACACATTATTGTCACCGAAGGTCCATAGTTTACCTTAGGGTTTACTCTTGGTGTTGCAGGCTCTGTGGGTTTGGACAATTGTGTAATGACACATACTCATCATTATAGTAGCATACAGAACCTTTTCATGGCCCTAAAAATCCCCTGTAGGTGAGCCACTTCTTTGGGTTAAGGGACAGCCTGCTGGGCAGTGTAAGAGAGAAGGATGGGAGACGTGTGGTGCTCTGGGAGAAAGCCTGTCCTAGCGCCGTCCCTGAAGCAAAGGGGGCAGGGCACAGCCCGGGGTCTCCTTCAAGCAAGCCACCGATGGAGGACATGGTTCGGCCAGAGTAAGGGAACACAACCCAGACGAAGCAAGCAACAGCGATGACATTTATACCCAAAGTCCCACCACAGAGCCATCGCATCCCACAGAGCAGCCCAGCCAAGTGGCTGTTCGAGACCCGCCACCGGCAACGCAGAGCATGGCACTGGCGTCCATCATAAAAATCAATGGTTCTTTTGCTAAGTGGTCAATATTTATTTGGCTTTAGCATTGTTTAATTCAATGCATCAATTAAAGATAGTGTAATGTCTGCTCTGGTCTACAGCCCCGGCTTCTGTGTGTCGTTACCTCATCTGTTTGAGATCACTCACGTCCTTACGTCTCTGCTCCTTTGTCCCCTTGCATAACTCAAGGACAGGAGTAATTGACGTGAAACTTTTAAAAATTAATTTCGCTGCATATGCCACTGAGGGGGAGTGCAAGTCCTCCCAGCCATTTATAACGTCACGGTGATTGGTCCTGACAAAACAATACCTTAAAAACTCACCAAAGTAAATTATGGCCCGAGCAAATGGCTGCTCCGCGGCAGGGCCGGAGGCTTGGAGGGGAGCCAGGCAAAAACAAAGTAATGTGCTTTTGATATTAATAACAGAGATGATATTGATCTGCAAGCTAGTGTCACTTTTCCACTCTGGCGAGGAGATTGCTCCCGGCATTTAGTCCACTGAAAGCCACTTTCCATGCAGGCCATTTAATTTTGTGAGTCTTTAATTATGTGAAATGGAGTCTAGTTAAAGGGCCAGGTCCCAGTTTTGCCGGGCGGAGACGTGGGCTGTGATTCAGGAAGCTGTCAGAAATGAATATAACTCAATTCTTAGATCTGCAAATGCAGTTGTCTTTCCAAATGTTTATTTCATGCCTGCACTTCTCTGGCCCGGTGCCACCGTGCATCAGGACAGACACAGCCTCTGATTACAGGACCACATTTTTCAAAGGCCTGAAGTTAATGTGCCTGTTTTCTGCATAATAAAAGTCATAACTCACAGGGGCCGTCGATGCCGCTCTCCGGAAAGGGGGCCTGGACAGACTGCAGAAGGGCTCTGCGTCCCAGCCCGGTCACCGGCGTGGCCTGTGCCTGGCCCAGTTTTGGACGTTCGATCTCATGGTGGAGCTGTGACAGACCGCGCTGGCAGACCACAAGTCAGACCACGGGCCAGTCCGTGGGCCAAATCATCTATCAGACTGTGAATAGGATCACAAGACAGATTGGGGAGAAGCCCACATATCAGACCACAGAGAAGTCGGGGATTCCTGATTTAGGATTCAGGAAATCTCATCACCGTAGCTCCACGCCTTGGGTTTATGACTGCCCGTCCTCTGGTTAGACTGGACAAAGTCTCCTTCTGCCTTTCTCTTACACACACACAGACCTCCCCATATGTGTCCATATGCTCTTCTAAAGGCACCTTTTGGGGTCCCTGGGTGGCTCAGTTGGTTAAGTGTCCGACTTCTGCTCAGGTCTTGATCGCACGGTTTGTGAATTCAAGCCCCGCGTTGGGCTCTGTGCTGACAGCTCAGAGCCTGGAGCCTGCTTTAGATTCTGTGTCTCCTTCTCTCTCTGTCCCTCCCCTGCTCATTCTCTCTCTCTCTCTCTCAAAAATAAATAAAAACATTAAAAAAAACAAAGGCATCTTTCATATATGCATACACATGCACGTGTAGTTGTATGTGTGCATGTGCGCGCGCGCGCGCACACACACACACACACACACACACACACACAAGAGCTCCAGAATCTCTCTTGGACTCTGCTTTACAATTGTTCCTCATGCTGGCTGCTCTGTCCCTTTTCCAGATAAATCTCTCCAGAACCCTACTGAGGCTTCCCATTGAAATGCATATTCAGCATGTGGAGTTCAGCCTGCCTGGGTATCCTGGGGCTATTCCAGCTGCCTCCTGGGGGTTCTGTGATAAGAGGGACCTGGAGGTGTCCAGATTGCCCCTCGGTCAACCTGCCTGGCAACATTCTCCTGTCTCCAGTTCAGCAGTATTACAAAAAGGGGTCAGCGCAGAACAGCAGTCTCATACCTAGAACTCAGCTCTGAGACAGTCCACCTTCCCTGAACATCGTCAAGGATCAAAAGCTAAAGTGATCAGACAAAACACCACAAGATCTACACACTTTATCCACAGGAGGATGCACCAGAACCTCCTTTCTCTACTTTACAAATAATTCTCATGCTTGTCTATTATTGCTTGTTCAGCCCACAGAGGATTTAGAAGCAGAGTGAGCAGGTGGAGAGTGGCTTCTAGAAGCAAAAGTACCCAAAGCAGCAGGAAATCACAGCTGAAAGTGAGGGAAGACGAAAAACTCTAAAAGCAGACAAAAGAACTCAATGTGGTGAGGTTTTTCAAAGTTAATTTTAAAGTATAATGTGGGGGAAAGAGGTGTGTACCCAAATATATTTAGGAAATGCTGGCTAAAGAAAGCCAGAGTGGTTTCTTGGCTTCAGGGGATTTCAGTGCCCTTAATATGCTAACATGCACCGTGCAGCTCAAAAGGCAGCAGGGATAGAATTCAATTTTTCCCAAACTTATTTACCCATGAATATCGTTTCTCCCCTAGCCCTTATCCCAGAGGATTTTGAGAAGTTAATATTCAACGGAACATACTCCGGGAAATACTGATACACCACGATTGATGTTTGTACTGGCGACTTCAGTGGACACCATCTGTTTTTTGGTTCTGCCTGCGGAAATAGCCATTTGGAGATCCACCCCTCCCCAGTTTTTTTTTTAGCACATGTGGTTTATTTGGGGGTCTATTTTTCAACCCTGGAAGTGGGCACATAACCCATGCTAAGCCACTCATGACATTGCATGCCCTTGGTTGGCAAAATTGGGTTACAAGGATAGCACATGGTCAGATTAGGCTATTGAGATGCTATGGGACTTTTCAGGGAAGTCTGGGTAAAAGACAACTGGACTAACAGGCAGAGGATGTGAGGGTGGGGGCCATTTTGTCACCACATGGAGCCCGAAAGAAAGTCACATGGAAGATATCAGGGCCAAGAGGTGGAGAGAAATAAGGTCTGTCTTCTGAAAAGATCACTTTCTGTGCTGTATGTGTATGGAAACTGGAATTGGTAGAAGGGCTCAGCGTGGAGACCAGTTGGCAAGCAAGTATTGAAAAGAAGTGAGGGTTGCTTGGATTAGAGGGAAGGCAGTGGAGGTGGTGAGGGCTATTTAGGAGGTGATATGTGCTTGGAGAGTCATTTGTGGGGATTGAGAGGGAAGGAGAAAGGATGGCTCCCAGGTTTCTGGCTTGCAAAGATGCATGGATGGTGGTGATGTTTGAAATAGGACCAGGTTTGTTTTGGTGGAATGGGGTGAGAAGAGTTCATTTTGGTTATATATGGGATTTCAAGGGTGGTTGAGAAATCTAAGTGGAAATGTGGAGTTAGACATGGACTGGAAGGTCGGGGAGAGCTTTGGATTGGAGATATAAACTGGGGAGGCATGGGTCCATGAGGGTAATGAGTGACCCATGGCAATGTCACCCAAACCCATATGTGGAACAGGAGGAGGAAACTTGAAAGGAAACAGGAAACGAATCACCCGAGAGGTAGAAGAAAAAGATTGTTTCCAGGAGGAAAGAATACTAGCTTATTGAGAGGTCAAGGAAGGTGAAGGCTTTGGATTTGGGGACAAGAAGATCATTAGTATCTTTGGACAGAGCTGTTTGGGTGGAGTAAAGGAGCGGAGGTCAGATTAGCAGGTGGAGGAGTGAGCAGGAAGTGAGGAAACAGAGCAAATAATAGTGAATGGTGGAGAATAGGACGTAAATACTCACATGGGCAGGCTCTCTGCTAAGTGCTTTGTATGTGTTAACACATTTAATCCTCACAACAACTCTTTGAGGTAGGTACATTAACTTCCATGTTACAGATGAGGAAACTGAGGTCAGAGAGGTTAGGTAATTTGCCTCAGGTCATACAGCTGGTAAGGAATGGAGCTGGAATTCCAACCCAAGCAGCCTGGCTCCTGTGCCCACACTCCTAACCATTAACTTATACTGAGGAATTACTTAAAGAAAACTCTTTTAAGCAGTTTCTGTGCAGCAGTGGGGAGAGACAGACCTATAACTAGAGTGGGGCATGTAGCCAATGGAGGGTTTATCTTAAGATTGGAGGACTTAAACTTCAAATATCATGGGGGAACATCCTCTTAAGAGGAAGTGATGGATACAGAAGAAAGAGAAGGAATAATGAGTAAGGCGGGCTCCTGAGAAGGTGGGGGAGAATGCGCTCTGGAACACAGTGGGGGCTAGGAGGAAGGACCCCTCTAGTGCAGGATCGGAGAGACTGGGGACCCGCTAGGTAGGTTTGTCGGTGGAATTCCTTTGGGAGGGTCTCCATTTTCTTTGTAAAGGGGGAAGAGAAGGGGAGGAGCAAAGCATCTTCGAGCTTTGAGGAGACTGGGGAAAGTTTACAATAGTCATGAACAGCAGAAGAGGAAGCTGCTGGAGAAAAGTTGAAGAGTCATGGAAAGTTGGTGATCATGCACTTGTAGGTTTGTGTGCATCACACAGAGAGCACAGGTTTGGGGTCATCTGAACCTGGCATTTTGATTAACAGGTAGAGGAAAGACAGTGGGGAAGAGAGTTTGGGGTGTTGGTGAGAGTCCATAAAATGATGGAATTCTATGGCATCTCTGCTGGATAATGGGGGAAGTGAAGAAAGAGAGGGGCGGATGGATTGGGAGAAAGTTAAAGAGGTCGGTGGACTGGAGGTTTTGATGAAG
The DNA here is from genome assembly GCA_028646485.1 of Cryptoprocta ferox. Taxonomy (NCBI): domain Eukaryota; kingdom Metazoa; phylum Chordata; class Mammalia; order Carnivora; family Eupleridae; genus Cryptoprocta; species Cryptoprocta ferox. The sequence goes on along the minus strand of CM053570.1, from coordinate 73,298,258 downwards.
CTAGAGAAGGGCCATAATGAAAGCTGGCAAAGAAGGAGAGGAGGGTCTAGCCAGAGAATGGGATGCCTGAGTTAGTGGTGCTGGCAGGGGCACAGTTGGGGGAATGGCAAGGCTGGTGGTGAGGAGTGGGAATGAGCGGCTTGGGAGGTGGGAGGAAATGTCATTGGAAATGAGAAGGTTAAGGACCTGAGCAAGCCTGGGTGTTGTGTGGGTATTCCATGTGGGTGATGAATTCACCCAAGATAAAGACACAGCTCGGGGTGGAAAGACTTGAGCCTGGTGTGAAAGTCTTCGGTGACTGTGGAGGCTGGGCAGGATGTCTGCAGCAATACATCAATGAGTCAATATAAGGCAAGGCGAGAGGGTGTAGAGCTGCACAACACAGCCCGCCAAAAGACATGTTTTTTTAAACAGGAGAAAAGGAGAAGTGGCCTTGAACAGCAATGGAGAGTAAGATACATATGCTAGCCACTCTCCCATCCTTAGGGTGTGAGAGTGCAAACTGCAACCTCTTGAGGGAGCTGCCAGGGAAGTGGTATCCTCAGGACACCAGCATAGAGAAGATTCTCTGCACTGTCAGCACCAGGCAGAGTGTGGGGGCTGAGTGGGTGAGCAGAGCAAGAGCAAGGAAGAACAGCATTATGTGGTTGATGGGTGTCAGGAAGACTAAGGGCCCAGGAGCTCACACTTTGACCGTTGCCTGAGGTCCTGGGCATGGAAGGTTGGCCTCACTGGTCTCTCTCAGGGTGTTTGGTTCCAGGCTCATTGGCAGGGGACTTGGGGCAGTGCTGCCACTCTAGCCTTTGAGTCCCTGAGGGGAGCTGAGTGGGCTGCTCCCTCTAGATGGGGCATGAGGGCTACACTTCACCAGTGCCCCCATGGCTCTCTGTACACACCCCGCCTGATGCCGTGTTCTCTGGGTGGTCCCATTAGTGCTTTGGACCCCCTGGTTGAGAGATTATGGAATCAAACAATCCCGAGTTGGAATTCCTGCTCAGCTCCTTAAGAGCCATGGGGATTCAGGCAAAATCATTGGCTCTGTGCCTCAGTTTTCTCATTAGTAAAATGAGGCTATAAAAGCACCTACCTCCTAGATTGTTGTGAGAATTAGGTTAGATGATGCAAATAAAGTGCTGAATGCAGAAGCTGATTTATAGTAAGTGCTCAACAATAAGTAATATACATTTGCTGAGCACGGTTTAGGAGCCAGGTTCTGTTCTAAGTCCTTCCACGTAACGACTCCTGTCATTCTGTCAGCTCTGGGGGGTGGGCGCTATTACTTCATCATTCTCCTTTTACAGATGAGGACACTGAGGCACACAGGTGAAGCGTTTTGTTCAAGATGGGCTCAACCACTGACCAGTCAAACTGAGGTCAAACCAGGCAGTCAGCGGGTATAGATAGCTCTCACCCTTCAGCACTATGCCATATGGCCTCTCCCTATGCTACAAATGTTAGCCATTAGTAACCGTTATCACCACAAAATCCTATCACGAAGTTTAAATAACCAAAAGCTGGGACCGGTGCCCATACTAAGTTGGCAGTAGTGCGCAGAGCCTGACATTTCCAGGGCGTCCTCAACCTGTCAGACCAATCTCTTCCCGGCCACTGGGCCGAGCCCATCTGCTTCCTGAGTGGCTTAGGCTGAGCTGTCCGGCTCTCCAGCAAGCCCCTGGCTATCTGGCCCCAGTCTCCTGTCGACCCAGCCAAGTCTCCATCAGAGGCAAGATACCCACTCTTGACACGGCCTAGGTTGGGGTACTTAATTATGTACATTTAACGCCCTTACCTACTTTAGCTCTTTCCTCTTCTCTTTCTGTTTCTGTCTTGACCAAAGTCAATTTCTGTCTTAGGGGTCCATCCAAGATTTTTCTGCCGCCCATCCCTGCAGCCTACACCCTCTTCTCCCCTAGACCTTTGTATTACCTCCTCGATGTGTTCACAGATGTGTTCTCTGGGGTCTTGAGTGAGAGCTGGGGATATCAGGTTTGAGGGTGATGAGTGAGTGGGCTCTTGGAGCCTGGTTAGCAGGCCCCGAAGGCCCCGGTTGCTTAGAGAGAATTCTCCAGCATCAGATGATTCGATGGACCAAACCCGTGTTGGGACCCCTGGCCCAAGCCCTGGCTGACCACCCTGACAGGCTTCCTGGAAGGGCAGCTCATTTCATAGTGGGTGCTGAGTGGGTGTTGTGGGTACCTCTTCACTTTGGTGGTCCCGGAGCAGCAGCCCCTGGGCCACCCACGCTCACTGGAAGTGAGTCTCCAGAGGACAGCCCACATCAGCTACATTCACCAGTGTATTTCAGGGTGGAACACATAGTAGGGACTCCATATTTGTTCAGTATTTGATTCTTTTCTCCAGATTGGAGAAGAGAGGGGCAGAGCAGGCAGTTAAATAATAATATACTAGCAAATACTTACAGGATTCACTGTGTGCCGGGAATTGTTCTGCGTGTTTTACATAAATTCATTAATTGAACCGTCACACCAACCCTGAGGTGGGTGCCAGTATCATCCTCATTTTACAGATGAAGGAACTGACACACCATGGGGTAGGGTAACTTGCCTGAGAGGATTCTGCTAATAAGCAGCAGAGCTGGGATTTGAACCCCAGTAGGCTGACTTCAGGCCAAGGCTCTCTCTCTCTTTTTTTTTTAATTTTTAAATGTTCATTTATTTTTGAGGGAGACAGAGACAGAGTGTGAGCAAGGGAGAGGCAGAGAGAGAGGGAGACACAGAATCCGAAGCAGGCTCCAAGCTCTGAGCTGTCAGCATAGAGCCTGACTCGGGGTTCGAACTCAAGAGTGGTGAGATCATGACCTGAGCTGAAGTTGGATGCTCAACCGACTGAGTCACCCCAGGCACCCCTGGGCCAAGGCTTTTGACCATGACCTGTGCTTACTCTATTTCTGAACCTTGTATCTAGGGACGGAAGTCCAAGTCCAGCAGCTTCAGCTACAAGGGATTTGCTGACTCAGTGACTGGGTGGTTTAGGGTGGGGTCTGGCCCAGGGATTCCAGATTCTCTTGACCTCTCTCTGTTCTGTTTTTATCTGTGAGACAGCTTGTGCCTGTTCTCTGGCCATGGGGGCCAGGTATCGGGAAGGGTCGGCCCCCCACACCCATCTGCTCTGGAGAAGAGCTGGCTCAGCATAGGAAGGCGGTTGCTCTGGGTAGAAGAGATTGGGGTGGGGGCGCTGAGCAGGCACATTCGGTAGATGTCCCCACAAGCTCCTTTCCTATGGCAGAGGCTTTACACCTTTTAATTTATTAACCCTCATATAACCTGTAATATAAGGCAGGGGTTATCATGCCCATTTAAACATGAGGAAACTGAGGCACAGACTAACTTCTCTAAGTTCACACATCTTGAGGTGGGACTGCTGAGATTCAAACTCAGTCTACCTAATTCTGAAACCCCACGTTGCCTGGACCTTCTCAGATGCCCCGGGGGTCTCGCCTGGGGTCCCCCAAGTCCTCTGGGCAGCTTGGTGGTCAGAGGATGGAGGCTAATGGGCATGTGGCAGGAGAAAAGGCTCAGGTCTCACCAGGGCTAGGGGCAGAGCTGGAAATGATGCTCAGGGCCCTGGAGCTGGTGAAGGTGGGTTTCCTGCCCTTCCCTGGCCCTGCCTGGCCGCCAGGGCTGTGTGCCTGGGGAGTGGGCACCTCCCCTGGGCCCCTGGCAGGGAGCGAGCAGTGCCTGTCGCAGGAGGCAGGCAGGCATGGTGCGGTCCCTGCCCATCTGGGGAGTGCTTGGTGGCTGGCTGGAACTGAGCAGTGGACGGCGTTTGGACTCGGCAGCGTGAGCCCAGCTCGGAGGCTGCGAGGCAGAGCCGTGAACGCCAACAGTCTGGAGGCAGGCTCCGGAGGGAGACAGGCTTGGGCCCATTTGCTGAGCTCGGTTCCCACGACAGCTCAGCAGACAGATGGACCTGGGGATCCTCACCGCCTGGGCAGGAGGGTGTATACATGAACAGGAATGCAGGCGCCCCAGCAGGGAGGGGAAGGGCTGGAGGCCTCCGGAGGTGGCCAGGATGCTGAGTCAGGGGGCAGGTGCTGAGGCTGGGGCTGGATTGTTAGATAAACCAGATGGGTGTGCTGGGCTCTGGGCTTACACTGACCCCCGGACCTTGGACCTATATGGCCATGACACTGATCCCAGGCTTTTCCTTGACTCCAGCCTCAGACTGAATCCTGAACCAGAACCTAGACTAAACCCTGATCCCAGCCCCCTGCTGAGACTTGATCATTTCAACTATCCTCACTTGCTTATGTCCTTCTCAGAAAGGAGCCCAGAGCCAACTGCCCAGAATACTCCCCAGGAAGGATGGGGTCCAACCGGAATGGACAGCCTCTGGAGGGCACAGGAGAGCAAGAGCAGCCAAGACCAAGAGTGACGGGGAGCAACCCCTAGGTCTGGCCTCAAACCCAGCCCTGAGGAGAAAGTCCAGGTGCATGGCCTTACAGGGTCTGAGGAGGCGGGAGGAACAGGTGGTCTTGGGGAAGAAGCAGGAAAGGCAGGGTCAAAGCTTGGGGAGGGGGTCAGTGCTGGTGCAGTTTTGACCAGATAGTTAGAACAGGGCGGGGGCAGGAACTCTCCCCCCAAGCACCAGAGTGACCTTGCGCTCAGAAATTAGCAGCACCCCAGAAAGTTAGCCAGGCAGAGGCCCGGGGGGGCAGGTAGAGGCTGTTCATTTGGGAACGAGCCAGGAATGACTTCGGTTAGGGACTGGTAGTGATGGTCAAAGTTGCCTAATATTGGGGGACACTCTATTCCTGGTACCCCTGTGTTCCCTCATCTAGTCCTGGTCATGGTTCAGTGAGATGTTGGGGCAGATGCCCTAGGTGCCCCAGTCCGATCGCCCCTCAACCTTGACTCTGCCAGGTGTGGGGGGGTGTCCCTCTGGCTGCAGGAGTGTGCCGCCTCAGAACCGTGTGTGTGGGGGGACTGGGGTGGGATTGTTAGGGCCCCCGGGAGCAGTCACCAGGGTCCTGGTGTTTGTGGATAAAGAACCCAGCTTCCTCTCCTTCAAGGAGGCAGTTATGAGGTGAGTTCTGTACTGTGTTGTGGACCAGGGGCCACCAAACCTTTTCTGCAAAGGACCAGGGAGTAAATATTTTAGGCTTTGAGGACCACATGGTCGCTGTGGCAACGATTCAATTCTGTTGTTGCAAAAAAGTGATCACAGACAACACATAAATGAATGGGCCTGGCTGTATGCCTTTCACTAAAAGTCTATTTACAGTATTTACAGCAGGCGGGCTTGACTTGGCCCGTGGGCTGTAGTATGCTGACCCCCAAGATGTCCCCAGCAGGACTGAGCCTGGTGGCCCACAAGGGTCACCTTCTCACTGACCAACCTTTGATGGCCATCTCCACTTCCCTGTGTCATCTCTGGACTCCCCGCTTGAGCTTCTGGATCTCTTCCCAAATAAACAACTTGCTCTTGAATTCTTGTCTCAGGATCTGCTTCTGGTGTCCTCAACTCAGGCAGGTCCCCCATTTTATAAATGAAGACACTGAGGCACTTGGAGGCTAAGCACTTTGGGGCTGGTGCAGAGCCCCATGAGAAGAGGAAGAGTTGCCTTCTTGAACGGCTGTGGCCTTTCCCAGACCACCAGACTGTAGTCACCCTGGAGAAGGATGTGTCTGCTTGCACAGGTCCCCGGAGTTAGCAGGACACTTGGCCTTTCATTCACTATCAGGGGTTTCAGGCACAGAGGACGAGGACATCCCTGTTCTGCCACCAGGATCAGCAGTTTGGACAAAGAATGGCAGTCAAATCCAGGGCAGAATGGGGTCAAGGTCTCCAAGGGGTAATCCTGTCCCACTTTCCCTTGGATCTTCTCTGGGAGACCAGTGGGACATGAATATCACTCCCGCTTTTCAAATGGGTAAACTCAGAGAGGGTAAGGTACTTGTTCCGGGCCACACAGCTCATGCTTGTTCCCAGGGCTCTGGGAGCAGCTCGGGGATGCAGAAGAGAGAGCACACTTGTGTCTGGGGGATCATGGAAGGCTCCATGGCTCTCGCGGGCTCTCCAGCTCACTCTCTTAGCTGCTTTTATAATTTCACTGCCTTGTTGGATTGTAGCAACTTGGAAAAAGGAATCATCTAATCTAATTCCCATTTTACAGATGGAAAAATTAAGTAAGACCCAGAGAGGAGAAGGAACTTCCTAGAATGTTAGCCAGTGAGTCAGGCCAGACAGGAGCAGGAGCCTAAAGTCCTCAGGAAAGCAATGTGGGTCCCAGCATTCCTCCCAGAGCCAGGTGGTGTCTTTGACACCTTGACTCCCAGAGGCCAGCTCTGGAGTGGACAACGGGCTCTGAGCCAGCCTGTCCCTTCCCCTCTCTGCCAAAGCTCCGTTCTCTGAGCTCTGGCGTGGTCTGAAAACTCCTCCTCCAGTCTGCTCTCGGCAGAGCACAGATTATCACTCTTGTGCTAATTATTTTTATGATTAAAAGATGATAAATTATTAAACAAAGTCTGAAAAATGTGCCAAGATCTGCTCTGAGGCTGGGCCTGAGAAGTTGCCCCCTTGGCGTCCACGTTAATTAATAAATGAGGCTCTCCATGGAGAGGAGCCACAGCTGGCACATCTGGCAGCCAGGCAGGGGCTGGCGGAGGGCAGATGCTGGGCAGGCGGGGAGGAAGGGGACTCCCTGGGAGCACCCAGACCGGGCTTTGGTAACGGAAATCCCTCCCTCCCTGCTCTCAGCCTAAAACTCAGCAGAGGGCCCTGTGGCACAAGCCTGACATCTGGTCCCTGGAAGAAGCCTAGGACTGTAAGCTGAGAAGCCACAATTAACCCCTCAATCCAATTCCATTCTCCAAATGCAGACTTGGGAGGATCCCACGTCTGGAAGGAGACCAAGGAGGAAGGAAGGCAGGAGACCAAGGAGGAAGGAAGGCAGGAGACCAAGATTCAAATCCCCACCAGCCATTTCTTCTGTGGGTAATTTTGGATAGGTCACTGAAAGAGACTCTAAGCCTCAGTCTTCACATCTGTAAGATGGGTGGAGATTACCTCTACTTTGAGGCACAAGGGTGTCAAGAGTATTAAATAAAATAATGTCTATAAAGGCATCGTGATCTTGGTAGATGGTCAATAAATGTTAGTTGCAAGCCAAAGCTTTGGTTTATTGCTGCTATGCAATTATTAGCCATGAAGCCTTGGTCAGCTTAAACTTCCCAATCCTCAGTTTCTTTATGTGTAAAATGGGGATGAGAATTCCTAAATCTCAGGATCAAGGAGGAAACCATATGTGCTAACACAGAGTAAGTGCTCAGTTAATGGTAGTTATTTTATTGTAATTGTTTACGACAACTCCAATGCACTGACATTTCAAAACATGAATTTTCCTCTCCTCCCACAGGCCACCTCTCCTCTGCCTCCTTTGCTGGCTCTCCTTCCTTCCCCACGTGTACTCATGGCATCGCCCTGGGGTCAGGCCTTGGTGTCTCTTTTTTTCTCCACACCCTCTCCCCTGTGGTCTCATCCATCTGCATGCTAATGACCCTTACATTTGTAAGTCCAGCCTGGACTCTCCCTTAAAATCTAGACTTCTTATCAAGTTGCCCATTCAAACTCTCCCCTAGGATGTCTAATAGACGTCTAGAATGTAATATGTCTGATAACACATCCCAGACAGAATGCTTGAGCTTCCTTCTGCAAACCCACCCCTCCCCCGGTCTTCCCACCTTGGTTAATGGCAACTCCGTCCTTCCAGTTGATGATGACACCCTGCAGTCATCTTGAGTCTGCTCTTTCCTTCACATCAAATGCCTAAACCATCAGGAAATCTGGTCAGCTCTACCTTCCACCTCTGTGAGAAGCCAATGACCACGTCTCTCCACCTCCTCTGGTCTCGACCCAGGGCAAGGTGCCATCTTGTCTTGCCTGAATGTTTCCAACAAGGTCCTAACTGTTGTCCATCCTCCGGAACTTGGCCCCTATGCTCTATGCTCCACACGGCAGCCAGAATGATCCCCTTCAAACAAAGTCTAAGAGGCATAACTATTTTCCATACTTCTCAGAAAACACTGTCAATTAACATACACCATGGCATTTATTTTAAGGCCCATGTGAAAACATGTGTGTCTTAAAATCGCTGCTCTACAACCACAGGGTAGTATTGAGCTCTTACTGTGTACTGAGCATTGTCCAAGCCACTTCAGCCATGTCGTCTCATTGAATTCTGACAGGCAACCAAAGAGTACCTATGAGACAGCCCATTACTTCCCCATTTTACAGATGTGACAACTGGAGTACCGGAAGATTAAGTAGCTCTCTGTCCAGCTTGCAGAGGTAAAGTCTAGGCTGAAACCCAAGCAGTCTTAAGCGTTGTCTTCCAATAGGAAATGGAGTGTGAAGCCATGTGAAAAATAGGAAATCAGCCTTGTAAAATGGAGAACAACGGTCCTGTTCAGTGGGGAGACCCCCACCACTGCATTCCTGTAATCTGAGCATGTCCCCCCAACATTCCTGTTGTGCTCTGCCTATGGGGCCTCTTGTCTCCCTGACCTCAGGTGGGTCTCCCATGGTGAGGCAGACCTACCCTCTGTCTTGGTCCTTGGAAAACCAAACCCGGCTTGAGGCCATAGACTTCTTGCCACCAAATGAGCATCTCGGGAACTTTCCGGCTTTTCTGAAGGGGCCTGACTTCTCATCTCTTTCTGCTGCCGGGGTGAGGGGTGGGGTTGCCCAGTTGCCCTCGCAGCCTTTAATTCCAACCTTCTGGAAATGGCTGAAACCAATGGGTTAACTTGCTTTCCCTATTAAATATTTACATAAACACGCTCGGGAAGGTGTGTGTAAGTTATCAATAATGCAAGGCCAGCCTAGGCTCGGTGAGAGCTAAGAGACCCAAATTGTATCATCATAATCCATTATTCACATATAATGCGTCTATTCTCCTCCATTAGCGCAGGCAGGAAATGCCCCTGAGTGCCGGGCAGGGCTTTGGAAAGCGCAATAAATGGCGGATAGACACATGGCAGGAGGGCGGCAGCTGTAGTTAAACAAGTGTAAATTAGCGCCCGGCCGCCTCCCTGCCCGCATCCAGAGCGGCGGGCACACGCCTGGCGGGGAGGGGGTTACAGGATGTGGGGAACTCGCCATCAATCCGCACAGGCAGCGCGGCCGGCCTCCCTGCCCGCATCCCGAGCGGCGGGCACACGCCTGGCAGGGAGGGGGTTACAGGATGTGGGGAACTCGCCATCAATCCGCACAGGCAGCGCGGCCGGCCTCCCTGCGCTGGGGAAGGAGCCTTCCGCCCGCCACGTGGGAGACCACACCTTGCAGAGCGTGGCTTCTGCCCTGGAAGGACTGGGCTGGAATCTCAGCCGGGCCACCGAATGGTGACCTTGGGGGAGCGAGCGTGTCTAACTGGCTAGACAGTTTGATGATCGGACGTCCTGACACCTTCACATGAACTTTCCTTCTGGTCCTTCTTTCGGTCTAGCTTGCCAGTTCGCAAACTTTAGCATGGTTGTGTAATGCTTACACTCCTGAAATATACAGGAAGAAAACTATGTGGACCATTGAAGATATCTCAAGGGCAATTTGAATTCTGCAACCTTTGCTTATGCACCAGTGTTAGAACCTAATGCCCACATAAGATATAAGCTCACAATACTAGCTATGTGGCTTTGGGCAAGTTACTAACCCTCTCTGACCCTCAGTCTCCTTATCTGTACGTGAAGATATTAATATCTACCTTACAGAGCACATGAGAGGCATTAGGTGAGTTTGAATTCTATTTTCAGCACTTTCTAGCCATGAGAATTTGGGCAAGTTACTACTTCCTTCTGTGCCTCAGTTTCCTTATCTGTTAAATGGAAGATATGAATAGGACCTGCCTTGTAACTGGACTGGTCCAGACCCTGTTTGCATTCTGCTGTGAAGAAGAGCTGTACTATGGGTCAGAAGTGCCTTAACTGTGGGTGCAGCTCCTGGAGGTGTTATTTGAGTCTGCACCCTGGCTGGCGTGGAATCCTTTATCCCATGGGAAAATTCCAAGGCAGTCTGCATGGGGCAGCAGTTAGCAGGTGGTCAAAGAAAAACTTCAAAAGGAACACAGATGGCTAAACTTGATGAAAGTGGTTCTAACAGAACCTTACCTGCCTTAATGTCCACATGTTCTGTAGCCCTTTGTATTTTATGCATGACATAATGTCATGCTGATCCAATAAATATTCATTCATTCGTTCAACAAATAGGTGTTGAGTGCTAATATGAGTTCTGCACTTCGAGTCAGTGGAGAGAGCAAGTCAGATACAGTTCCCGTCCTTATGGAGCATACAGTTTAGTGGCTGGAATGATAAAGACAATAGCAATAATAATAAAAATAATGGCTTCCACCTGCAACGTACATTGTAATGTGCCGGTCTGGACATTAGGTTATTATCCTAATTTTATGGACAAGGCACCTAAGGCTCAGAGAAGTTATGTGACTTTCCCTGGGTCACACAGCTGGTAAGTGGCAGTGGAGGAACTTGAATCCAGATCCGTCTGTTTCCATCGCTTCACTATGACTTTCTTCCTCAAAATCAGCTTCTGAAAAAGGAGAGTCCCCTGGGCTCCCTGGGACCTTCCAGAGGAAGGAAGGGACTGCTGAGGAAAGGAGAGAGCAACTGCTCCTGAGGTCCCTCACTTGGTGCCACAGTGTGGAGAAATTCTGTCCTGACGCAGGTGGTGGGAGTGCTGGGCCCGTAAGCGCTAATAAGTCCCACCTCAGCATGCGGGAGGAAGGGCCCGCCCAGGGCTTGCTTGGGCAATGGCCCAAGCTGATAGTGTGACATCTTTACAGTCTGATTAATAGAGCCCTGGGGACAGGAGGCATCTGAAGCAGCTCTGAGGTTATGGGCCTGGGGACCAGGAGAAATAAATGGCCTTCAAAGGGCCCATCCTAGTGGGGGGAGGATGTGGGGCCAAGGCAAAGCGTCTGTCCCCTCAACCTCTGAGGGCTGTTTGAGGAGACTAGGGAGGACTGGGTGTCCCTGGAGCCTGGCAGGGACAATGTGGCTGGTTTGGGGGATGGGTCAGACACAGGACTCTTCCTCAGCCATCAGCCTGGGGAAAGAGCTCGAAGACACTTAGCCATGTGGATGGAGGCAGTGATCTCACAGCGGAGGGCCTGGGGCCTGGGGCTCAGGCTGTCCCTCTGGCTCCTGAGAGTGGCAAGGAGCCAGGAGCATGGGCAGGACTGTAGGTTCTCAGCTCTGCAGAGAGCTCACTGTATCAGGGAGAGCCCCACCAGAAAAGCAGAGCCGCTGTCAGTGGTCTGAGGGGTTTCTCTGGGGATGAAGCCTCCTGTGACCATGGGAGCTGGTGGGCAGCGACATCAGTCTGTACCCATGAGTCTGCTCCGGGCCTGGGGTCGGTAGGGCTGGCAGTGGGGAAAGGAAGCTGCACACGAAGAGGAGGTGAGCAAGGATGAACTTGAACCTGAAAGGGTGGCTTGGGAGCCACACTGAGGCCTACGTCCGTCTCTCGCTGGGAACTGGTTGGTGTCCCTCTGCCTCCAAGCCTCCAGCTGATGCCATGAGCACCCTGCAGAGGAGCTGGCTTGCTTCACCTCTGAGCTGCGCACAGCCCGGCGTGGAGTTCCGCGAACCTGAAGGAGGAAATCCTGTGGGGTCTGGAGTTGACTCACGTCTGGCTGCCAGCCCAGGTCAGCAGGCGGCCAGCAAATGGACGAGCTAGGGCACTGCCTGACCCCACGTGGACCTGAGTGCCGACACCTTCCAGATCGCTTGCAAATGTCCCTTGCGGCCACTCCTGACCCAGAACCCTGTGGGGAAAGGAATTCTGGGAAGTGTAGTTCTAGCTTTGCCAGGTTGCCACAGTGCAAAAGCCCTTACTTGCTCTATGACTTTGACCATGTACTTGTCTCTCTCTTGAGTCTCAGGTTCTTCATCTATAGGAGGATGGATTCGTTAATGCTTCTCTTTTAACACACACACACACACACACACACACAAACACATGTGCACACACACACACACACAAAACAAACAAGAAAAGAGGCAAAGAGGCACGAATTTCCTTCTCTTTCTTTGCGGGCACATGGACATGAAGTCCCCTTGAAATCAATCTGCAGACCCTGGGACTCCAAGGCCCCCGATGGGAGATCAGCTTGCAGATGCCTCTCCCCTCTGGTAGTAGAAATGGGTAGATCTGAGCCCTAGCTTCCCTGGGAACCAGAGTGAGGTGCCCGGTGTCTCTGTGCCTTGGTTTCTCCACTTGTACAATGGGGATAATTCATTTTTATTTTTATTTTGAGGGAGAGAGAGAGAGAGAGCGTGAGTGAGCATGGGCAGGGGAGAGGGGCAGAAGGAGAGAGAGAATCTTAAGCAGGCTCCACTTGTGGAGCCTGATGTGGGGCTTGATCCCATGACCCTGAGATCATGATCTGAGCTGAAATCAAGAGTCAGCCACTCAACTAACTAAGCCACCCAGGCACCCCAGGGACAATTCTTTTCTACCTTTCAGGTGACCGTCACCTTGTCAGAGGCTGGGGCAGGGGTCAGAGGGTCTGATGGACTTCTTAGGCAGTGACCCAGTGCTGCCTCTGTGGGAACCACTGTACTGCGCACCGGGAGATGGTTAAGTCTAGGTGTCTTCCTCCAGGGAGCCCTCCAGCCTGTGGAGAGACAGTGGGAGGGGGTGGTTCATGCTCTGGAAGCTGCTTCCACAAAAGGTTGTGGGGCTCTGGGGAAGGAGGAGACACACCCACCTGTGAAGGCTTGTGGTGGAGGAAGTGTGTGAATCAGGCCTTGAGAAGGGATATGGCTGTGATGAGCCCAGGTGGAGGGGAAGAGCCTGGGTGCATCCTGTGTGGGGCTGGGGAAGGAGTGTGGTGCCGAGGAGTGAGGACTAACGTGCAGAGCCTCGAATGCATGCTAAAGGTGTTCACCCAGTGTTAGCGGAAGCAGCAAGTAGTAGCCCGAGTGAGGCACCAGTCATCCCCATGGCCTCCAGCCTTCTGTGGTCATTCTTTCACATCTGAAAAAGGTAACTCAAGTCTCCGAAGTAAGCCCATGGATCCCCAAGGGGGTGCTTAACATCCTTGTTCTCAGTCTATTGCACACAGTTTCCTGACCTGCTCATGGACCCTGCAGCACCCTCCGCACTTGATGGCTTCATCACAAGGCGGGTCCTGCTCGGTTGCCTCTGCTCCTACAGAATCCTCCCACTGGCCCCAGGCCGTTAGGGGGTGCAGGCTTTTATCATAGGTTTACAGGATAATCTTTGGGCACTTAATGGTACCCTGGATCCAACGCATTCCAACGTAGGAACCCCCACACTCGGGAAATCGGAAAACGAATCAGTCGGTTGTTAAACCTCTGCCACTGATCACCGCGTAGCACAAACCGCACTCTGGAGGTGATGGGGCCCCAAGTCCACTGCCATACGGCTGCCATCCCTCTCCTCCATGAACTTCCCATCCTTCCCTGTCTCTCCCCAATCCTTCGGGCAACCCCAAATTCCATGCACAATTCAACTCTCAGTTGGCTTTACTAGCTCTTTCCAGACCGTGCCCTGGGGTGGGTCTTTCTTCCTTCACCAAGTTATCCCTTTTTCTACATGAGGGCAGTTGCAGACAAGATAGTTTTAAACAGATTGTTTGTTTGTTCTTCTGCTGTGTGAGTTGCCTAAGTTGGATTCAAAAGGTGGTCGTGCAGATATTAAAAGTGGTAGTGGAGATGGCCCGGAACAAAATGGAGAACATTCTAGGTCACCTGCTAAGATCCCATAAGCCAGCTTCTGGGAATCAACTCTGCAGAAACGTTTGCACAGATGTACGAATATATATGTATGATGTCAGTGTAGCACTACTTGCAATAAACATTGGAAATACCCTAATTGCCTGGCAATGGAGGAATGAGTAAAATAAGCAATGGGATGTATATAGTTGTGGAAAAGATAGAAACAGGTCTCTGTATGTACTGGCATGGAAATATGTATACAACATTGTTAAGTGAAAGAGTTGCAAAATAGGGTGTATATATATATACACATACATTTTGCAAAGAAGTTTTAAAGAGTATGTAGATGTGTGTGAGTGCATGCTTATAGATAAAGAAAAGTATCTAGAAGGACATGCCTTAAATGGTTAATAGTGTCAGTCTTAGAGGATGATGGGTGTCAATGTGTGGGGAGAAAATGTCTCCTTTTTAACATCATATATTCCTGAAGTTTTCTAATTTCTTACCATGAGCATGCATTGCTTATGTAATTTTTTTTAAAATCCCAATAATTTCTACAAAGAGAAAATGTTTACGACACAACGCCAAACACAAATGGTAGAATATAAAGACGGTTTACATGCGGTGGTTATGAGTCTAGAGAAACCTGCATCGGGGTGGATGGGAATGGAATAAGAAGGAACATCCCAGAAGAAGTGACTGGTAGTTCAAGGCGGGGTCCAGGGAGAGTTCTTTCTCCTCTTCCAGAAGGCTGGGCAGGGCTGAGGTCTGGGACATCTCAACTTCCTTCCAGTCCCTCCCCTCATTACACTCCCCTGCCCATGTTCCTATCACTTGCAAGTGGCAGTGGGTATCAACTATTCAATTATTTTCAAATAGTTGAGCTTGGGCCTGGATTGAATAAATCACATTGATGCCAATTTCCAGGGAAGTCCTTTCATATTTTATGATTCGCCCCCACCCTTCCCCCCCTTCCTTCCTCATGCTCCTGTTAATGAACCTGGAGACTGTGAATACTGTTCGGCCGTCCCCACTGCTAAGCCCCAGATGGAAATGTTGCCTGCCGAAAGCATCGTGGCTCTGGGTTTTTTTTCCTTTCCCTCCTCACAGTCCTGGGGAAATTGATATGCAGGCAGGATTATGCTTTGTTTAAAGCTCAGCCCTGGCTTCTGAAAGAATACATTATCCAAATCGGTGCATGTGGTTGAAATTCTGCAAAACTCAGTTGTGACACACGTGGCTTGCCAATGAGGTGTCCGGCCGGGTCTCGGGCAGCATAAATGCCCAGGATCAGAGAGTATAACTGTGGAAAACCATCCACCAGGGAATATTCCTGGAGTCAATAATTTATCCTGCTGCTGGTGGAAAGTAGGCCTACCGCATACCTCTGTCCGCACCATGGCCACCTCATGTGCCATCAGCTCCCACTCCTGGGGACAGCCACTCTTCCTTCTCTCCAGCTCCTGTGGAATTAAGATTTGTTCAAAGAATGGATTGAACATGAACATGGAGACCAGAGGGTTTTTTTTTTTTCTCCTTCCTCTTTTTATTTTGTAAACAGGTTTTAAAGGAACCCAGTCGGAATTGGAATTTGGTGTTCTGGAACTACAAGAGAAAGAACTGGATTAGCCAGGTGCTTGCCCGCCTCTCCGCCGATCTTGAATCTTGTCCGTGACGAGGGCACAGAGGGAACGACTCATCGGTGATAATCTGGGAGCCACTGCAAGTCCCACTTGGTCTTTAAATGTTAGACTTTTAATGATTTAGGAACCAAAAGAATAACTAAGGAGCCCAGCAGTCATTATCTCAAATAATGAGACTTTTTAATGCAAAATCAATGTTTGTTATAATGAAAATAGATTCCTCAGCTCCTGCAGGGCCAAATGTACAAATCTTTTCTGCTGTTAAATAAAATGTGACGGCTCATTTTCAGGAGGATGGTGAGCATTTTTATTCAAGAGTAAAAATAAAATGTCAGAACTTATTTACTTTTATTAAGTGCTCATTCTCAATCAGATACTCTAATCAATATCTAATTGGAGGCGAGGAAACGGAAAATAATTTTTATGCCAACTTGGGGAAGGGAAGGAAAGCAGAAGGAAAGAAGGCAACAGAGAGAGTCAGAGAGCACATTTTCAGTCATCATGATAGCAAATACTAATCGAGCAGATGCGTAGTGCGCTAAATGCTTTACCGGTGTTGTCTGGTGAATCCTGTGAGATGGGCACTGTGTGATCCCCATTTACAGATGGAAACACCAAGGCTTATGGAAGATAATTACCCACAGGCTCATGTTTATTGTGTGGTGGAGCTAGGATTGAAAGCCAGGTCTGTCTGACCCCTCCTTCCTAGGTCTTAATGACTCTATCTGTCCTATCTACCTTTTTAGAAAATATCTTTAATTTCGTTTTTTTTAATGAGTCATTCTTGAGGGGTTAGTTTTACCAATAGAGATTTTACTCCTATGATCACTGAAACTGTAAATGGAAAATAGTTTTCGAGGGTAAATGTTTTCTGCAAATATAGCGCATACCTCTCTGTCTCGGGAAACAGAGTGCATTGAACGTAATTTAACTTTGGTTTCCAGAATCGACTCTGAGGTGAGGAATCTCTAGTCTAACAGGAGAGACAAAAGATGCAAAGAAGTGAGTTGGAATTGTGGCTCTACTGCCTGGTCCTGGGTACTTTGGGTAAGCCTTTTGATCTCCCTGTGAGAGGCTGGACCTTGAAATGCTCTGTGATTTTAAGTTATAGGGAGACTGACTACACAAGTTTCAGGAAGAACCTTCTCCAAGCATGAGAGTTATCTGAAAAATGTCTGGGCTGCCTCAGAAGGAAGAGAACGCCCCATTCTGGGAGGTGTTCGATCACCTCCAAGATTTAGAGGATAAGGAATTAGATTAGCTATCTTCTAGGTGGGCCAGCACACTTTTTCTATGAAGGCTCAGAAAGTAATTACCTTAGGCTATGCAGGCCATACGGTCTCTGTCCCTGCGACTCACCTGTACTGTTGGAGAGCAAACGCAGCCAAAGACCGTATGCAAAGGAGTGAGTGTGGCTGTGTTCCAATAAAACTTTATTTACCAAAACAGGTGGCGGGGCAGTGCAGGTCATGATTTGCCAACACCTGTTTTAGGCTTGTCTAATTAGAAACCTTCTGATTCTCTTCTTGTTCCTTTAGTCACTGTGCTGGACTGATCACTGACACCTGGGCCGGCCATAGTCAATAATAAGTTCACTCTTACCTAATTCTTATTATGTACCGGGCACCTTTCCAAACTCTTTATAGATATTAATTCCTTCACTGTTCATAAGAATCTTTTAATGTGGGTACCACTATTATTATTATTATTAATTATTATTATTGCTATTATTATTATTCCCATTTTACACAAGGCTACTGAGGCACAGGGGGAGTTAAGCAGCTCATACAGGCTCACACAGCTGGTAAGGGGTGGAGCTGGCTGTAAACACAGGCAGTGTAGCTTCAGATCTGTGCTATGCCAACCACTATGCCACCTGCCTTGTACTACGCCACCTGGGGTAAGTTACTGGTCCTCACAAAATGGCAAATCTCACCCCTATAGCCTACCAGCTTTGCCACCTTCAGCAAGTCACCTACCCTCTCTGCACTTTGGCATCCTTGCCAGACAGTGGGAATCATGATACTTATCACACGGGACTCGTGTGAGGCTGCATGTGATTGTGAAACATCTTGCTGCGGGCCTGGAACACAGCAGGTGCTGAGAATGTTAACTGCTGCCTCTTCCGTGGCCATTTCTGGAGAATCTAGCAATTGCTGAGACACGGAGGGCCCCATCCTAGCAATCAAAGTGACACACTCCCACTGTCTCCTATAGTTTTGTAAAAAAAAAAAAAAATTTGTTTTTTAAGAGTTTGTGGTCACATTTTATTTTTCCTATAAGGAAGTGCTCAGACTCTCACTGGTGGGTGGCTGGTGTGAATTATGTCCTCATCAGGAGACCTGAATCTCTCTGGAGTTGCTTCTATGGCAGACCCTTATGGAGTCTGCTCTGGGAACTCTGGCCCCAGGTTCTGGCCACTCCAGACAGGGCCCAGACAAACATGGGGAACAGCCCGTGGCCATCACACCACGAGATAAGGAATGTAAAGCATTGATCCATTCCCTGGTGGGTATCCAATCTAGGGGTGGCTTTTGTCTCTATTGAAATGTATGGAGTGCTCCCTTTATGTCAGGCCCTGTGCTCGGGATTTTTCATAC
This sequence comes from Cryptoprocta ferox, assembly GCA_028646485.1. Classification (NCBI taxonomy): domain Eukaryota; kingdom Metazoa; phylum Chordata; class Mammalia; order Carnivora; family Eupleridae; genus Cryptoprocta; species Cryptoprocta ferox. Next base: position 73,280,300 of record CM053570.1, on the reverse strand, counting down.
ATTATTTCATTTTAGCTTAACAGACCTCTGTTGTCATTTTCTATTATTATTATTCCCATTTTGCAGAGGAGGCAACTAAGGCTCGGGGGTATTACCATAGTTGCCCAAGATCACCATTTAGGAGTGGAGCCATCATGCGGCCCTAAGAAGCCTGAGCCTAAAGCCTGCTCCTTAATCCCCTTTGCTGTATCTGTTATGGCAGCAAATCCTATTGTTTCTACCTGAAAACCACACCCCAAACCCAACTTCTTGTCATTCCACAGCTACTAGGCCAGGATTACTGCAGTAGCCTGCCAACTAGTCTTCCTGATTTTATTCTTGTATCTCCCGCCATCTTTTCTTCTCAAAATACTAGTCCATATGATCCTTTTCTAAAAACTCAGCTCTATTGAGGTATAATTTACATACAATAAGACACACTAATTTTAAGCATAAATCCAATGAGTTTTGACAAATATAAAGTTCACCGCCGCTACAATTAGGATATGGAACGTCTCCATGAGTATGTGTTTTTAAGAACAATTTTCAGTTCGATCACATCACTCAACATTCTTTGAGGGTTCCTATCTCCCTCAAGTAAAAGTCAAAATTCTTACAATGTGTGAGAGTGCTCTGACAAAGGAAAGACTATGTATTTGCCAGATCTTTCATTTTCCTCTTGGGCACAAAGAAGGCCATGTTTCTTACTGTCTGTGCAAGAAGGTGGGGTCATATGATTAGCCTGGGCCACCAGAAAATGGAAAGAAGTGGGGTCCACCTCTGCTAGTCCAGGGGGCCTAAAGTTTCTAGATAGATTTCCACTGTTTCTCTCCTCCCATTGCCAGCTGGATTGGAAGATGTCAAGGAGCATTCTGAGTTCCTGAGGATCTGGAGTCACTAGAAAGATGAGTTGAGCCCACCTTGGGCTGGGATTCAAGAAGAGAGACATCTTTACTCTGGTGAGCCTGCGATTTTGGAGGGGTTAGTAGCACAGCAGCAAATGTTGACCCTGAGGAATATAAAAGTTCTGATTATTCTGCCTTGTGCCACACCACTGACCTCATCATCCTGATTTTTCTCCATTCTAGCCGTTCATTACTGCCTCAGGGCCTTTGCACTTGCTGTTTGTGATAGGCTGAATAATGGCCCCTTAAACAATATCCACATCCTAATTTCTGGAGCCTGTGAATGTCACCTTATATGGCAGAAGGGGCTTTGCAGATATGATTAAGTTATGGATGTTGAAATGGAGAGATTATTCTGGATTATTCCAGGCGAGTCCAACATAATTGCACATGTTCTTATAAGAGGGAGGCAGAGGGAGATTTGACTAGAGGAGAGGAGAAAGCATGTGGTGATGGAAGCAGAGCCTGCAACCAGCCTTTTGACACCTTTGGTTTTAGCTCTGGAAGACTTACTTCAGACTCCCGGCCTCCAGAACTATAAGAGAATCAACTTCTGTTGTGTTAAGCCACGCTGTGGCTCCCCCACCCTTTTAAATTGCAGCAACAGGAAACTCATACAGTGTTACTTCTGTCTGAAATGCTCTTCCCCAGGTGGCTGAATAGCAGAATGGGTGTCCCCTTTACCTCTGTTATGACTTTGTTCAAATATTTGTCACCTTCCCAATGAGGCATTCCCTAGCTAATCCATTTAAGACAGCACCCTCTCCCCCTTCTCCATTTTTCCATCTTCAGAGAACTTAATAATGTCTGACTTACCATATTCTACTGATATATTTTGCTTACTTCCTCTTCTCATTAGAATGTAAGCTCCAATAGCAGCAAGACCTTTATCTATTTTAGTCATTGCTTTATTCCCTACAACAGTGCCTGGCACACAGTAAGCACACAGGGAAAATTTATTGAATGAATGAATCAATAAATGGAGGAGGCCCATTGGATGGGGAAAATGTCTGCCCTTGAAGGGCCAGACAGATGCCCGGTGTTTAGGGCCCTTTGGAGAGGTCTCAGGCTTCGTGGCCCATGCATTCACCCTCCCCTAAGTATCCCCTGGGCATGGGACTCCTGAGACTTTGCTCCCATGGAGCCAGGGCATAAGACTCACTTGCAGATTAGGATTGTACAGAATGGGGTCAGCACCATGGAGAGGCACAGCTGGGGTGCTCAGAGGAAGGTGGGGAGATTCCTGGAAGAGGGCCATCCAGATGGGTGAAGAAGGTCAGGATCAGGGAGGGGAGAGGCTACTCAGGCAGAGACCAAAGTGAGTAAAGGCCCAGTGGGGATGTGTTGGGACATCCTAGCAGTTTCCTTTCATTGAAGTAGAGAGTGTGGGGGGTGGGGGAGGAGAATTGTGAGGGGCTAGATCAGAACCGGCCTTAAATGTCATTCCAAGAAAGACAGATTTCATTCTGCAGGGGATGGGTGGGGGGCATTAAGGATTATTAAAGGAGTATTCAAAAAGGGGAAAATATACCTGTAATTTTAACATCAGACCTTACCAACCTCCTCCACTACTCCGAGAGCCCTTCTGGGGATCTGCCTGTGTGAGTGTCCTGGGGCAGCCCCTAGAGCACATCATGGGGCTGTCTGGTCCCTGCCCTTGTCACTCCTAACATAGCCCCATCCACTGACCATCGGGTCCCTGAGGGATCGTCCTCCCTTGGGGCTGGCTTTTCCCTGATGCTCTCGCTTTCTCTCTCTGGGCATGGAGGTGGGGCCCCAGACCGAGATTCAGAATTCAGAATGAGAAAGTCCTGTCTCTGAGTCATGAAGTAGCTGACAAGTCCTCACTGCACTGTGGGGAGCAGAGGGGGAGTGACACTTCTCTGCCTAGAACCTTCTGCACAGCATAGACCGGCTCCATGATTTTTCCAACTGATTTTTCATGTTAATGGAACAGCTGTCCATAGGTTTCTGCACGGGGCTGGGGGTCTACAAACAGGACTGTGTGAAACCTTAGGATGATGGGAATATGTCAGGCTAGCTCCCCATCTTCCGGATGAGGAGACTGTTGCTTAGGAAGGTCCCCAATGAGTGCCAGAGCCTCAGATTGGGAGTCAGCCTGTCTAGCCCACAGCTTAGGTTGAGGGCTGTTTAATATTTTATGCCACCTGCCCGGCTTCTTAAACTGGGGTCTGTGGATGAATCCATGGGGTTTGTGAATGGGAGAAACAATTACATCTTATTTTCACAACCTCTACCTGGGTGTGGGTCCCAAGGAGCAGGGGACTCTAGTGCCAGAACTCGGTCACCGAAAGAAAGCACCGATGTTAACAGTGCTTTCAACTGCCTTGAAATATCATTTGTACTACCTAGAAATTATAATTGTTCTAAGAGCATCACTAGATCTTACTACTTCATACATTAATAAAGAAGCTGTTATATTTCGATTTCACAGATTCAATTTTTAATATTTTGATACTTATATCTTAAGACAGTTGGTTCTCCATGTAATCCTAGGATTTTGTTTTCTGCATTTTATTATCATTATTTAAGTTTATTTACTTATTTTGACAGAGAGAGAGATCACAAGCAGGGAGGGGTAGAGAGAGAGAGAGGGAGAGACAGGATCCCAAGCAGGCTCTGCACTGTCAGCGCAGAGCCTGATGCAGGGCTCAAACCCATGAACCGTGAGCTCATGATCTGAGCTGAAACCGAGAGTCGGATGCTCAACAGACTGAGCCACCCAGGTGCCCCTATTTTATTATTATTTTTAAAAGATTCTATTTTTTAAATATTTTATTTTTAAGTAACCTCTACACCCAACATGGGGCTTGAACTCATAACCCTGAGATCAACAGATGCATGCTCCTTCAACTGAGCCAGCCAGGCGCCCCTGTTTTCTGCATTTTAAAACCTCATTCTGAGGCTGTGTGTCCAGGTCTCCTCCTGTCCCATCTCATCAAATCCCCACAATGACCCCATGAGGTAGGTATTACCACTCTATTTCATAGATGAGGAGACAGGCTCAGAGAAGTTCAGGGATGTGTCCAAGGTCACCCAGCTGAGGCAGAGTGAGGATTTGAACCCAGGGGCCACCTGGTCCCAATGACCCAACTTCCTTTAGGATCTGTCCCCTCTTCCCTCTCATTCTGGAGCTTGGGCCCCAGCATCCAGGTTTGTATGTGTTTGGTAAGAATAAAGAAGAGACCGTAGAGCCCCATGTTCCTGAAGGTCCTCTTCCCTTCCTTCCCCAGCATCCCACCTTCACCACAACACCTGCCTGGGAGCCCATCCAGACTAGTGACATCATCCCATTAGCCTTTTCCCTGTTAGTCACCACAAACATCCCCAGTTACCCCCAGCCCCTGTTGTCCAATCTCCATTTGGCTCTGTATTTCCACCCTCACTCTCTCCCTCCCTCCTTTCTATGGTTCGTCATTAGCAAAGCGTTCTATGTCCTCACGCTGGTCCCCAAATGATCCCCGTCACCTTCGTACTCCAATGGAAACCATGCTTCCCACCGAGGACACAGCCTCCCCACAGCCCTCTCAAGGGGTGGCTTCTGGTTCCACCACTAGAACCAGTGGGTCTGGGAAGTGGGGTTCCTAGGTCTGGGAAGTGAACCACTAGGTCTGGGAAGTGGGGGAGGTACCTTCCTCACTCATCACTGTCAGTTTCAGGATGTCCCTATTTTCATGTCCCCCCAAACTGCTGCTTTGACTCATGACACCAAACCATAGCCCTTTGATTCTCTTCTTTGTTGCAGTCACCTGCAGACCCCTGGTCACCCCCATTCCCATCCCAGAAGATTTACAAATTCTGGTCTGCTCTTTCTCCAACAAGACCCTGTCACAGTCTTTGGTGAGTTCAATCTCCATGGAGGGTTCCTTCTAACAGCCTTTCTTCTCCCTTCCCTCACCTCCTTTCCCCATCTTATCTCTGTCTCTCTCTCTCTTTTTTTTTTTTTAAGAGTGAGAAGACAGAGAATCAGCCTCCATGCTCAGTGCAGAGCCCATACCTGGGCTTGATCTCACAACCGTGAGATCATGACCTGAGCTGAAATCGAGAGTTGGATGCTTAACAGACTGAACCACCCAGAAGCCTCTTATCTCTGTCTTTCAGTCCCAAGGTCACATATTAATGCTTACTTTAATAATAATTGTGTCCCCTCCAAAATCTTAAGCAAAATCTGAACACCATCTTACCTCTGCAGCTTAGCCCGCTTTGGATGGTGTCACTGCATGATCTCCAGGTGAGAGGAGGCCACCCTCATGGGCAAAAGGGGGCGAGGTGGGTGGGGGAGCAGGAGCTGCTTCCTCTGTCACAGAGGGCACAGGGATCCTTGAGGTTCCAGACTTTTAGGCTTGTCTCCTCAAATATCCTCATCCCGCATGTTAGGGTCCCACTCTCGACCTGTCACAGACTTGAGGACATATGTGACACTATACATTCCTCTATGTGGCATTTCCCCTTCTTAATAATCAATCAAAGTTATTCAGTCAAATCCTGGGTCCCATTTTAAGCCCTGTGGCAGCAGGAGATGAGCCTCCTTTAAAGATGTCATGGGACCATGTGGCTTTCAAAGCATACTATAAGCTGTCACTTAGCTTCCTTGAGCCCACTATTTTATTATTGCAAGGCTTTCAAGCCAGCCCTCACCACAATCCTTATAATTATAATTTCCTCCAGATTGATCAAGCCCCAAAGCCACTTGATATCCCAATGCCTCACCTCCCCGTACCACAGGTTAATGTCTAGTACTTGTGGGGCACCTGGGTAACTCAGTCGTTAAGCGTCCGATTCTTGGTTTCAGCTCAAGGTCATGATCTCACGGGTTTATGAGATAGAGCCCTGCATCTGGCTCTGTGCTGGCAGCATGGAGCCTGCTTGGGATTCTCTCTCTCCCTCTCTCTGCTCTCTACCCACCCCCCTGCTCTCACTTTCTCTTTCTCTTGCAAACTAAATAATAAACTTAAAAAAGTTTAGTATTTGTGAAGCCCTATATGCCAGCATTCTCTGCTCCACTTTCTACCAGCATTTGGGTCCCCACTGTGTTCAGATGGACAGGCAATCCAACCACTAACCCCCACTCTGAAGGTCTGTTTTCTAGGACCACGCCTGGTACCAGGTGCCTGAGCCCTGGTGCCCAGGAAACAGAGCCAGAGACAAGAGCTTTTCTGATCACACTAATGGCAAGGCCAATCCCAGGATAGCAGAGTGAAGGAAGGGGAAAGTAAGGCAGGGAGAGAGGGAGAGGCAGACATATGGAAGTGCAGGAGTGAGCTGTGCAAAACCCAGTCTTGTATCAAGTGCAGCTCTGGCTGTTCTCAGGCGCATCTTGTGGGCAGGACCACACGAGCTCTCTGAATTGACTGGCGCACATCTAGTGACAGGAGAGCTTAGAGAGGCAGCTTCTACGCAGGCTTCCGCCCACCTCCTGTCCAAGTTGTCAGCTCTCCTGCACTGCTGGATTGGGTCACCCACCCTTTCGATGACCTTGAAGAAATTTGAAGCCATGCCTTCTGGTGGGTGTGGAAGTGGCCGGAGGACCCAGGGGATTCCTGGCACCCTACCATTTATTGAGTATCGCCATATATATTGGGAGCTGTGCCCAGCCCTATCATGCTTTGTGGGCCAGAGCTGCAGACCTGCCAGGTCCCTGAGGATGCGCTGCCCACCTGGAGGGTTGGGAATGTGGTGGCAATTGGGGCAAAACAAGAAGTCAAGGATGCTAGAGACGGCCAGGCCAAGAGGCTCTGAGGTCACATGCAGGAGGTTCTGAGACACCCTAAGATTGTTAAAGTCAGATTATGCCCTTCCTCGGCTCAGAACCAGCACACCTCCCAGTGGCCACAGAGCCCACCAGTCCGACCTCTACTCCTCCTGCGTTCCGTGTGGCTTACATGCCACAGTGGGATGGAGCCCCCTGCTTTTCCTGAAACCCACTGTGCCCTTCCTCCTTGGTACCTGCTCTTCTCTGCCTGAAGAGCTCCTCCCTCACCCACCTGACTTCCTGTCTCCTCAACCCCCTGCAGTTCTCTCAACAGATGTCACTTGGACTGTGAGGCATCTAGCCACCTTACAGGAAAGACTGCTTCATTCCCTGGCCTCACCACAGTGCTCTTTCCCTTCACCCTGTGTTGTCCTGACATCATCTACATTTCTTGTCTCTTTGGATCTTGGCTGTTTCTTGTCTGTCTTCCCTGAACTAGAAGGTACACTCCATGAGGGTGGGGCTTTCTCTGTTGTTCCCGGCACCTGTAACAGAGCTTGGCACATAGTAGGTGCACCATACATCTTTTGTTGGATGAATGAATAAGTAAGCGAATGATGGCTACATGATCTCCATTCTCCAATCATGACCCACAGAGCAGAAAGACCCCCACCACCATCTAAGCCCTATCAGATTTTCTCTCCAGATAATTTGAAAATGGGCTTGAGGCCTGGTGAGGTTTGGCCGGGGGCAGAAATTTGAGGACTGTGGGGGTGGCCCCTTCCACCATGTGCTAAACAAGCAGGAAGAGCTGGTGTGCAGAGAGGAAATGTAAGGAGCCCTGCAGAGGGTGGAGAGAGCTTTGTGCTGATTCTGTTCCGCCCTGGGGTCCGGAGGTGCCCTGGGACCTTCTAATAAATCCCTCCTTTCTGTTTAACTAGAGAGGTTTTACTTTTATTTGCAGTTAAAGTCTTCAGTATCAGCTCTGCCCTTTATGGAGCATTTCTACATGGACCAGGAGCTGTGCTGAACCTTATCCTGCTTTGTGGGATCTGAGCAGGCTATTGCCTGCTGATGCAGCCATGCAGGGCCGCTGCCACGCACAGCACCCTGGTTAGTGCCCAGCCCTCGATGGGGGAGCGTTTCCCCTGCCAATTTCCAATGCAGCGGCTCTGAGGCTGCCCTGAGGTCTTTTCCCGGCACCCAGGGGGTGCCCCAGCTGCCCCAGAGCCCCAGGGCTCTCCTCCTCACCCTGGCACATGCCCCCTCCCTTCGCCCCCCCCCCCCCCAAGCTGTCACCACATGCTCTCTGCTCCCTGTCACCTCTGTGCCTGAGGCTCCAGGTCTCAGCAAGGTTCTGGCTCAGTCTTCCTCGCCCCCTCTCCCGACCCAGCTCAGGTCCACTCAGTGTCTGGCTCCTTCCCCCCCCCCCCCAACACCACACAGTCCCCTCCCCACAGGCCTGACCCCAGAGTGGGGGAATCTATTGTCCTCCTCCATCCCAGCCAATCCCCAGCCTGACCTGACATCTCCCCCATTATGGATGCACATTTACAAACAGCTCATTTACATAGAACACAAGGGAACGGCTTCAGAAAAAAGGAGACTCCCCGGTTACCTAGATGGGGTGGATCCTGAGATTAGCGAGCCTCCTGCCCTTCCTCCCTCTTTCTAGGCTACTCGGGCAGGCAGGCCAAGGGTGGGGGTGGGGGCGGATGAAATCGGATTGAACAAAAAAGAAGTGGGATGTTGGGCAGGCAGATGCTATTCAGTCTGCATTTATTTATTTGTTCCTTTTTTAGAACAATTTTATTTCTTATCTATATATGCCCTTGTGAAACTTTCAGGCCTGTGTTTTCATTCCATCCAGTCCCCAGCCCTCACTGTGACCCTCTCCCCCCCCCCCCCCACTATCCCCCTGAGTCCCCCAGCACCATCCAGTTTTTATTTCAAAGACCAGCAACCATGGAGCAGAAAGGCAGGGGATGCCGTGGGGAAGAGGAGGGCTTTGGAGTTAAGAAGCCCCCTATTTGAATCTCAGCACCGTGTTTAACAAAGGACTCTTTCTTCGGGGCCTCAGTTTCCCCCCTGGTAATGGGGGGATAATAATATCAATTCCATTGAGAGCATTTGAGGAGAGAGGGAGTATATGCGCATAAAGCACTTGACATTGTGCTGGGTGGAGAATAAAGATCTGTAAGTGGTGGTTACAGGACTAAGGTTTAGGAAACAGAAATACTCAACCACATGCCTTGTCCTAGCCCCTCCCCCATCCTTCCAAAAGACCATTTCTTGCTCTGACCCAGGCACAAGCAAATACCTGCCCCCAGCCACTTCCAGAGGCTCTAGGGCATTTCTTTCCTTGCATTTATTCATTCACATTCTTCTTGTTCTCTTCTTTATCTGTTTGTTCCTTCTTTCCCCACCCCCCTCCCCACCCATCCCAAGAAGGTGACAGACGTGGACCATGGTGGGGAGAGGCAGGCAGGGTTGGGACGTGGTAGTGCAACAGTGTTGAATCTCCTACTACGAGCCACATATTATGCTAAGCTCTGCACATCCACAGTCTGATTTAATCACCAACATTGTGCACTCACGGCAGGCATTTCCCACTACGCCCCGGAAAGTTGTCAACAGTGTCGTGATCTGTTAGTGATGTCTGCCGTGGCTGAAGCCATGTGGCTGTTGTGGATGTCGAGATGTCTTTTGGCTTCTCAGCTGGGGGCAGTTGGGAACGTATAGGAGGGACCGTGGGCTCAGGAGAGCTTCCTGGGGAGTTGACCGTGACCTGATATCTGTAGGATGAATAGAGGGTGGTCAGATGAAGAAGGATGGGCAAGGGAGCAGCATGAGTGTGAGATATGAAATAACATGGTAGGCGAGTAGGTATTACTGGAGCTTAACACAGGAGGCGAGGGAGGGAGAGATGGAAGATAGGGCAGGCGAGAAAGGCAATGAATTAGAACATGCAAAGCATTTAGAACACATAATAAGTGCTCAATAAATAGCTGCCATTATTATTATTTTTTGTTATTGCTATTAGCACTGCTGGAGAGTTTCAATAAATGTTTCTTGGCTGACTGGCAGAGGGCATGGTCCATTAAGCACCTAGTGGATACTGTTTGGTAAATCCCTGGTTGACTTATTGGCAGCTTGATCAATAATCAATCGACTCTGGGGCAGTCAGGCCGTGGCGGGTGACAATGTGTCAGGATAAAGACATAAGTGGCAGTATGAACACTTTTTCCCAAGTCCAAGTTCAAGTAAACTTTGTTTTCCACTCAATCCATCCTTGGAGGATGTCCTCCTGGCTTGCTCCAGGCCCACCTGCAACTTACCCCTGGTGGCCTCTGATTCTAGTAGTCTCTCTTTGTGGCATAGCTGTGTCCTCCCCTTGTCCATGTCCTGGAGAGGGGGCTGTGCCCAAGAGGAGCAAGAAGGACAGTAGGGAGAAGGAGAGCGAGAAGGCATTTGTTCAGCCCTTTCTGTGGCAGTCCTGGTGACTCTCGGGGGGTGGGTAAGGGGAATATACTTGGGGGTGGGGGGTTTGTAGAGTGCAGACTGACTCCTTGCCTGCTGAGGAACTGTGAAGACTGGGGCTTCTCCCTCAGGTCTGTGTGCTGAGGGGAGAACCAGAGGGGCAAGGGGGTCCTTAGAAGCCATTGAACTCCACTGCCTTCATCCATGGCCCCTCCATCTCTGCCCTAGTGAGCAGGGTATCCTTCAGCAGAGACTCTGAGCTGTCCCCTCTGGAGCTCTTCCCTGGGACTAGGGACATCTCTGAGGGGGCAAGCTCTGGGGCCAGTGGCTTTCCTCCCATCAGCTTCTTGTAGGAAGGGGGCCCCAATGAATACTGGGTGCTTTGGAGACAGACACTTTCCCCCACTGTTACCATTTTTTGTCTCCTCTGCTCTGAAACTCAGACCCTGTGCCTCCCTAACTAGAGCTGGGACAGACCCTGCCCTTGTTTTCCATATCGCACTTTCTTATTTTACAGGATGGAGGGGCTGGACCACTGTCCTAATAGCCAGGCTCTTCTCACAGAAGGGATTTCCATCTCCTTCCCTTCCCACTCAGGGCGCTGTCCCTACTCCCGCCCTCCCCTCCATCCCTCCCTGCCTAATTGAAGAGGCTCCGCCTGGCAGAGAAGATGAAAGCTTTATCTTCCCAGTCCATCCCAAAGCGTGTTAAGATGATGGATGAGTTTCCAGACCTTCAAGCTCCTCCCAGTAGCATTAACAAAATTGCCTTTCGGGATCCCAACTCCCATGTCAAGACGGGCTGCAGTGGAGCCTGGGGGGCACAGGCTTTGGCACTCGACGGTGAGCATTAAAATCATTTTAATGCTGCATTTAGGGTTTGTGTTCTTCGTACGTGAGCCGGTCCCATCGCTGGCACTGGAATAAGATGAATGATGTTTGTTAAAATGCTCTTTGGTGCAGACTGATTGACCATTACGAACACGCAGCTTGGAGCTGGGATGCGTCGGCCCAGCTTCTGGGTCTGGATGGGACCCATTGGAGATGTTGTCGCTGTCAGCCCTATTAGGTCACGGCCAAGTCTTTTCCTTTGGGCCTCTCAAATCTCCTCAGCTGCTGCTGGCAAGAGGTCAGAGATGGAGCATGGGTATGAGAGTCTGGAGTTGGAACCTTATCCCTGAAACCTGGCTGTTGACTGTGCTTGGCAAACCTTTTCCCCTCGGCCATCAGCATCCACATTTATGAAATAAGGGGGGGGGGTGTCTCTAGCTCTCATGGGTTGGATGTGTTTCCCCCAAATTTGTATGTTGAAGTCCCAGACCTACCAGTATCTCATAAAGTGATCTTATTAGGAAATAGTGACTTTATAGAGGTAATCAAGTTAAAATAAGGTTGTCAGAGTGGGGCCGCATCTGTTATGATTTGTGTCCTTACAATAAGGGAGATTTGGACACACACGTGCACACAGGGAGAATGCTATGTGATGATGAAGGCAGAGATTGGGGTGCTGTATCTATAAGCCAAGAATAGGGCCACCTGGGTGGCTTAGTCGGTTAGGCATCCGACTTTGGCTCAGGTCATGATCTCACGGTTGGTGGGTCGAGCCCCGCGTTGGGCTCTGTGCTGACAGCTCAGAGCCTGGAGCCTGCTTTGGTTTCTGTGTCTCTTCTCCCTGCCCCTCCCCTGCTCACGCACTGTCTCTCAAAAATGAATATTTAAAAAAAATATAAGCCAAGAACATCAAATATTTCCAGCAAACCACCAGAAGCTAGGATCTCGGCATGACCCAGATCCTTCCTCAATGGCCCCTAGAAGGAACCAATATTGCTGGCAACTTGATCTTGGACTTTCAGCCTTCATCACTGTAACAACAAATTTCTATGTCTTTTAAAAATGTTTATTTATTTTTGAGATAGAGAGACAGAGAGACAGAGAGAGAGAGAGACAGAGAGACAGAGCATGAGCAGGGGAGAGGCAGAGAGAGAGGGAGATACAGAATGTCAGCACAGAGCCCGACTCGGGTCTTGAATTCTCATGAACCATGAGATCATGACCTGAGCTGAGATCAAGAGTCAGATGCTTAAGAGACTGAGCTATCCAGGCACCCCCAAATTTCTTTTTTTTTTTTTTTTTGGCTCCTCCACTGCATGATACTTTGTTACAGCAGTTCTAGAAAACTAAAACCCTAGCCACAGTCTCTCTTGCTCTGACGTTCTCAGAGTCTACAGTTCTAGGATTCAGCCTTGGACACCAGCTGGGACAGGGGCACCTGCAGTGAAATGAAAGTGCTCTCTGCTGCTGTAGGATCTTGGAGCTGAAGCCACTGGCTATCTTTGTTTCTGAAATCAAAATAGTTAAAAAGGCTCAGGAGCCCAGAGGGAAATGCTAGTCCTTTGGAAATAGTTGGGAGGGGGCAGGGCTACTTTCCAAGTACAGGAAGGAGCCCAAGCAGATGTCTGGTGCCAGGTTTAGGGCTGTTTGTATCTCTGGATGGGGGGCCTGGGATCCCCACCTGGAAATGTGAAACAGGGCACAGGGGTGTCTGCTCTGGACATGTGGGACAAAGAGGGTGGGTCAAACTCAGCTTTTTGACCCTCCCAGGTCTATTTGGTTTTCTCCCAAATGAAAAGCTAGAAAAATTACATGGAGATCCACCCACTTGAGGCAGGCAATAGTGTGCACTATAGAAAAATAAAGTTGAAATTCTTGCACACCTGAGTATGTGATCTGAAATACAGACCCATAAATATTTACCGAGCACCCGGCATAGCCAGCCAGTTTGTTAACTACGTTCTATTTGTCCTGTTGCCAACTCTGTTACTGTATGTAATACCACCGCCTCCAGGTTACAGGTGAGGAAAACTGAGACACAGAGAAGTGATGTGACTTACGCAAAGTCACACAGACAGTAAGTGGTCCTTCTGGGATTCAACTCAGGGAGACTGATTCCAGACCCCACAGTGCCCCAGGGCTAGCGGCGCCCAGTGGTACAGCATCTTCTCATGAGAGTCCGGGAGCTGGGGGCTGCAGGGCGACCCAGAAAGAGTGAGGAACAATCACGATGTCATTGAATGTTTGAAAAAAATTGTTCTGGCTGTAAGAGATCAGTTCTACAGAAGTGCCCTGGTGATCGGCAGGCCATGTTTATCGTGGGGACCCCCTATTTATCCAACACGGATTTTGGTGGCTGAGCAGGTAACATATGCTCTTTGGGACCCTGGTGGCTGGGTGGGGGGGAGGCAGCGTCTGCTCTTGGGCGATGGGAGATCTGCCTGGTGCGTGACTCCCCTCTGCCCCTCTCCTACATGGCAGGTAGCATCAGGTGTACCTGGCAAAGCCACTGCGGAAGGCCAATCAGCGAGAGTGAGCTGGGCTGTGCACAGGCTCGGGATTGCTCAGGATTGCACTTGCAATCAGGGCAAATTGTGGTCATTTAGGCTTCTCTACAGCGAGCTTAATTTCGGGTCCAAGCACGGAGGATATTCAGAGACACAATGAGGCAATTTCACATTTTAAAGCAGAGAATGCAGCGTAAATTAGTAGAAAAATCATGACACTTATAAACCCGTTCTAAAGATGTATTGTTCCTCTTTCTTCTGGGAGAAAAAAAATCAGCTTCTATTAAGATTGAATTAACCACTGGAGGAGAATTCCTCAGACGACCAATTCATAAGGAGAAATCTATTTTAAACTTGGTCAAAAGGCTTTTGCAGAAAGTAGTAGGAAGAGAGTTCCTAAGGAAATGTAGGCGCTCTGGTAGTAATCCCCACCTCTGGGTGCAGAGGGCAGGCCGTGCAAGCCCACTCCAGGTTGACCCCCCGGGACAGTCTTGAGCAGCCTCTCTGCTGAGCTCCGATGCCCACCCCCCAGACATTGGGGTCCACCCCCTTCAAGTGATGTGACTCTGGACTTACTCTCTGGTGAAGTGGTTAGTTACGCAGATTTTGGGGTCCTGCTGCTTGGATTAGAATCCCAGCCCTGACCCCAATCAGCTCTGTTAAGTTCTGAACAAGAACTTAACTTTCCATCCTCAACCTCATCCTCTGCAAATGGAGTAATAAAAGCACTTATTTTGTGACTCATTTGAGAGGAGAGGCATATACAGAGCCTGACATAGGAAGCCTTCAGATGGGGGGAGTGTCTTAGTCTGGGATCCTCCAGGAGAGGACCCTGTGACATGAACTTGAATACAAGGTTAAGGCAGGGGAGAGGGGACATGAGATGCCAAAGGCAAGACATCATTAAAAGCGCAGCAGTCTTGGCCACTGAGCTGAATTCCGCCAGGGAATCTGGGAGCAGCATAGAAGATGCACCCTGGAGTTAGCCTACACGAAGTGTGAGGACGCTGGGCTATGTGGACACCAGATCCCCAAGTCATTCCTGGAGGGCTGCTCCAGGTGGTTTAATATCTTGGTATGTCTGGGCTCTTCCTCAAAGGTGTCAAAGTCAGCTCCAGGCGCCAGAGAAAGCCCCTGGTCAGGAATGGCAGGTCATGGGGAGTTGGTAAAGGGACACAGGCATCTATCTGCTGCCCTGCTACTGGCATTGTTATTCCAAGCCCCATGCAAGAGCCCTTCCTTGGGCTCTTTAATCCACACAGGCAGGTGCCATGCCAGACATCTGTGTCTCCTGTGCCAGGAGATATGTTCTCTGTTCTCGTCCCAGCTTTTCCCGAGCAAACTGCACACTTGAGCTCCTGCTCTCTCTTTCTCTGGGTCATGATGTTGCCATGCATTTTGGGATGGCCTTTGAAGCCCGTCCTTGCTCTGAAATCAAGGCTTAGATGGAGAGGCGTGGAGAGGTGATGGGCTCCCAGCTCTGGCTCTTGTGCCTGGCAGGCCAGTGTGGCTTTGCTGCACAGAGCTGCATGGGGCTGAAAAGTAGAGCTTGGCCAGATAGACAGACTCCTGATTTCCTGAGCCAGGGAGAAGCCACCAGCACCAGGCCCGCGCCTGCTGGGCTGCTGGTTCTGTGAGTGCCTGAGGTCGGGGAGAGGCAGAAAGTTTCGGGGAAAGATGGCTCCAGGCCAGAAGTCCAATCTTGGGGACCAAGACGCAAGGGTCCCTTTTTATCTTTAAAATGACATCCGCGGGGCACCTGGGTGGCTCAGTTGGTTAAGCATCCGAGTTTGGCTCAGGTCATGATCTCGCAGTTCGTGAGTTCGAGCCCCACATCAGGCTCTGTGCTGATAGCCCAGAGCCTGGAGCCTGCTTCGGATTCTGTGTCTCCCTCTCTCTCTGCCCCTCCCCCGTTCTCTCTCTCTCTCTCTCTCTCTCTCTCTCTCTCAAAAATAAATAAACATTAAAAAAAATCTTTAAAATGACATCCGGGATGCCTGTGTGGCTCAGTCAGTTAAGTGTTCGACTCTTGATCTTGGCTCAGGTCATGATCTCACAGTTCGTGAGTTCGAGCCCTGCATTGGCAGCACAGAGCCTGCTTGGGATTCTCTCTCTGTCCCTCTCTCTCTGCCCCTCCCCTGCTCTGTTTCTCTAAAAATAAATGGATAAAACTTAATAATAATAATAAAACTTAATCAATAAATAAGCTTTAAAAAAACAAAATGAGGGGCGCCTGGGTGGCTCGTCGGTTGAGCGTCCGGCTTCGGCTCAGGTCACGACCTCACGGTTCGTGGGTTTGAGCCCCGCATCGGGCTCTGTGCTGACAGCCAGCTCAGAGCCTGGAGCCTGCTTCGGATTCTGTATCTCCCTCTCTCTCTGACCCTCCCCCTGCTCGCGCTGTCTCTCTCTGTCTTTCAAAAAATAAATTTAAAAACATAAAAAAAAATTAAAAAAATAAAATAAAATGACATCGGTTTAAGGCGAATCCATCTGAGAACTGGATTTGTCTGCACGTGGCCAGCGCTAGAGCGTGAGACTAGGCTGCGGGGTGTCTCTGCTCTTCTCCAAGGATGTCAGTCTCTACTGTGTCATGCATGTTCACAGCAGACTCTGCCTTTAGTCCCCTGAGGCTTTTTAATCCACTGAACTTTTCATGAAAAAACCCCAAGTACCAGAATATTCCTTGGCTTTTTCCCCCCCTTTACTACGAATTTTCAGTTCATTCTTTCAGAGAAGTCAATTTTAATGTTGATCAAAAGGGGTGACAGATCCCAAGAATTCACTTCTCAAGCCAATGGAGGGTCCTAGAGCTAGTCCCCAGACCTGGACGTAGAGTCCAGAGGTGGCGGGCTGTCCGGGGGTCCTTTCCTACTGCCACCTGAGCCTTCCATCCCCCCAGGCTGCCAGCCTCTCAGGGTCTTGTCCAGCCTGGGACTGCGGCGTCCCCAGCCGCTGTGACAGCCCATGGCAGTGAAATGGCTGCTCTGAGAGTCAGCTTTCTACAAAGACAGAAATAATCAGGTTGACCAAAGGGGAAAACAGGGGAAATTGAGCATTATGAGGGTGATAATTCAGAAAGTGTCAGCCTCAGAATAATTGAATCGGATGACATTTCGTGCTACGGGAAACAATAGCAACTAGCCCGCTGCCCGTCTGATTCATGTCTGGTTCATGTTTAACAAAACAAGGGCAAGGGTCACGCAGCCACGAGCCCCATAAATAACCCGTTAATGGGATTTCCAAACAAGCTGTCCTCAAAGTGGCTTTCAGTCTCACTGAGAGAATATTAAAATGCAAATGGATTCGGGCTGTGTCTTCATAAACAACCGTGTTCATTTAACCTCCGACCTCCCCGCTTAACTGCCCATTCCAGCAATTTGTACGGGCTCCTCGGCCGGCTCCTCGTGGTAATTCAGAGAAAGTGCATTAAAGGAAAGGGTTACAATTTGCGATGCTCAGTTAATCACGCTATTGAGATGTTTATGGACAGAATCACGCTCCTCCTCACACTGGTCTCAGGTCTGAGGCCCCTCCCAGCCCAGAGGTGGCCCCTTGGTTCCCT
Source organism: Cryptoprocta ferox (assembly GCA_028646485.1). Classification (NCBI taxonomy): domain Eukaryota; kingdom Metazoa; phylum Chordata; class Mammalia; order Carnivora; family Eupleridae; genus Cryptoprocta; species Cryptoprocta ferox. The sequence goes on along the minus strand of CM053570.1, from coordinate 73,263,324 downwards.
TTGTTGTCTGAGAATCCGGTGCGTGGGTGGGTGTGGTTCTGGGCATGAGCAAGCAGGCTGCCCTCCCAGCTGAGACCTCCCATCACCAGCCCAGTCTCCTTACTTGGTTGCTGTCCCCCTTGGGGGCTGGCCAGAGACCCCCAGTTAAATGCTCCTCCTAGTAGACGGTCTAGAGGCCCACTCTCCTTGGTAGAATGTCCCAGATTCTCCCTAGCCAAGTGTCTGTCTCTTGTTTTCTTCCAGGGAGCCCCCCGCGGTCACCCTCAGGCCCGCCCAGACCCCAGCCCTGGCATTGGCCTGACAGAGGGCCCCTGCCTTGACCTGCTCTTTGAGAGGCAGCTCGAATGTACGTTTCCTCTCCAGGCTCTGGGCTTTCTCCCTGAGCCTTGACCCTCTATCTGTCTAGCTGTGCAGAAAGACAGGACGTGCACAAAGTGAACAAGTGGGGATGTGAGCCAGGGGCCGGGGCATAAGGTCTGATACCCTGGGCATCCATTTCAGGGAATGAGACAGGCATCTGCTGGAGGAGGGGCCTGTTATCTCCTCAAATGCCCGCATGGATCACTTGTGTGCTGCACTCTTCAGTTTACAGCTGACTTTCCATAAAGATGATTTCAGCAGATGTGTCTGGCGTGTGGCATTCAGGGGGGCTCAATCATAAGGTTTCGCTCCTCTCTTTGAGATAACGAAAATTAAACTCAGAGGGGCCGAGTGACTTTCCTGGAGTAGTCCAGCATGTGGAAGGCAGAGAGAGCCTGCAGACCTAGTCCGACTCCAGGTACAGGAGAAGGTCCCTGAGGAGCAGAGAGAGTCTGTAAGAGCCTGGACTGGAGTCCTCCTCTCTCGGGCAAGAGGGGAGCCAAGGAGGTGAGGCTGTGCTAGGGAGAGCGTGGGAGTGCAGGGAGGGTGTCCCTGTCATTGTTTCCCCCATTGGATGGATGGCCTCCCTCCTAGAACTGGGCAGCCCGGTCCTGCTGAATGTGTGTACTGTTCTCTGAGGGGCAACTCTCTCCTTCGGCTCTTCCCGCTACCCCTTTACCAGGACGGGAGGGGACACAAATCCCCCATAATGTCTCCAGTTCACTAATGGAGACTCAGTCCTCTGGGGACCACCAAAGTGAGAAATATCCAACTGTGCCGTACTCCCCTGCTTGATAAATTCAAATATGCTCCTAGTTTCAAATCTGTCTCTGGGCACGTAAAGGCTGGAATGGCAGATGGAGGCTGGTTAAGGAGCTGGGCTGAGGCCGTGGCCACTGTGCTGCGCAGGCCTGCTGAGGTGGCCCTCCCTGGCTGCCCCGTCCCCCGTCTCTACTCCTTTCTCCTCCCTCCCTCTCTCTGCCCCCCAGGCTCGGCACCTGAGGCCCAGAGCAGAGGGTGGTGGGAGGGCTCCAAGGAGCCCAGACTCCCACCATGACATTTCCTGTTAGGTTTCTCCCACTTTCCACGCTTTGATGGCATTTCTTTCTTTTCCTCTCCCCATTTGCCTTTTTTTGGTGTCGGTTTCTGTCTTTGTTCTCTACATCTTTTGGACTCTCTCACTCACTGTACCTTTGACTCCTTTTTGTCCATTCTCACATGTCTTTCCTCTGTCTCTCCATCTCTGCTCTCTCATGCCTCCATATCTCCCCTTCTGGCCTCACCCTGCTGCCCCTCTCTGGTTCAGCTCCCTCATCTCCCTCTGGGGCCCCCAGGATGACCCATGCTTATTTCTTTGTCTCCAGTCTCTCCCTGTTCCCTGCTCTGCTCGCGCAGCGATTTATCTGAAATGCACACTGGACTGCGTCCTTCACTGGCCTATACTCCTGTAAAGCTCCCTATTGCCCTCAGGATCCATCCCAGACTCCTTACTGAAATTGCTGGGCCCTGATCAGATCGGCCTCTGCCTCTCCAGACCCATCCCCCCTTCCTCCTGTCTCCCTCATTCTGCAGTATGTGTGTATGTGCGTGTGTGTGCACGTGTGAGTGCATGTAGAGAAACACACACACACAATGGGAATCTGGGGGAGAAACACACTTATCTAGAGAAATAGACACAAGAGAGATAGGGAGAAAGAGGAGAGAGACAGAGACAGAGAGACAGAGATGCTGCACTGTTGGAGGAGGGATGGGTCCCTTAGATCTTAGCCCACCAGACCGTTTGTCCACTGCAGGGCCAGGCCGTAAGCGTAGGGGACTTTCTAACCACTCAGACCGTCTGAGTACCTCCTAGAACGTAGGCTCCTGACCACCTTGACACAGTGACCGTCCTGGAGTCACCGGAGGTGGGAAGGAGGACTTTCTGGTTGTGGAAGCTGAAAGGAAGACAGGAGCACAGGGAGGCAGGCAGGCTTACAGGCAGCTGAAGGATGTTGGTGGCCCCGTCTCTCCGTGAAATGGGAGGTGAGCTGCCTGTGGAGTAGGTAGGGCATTAAACAGAGAGGAGTAGGGTGAAGGCTTGGACAAGTCTCAGGGTTATAGGACAGGAAGCCTACCAGGCAAACACGGAGGTCTGCTGGGCAACAGTGGGGCCTGGGCACCGGCCAGGAGTTTGTGGGAGGGCTGCCCCTGAGGACCGACAATTGGCAGTGTGGGTGCAAAGCACAGAAGGTGGCAGTGAGATTGACCCAGGAACGGGGTTTCCCCAAGGGTGTGATGGAAGGACAGGGGCTGAAAGAATTGAAGGCTTTGGCAAAAGAGTGCATGGTGTATCAGACGTGGGATGTAGGTGGGATTGGGAAGGAATCAAAGAGAGGAAAAGCAGATTGGGAGAGATCAGAGGGAAGAAAGGCTCCTGGTGAAACTGAAGAACAGGCGGAGAGCAAATAAGAGAGTGAGGGGGCTGGAGGGGAGTCAGGCTCAGGCCAGAGAGCAGTGGGTGGACAGGATGCCCACATCAGAGATGTCAGCTTCTGAATCGTGGAATGGTGGCCAAGGTGCAGTCTGGGGGTGGGGGTGGGGCGGTTTCCTGACATGTTAACAAACCATTCGTAGACCTAGTGGCTCAAAGCAACCACAATTTATTATTGGTTCCAAGTCTAGAGTCAACTGGGAGGCTCTGCTGATCTTGGCCAGGCTTGGCTGGTCTTGGCTGGGCTCACTGGCCTGTCTGAGGTCAGCTAGCATGTCATGTTGACTAGCTCTGGCTGGTCTATGATGCCCTCACTGGCCAGGTCTGGGGTTCAACTAGCTGTTGGCTAAGGTGTTGGGGGTGACCGGATGTTGTGTCTGGCATCACTTCACTCGGGCCCGGATTGAGAATGGGGGCAACTTCACCTCTCCTACATTCTATACGCCAAAGTGAGTCATGAGCCCAGCCCCAAATCAAGGAGCAGAGAAATAGGCTCATGTTCCTGATGAGGGGGCTGTAGAGAAGTGTGGCCATTTTCCAGTGTAGCACAGTTAAGTCTCTGAGAATCCAAGAGCCCCAACACAGAGGTCCTCCAGATGTAGACGAAGTTTCAGGTGCTAAGGTGCCAGAGAGTGAGGGGGAGTGACCCGGAGTGTCAGGGAAGACAGAGGTGGTTCATGCCCTAAGGGGAGTAGTGGTGTGTGCACATGTGGTGGAGCGTGAGATATGGGGGTGTCGAAAAGATGCCTATCTCCGATAGAGGGGGGTGCGGCAGTGAAAACCCTGAGGAAATAGTTCCTGGTACTTTGGGGAATCACAGCATTAACAATTCTGTCCCTTTCTTTGCCCTGCTCCACCCCCACTCCTGCTAACTGACAGAAGGTCACGGCCCATCAAGGCGCTGCCCAGGGGAAGGTTGCTACATCAGCTCTTTCTTATTGACCGCACTGTCTTCACTTTCTTTCGCTCAACAAGTAATTATTGAGCATCAGTCATATGCCAGGCTCTGTGTGGGGGACAGGAAAGCAGACACAGTCCCTGCCCTTGGGGAACTCAAAATCTAGGCATTACATCCCAGGTGCGTCCGCACACACTACCCCCCGGCACCCACCCACGCTTTATGAATGAAAACGTATACATGTGTTAATTAAAAACCAGAACTTCAAAATCATCCTGATTGTTTATCGCTCTACTTGAATCTCGGACAAGTCTGAGATTTTTTCTAGAAGAAAAACCAATATTTTAAAAAGTAATCACAGAATCTATTCTGTGGCTTATTTGAAATCTTCCATATTCAGGCTGATTCTTGGATCTATTTCTATGAACAAGGGGAATACCAGGAACCCTCCTTCAAAAATAAAACTACAGGGGCGCCTGGGTGGCTCAGTTGGTTGAGCGTCTGACTTCTGCTCAGGTTGTGATCTCACTGATCACGTGGGGGTTTGTGAGTTCGAGCCCCATGTCGGGCTATCAGTGCAGAGCCCGCTTTGGATCCTCTGTCTCCCCCTGCCCCCCCCCCGCCCTTTCCCTGCTTGTGTTTTTTCTCAAAAATAAATAAATATTTTAAAAAATACCTTTTCCTCTCTTCATTCCTACTCAGAACTCCATTAAAAAAATTACAAGAATAACAACAGTAATGGTAACAATGATAGTCTTCCTATCTGTGATACTCGGTCATTCCAGAAGCTCAGTAATGAATGTTATGTCACCTGTCCTGTAAATAGCAACTCAAAGTTGGCCTTAGGGCCCCTGGGAGGTTTACAGAACCAAGTGTGACTGATGAGCCCTGCCCTAACTGAAGGGCAGGCTGACCAGGTCACAAGATGCAAACTAGCTTTGGAGGCTCAGGGTGATCCCTTCTGAGGGGAAGAAATGCCTCCTCTGTCAGTCAGTCCTGTCGCTCTTTTCTGGCAAGACTGGGGCTCCCAGAGAAGACTCCAGAGCCGGGGTGGGTATTGAGTTCCATGGCCAGACTCAGGGCTGGTCCCCATGCATAAGGTCCAGGAAGAGTCACTGAATCAAGGAATGTTGGAACTGGAAGGAATGCAAGAGACCCCGGGGCCTCAGTCACCGTCTGTCAAAGAGGGCCACCAGTCACCCTGGCTTCAGCATTGTGGCGAAGCAGAAATACTACAGACCGGGATGATGTTGGGGCAGATGCGCTAGGGACACTGTAACTGTGAAGTGGTGTCAAGACTGTTGGTCCCACCTCCCCCAGGTGGGGTCTTTCATGGAAACTTGTCGCTCAGACCACCCAGTCCATGCCACTTTCTCCCTTCCTTGTCTCTGGAGACTTTGGCCAGGCCCCTAACTCCATGCTTTCCAGAGCTACTGAGGGTACTCTCAGCCTTCAACCCATGTCCCAGGGAGCTGAAGATCATGTCTACAGGCGTGCCCGCACCAGCTCAGATGCAGAGAAATGTCCTTTACCCTGGCAGCCAACAGTCTGTGGGCTTCTGCTGTGGGTTAGGTCAAGTGCTGTACTTGGATAGAAACAAATCAGCAGGGAGCTCCCGGTGTGCTCAGGGAGCCAGACAACACATGATCCCCATTCAAAGAGGCGGAGGAGGAAGCAGAAGAGGAAAGGAGGGCACGTGGGTGGCTCAGTCGGTTCAGCATCTGACTTCAGCTCAGGTCATGATCTCACGGTTTGTGAGTTCGAGCCCTGCATTGGGTGAGCTTGTGCCCCGCTTCTCGTGAACACGAGCCCAGCTTCAGTTGAGGCCCACTTCTCTCTCTCTCTCTCCCCCTGCCCTTGCTCACTTGCACCCTCTCTCTCTCTCAATAAAAAAAAAAAAAAAAAAAAGAAGAGGGGAGGAAATGAACCAAGTGCCTTGGTCTTCCTGGGGAGATCTGGGAGGAGCTTCAGCTGAGCAGGAGTTCCCTGGGTGGTAAAAGTGGGGAAAGGCAGTGCAGGCAGGAGCTGGATGTGGACAGGGGTGGTGTGCTGGAGAAGCGGCCAGAATAGAAGACCTATGATGAAGGTGTGGCAGGACGTAAGGCTGGGAAGAGTGGGTAAGGGTCAGATGAGGGAAGACCGGATGGGACTTGCCAAGCAGTCTAGGCTTTATCCTGGGGACAACTAGGAGTCATTGAATAGAACTTAGGAAGCGCCCAACATGTGCCAGGCTAGAGGCCAGGCCTATTTGATATGCCTATTTTGCCACCCAAGCGGCTACATCAAGGTGTGAAAGGTGGGGTGTTTCCTATTACTGAACGTGTGTCTGGTGGCATTGCCCAGTAACCCTCATCTCTTCCCTGATCCCTCCACTGTCCCCAGTCTGTGCCATGTCTTCTCAAGTCTTGAGTCCCGTCTCCCTACCCGCCCCACCAAGGCTCCTCCATCCTTCAGGTTCAGGGATGGCATCAAGTTCTGGGATGTCCTTCTTATCTGTTATTTGGTAATAGCCCAGAATGGGACATTCAGTGATTTATTTCAGAAGCCACATCAAAAATCCCTGCTTGAAATGGCTACATAAAGACTTCTGAGTCTGTGTATCAGGGAGCCATTCCCCGCACCAACCCAGGTGCTGTAGAGCCAAAGATGAACAAGTGGGGCTCCTCTCAAGTCCTTCCACTTAGTGGGAGGTAGACAGGGACACGTCATTTTATCCCATATCATAGGAGCTTTGACAGAGGGGCTCAGAGGGGCTTTGGGGATGCCAAGAAAGCAAACCTAACCCGGCCTGGGGTGGAGAGGCATTCTAGGAGTCCCTGCAGGTGGACTCTGAGGTGGACACCGTGTGGGGAAAGTTTCCAGGGGTCTCTTCCAGGGGGAGGAGAGGGGAGCAGTCTTGGTAGGGGGAGAGGCTTAACTGCTAAGCACTGTAGCAGCAGTGATCCCCGATCCCATGGGGAGTGTGGAGCTGGGAAGGCCAGAGTTGTCCAGAATTATGGACAGGGAACGTCCAGGGCATCCCCTGGGGGACCAGTGGGTGTTCCTGCTCCTGGCAGTTGGGGAATGAGAGGCTTGGTCCTGAGAGGGGCTTTGGGTGGTGCACCACAGCATCCCCAAGAAGGGCCCCCAGAGGGTAACGCCCATGTTCAGGCTGGAAGAATGGGCAGGGAAGTGGGACTATCCCGTGCAAGGCTCAGAGGACTTACTTTTTTCTTTTAAAAATTTTTTTGTAACATTTATTTATTTTTGAGAGACAGAGAGAGACAGAGCACGAGCTGGGGAGGGGCAGAGAGAGAGGGAGGCACAGAAACTGAAGCAGGCTCCAGGCTCTGAGCTGTCAGGGCTTGAACCCATGAACGATGAGATCGTGACCTGAGCCGCAGTTGGACGCTTAACCAACTGAGCCACCCAGGTGCCCCCAGGGGACTTACGTTTTGGGAAAAGAGCAAGTACTTTAATGCTGAAGGTCCTCATTTGACAAAACCAGGTTCAGAAACTTGAACTTTGTTTCAGTGGCAATGAGGAGCCCCAGAGGGTTGTGTTGTCAGTTGTCCTCTGGGTGTATAATGAAGGGGACAAAATCAATGGAAGGCTGCATAGTTAGGTGGTTTTTGAAGTAAGTCCTGCACTTATATGTATTGACAGTGTGGTAGCAGAGAAGGATCGGGAAATATTTAGGGGGCAGAACTGATCCAATTAGTGACTAACTGCATATGGAGGTTATTCGTGAAACTTTACATATATTCACTTATTTATGGTTCACAACAGCTCACCACATGGGAACTATTGTTATTCCCCCTTTTGCAGATGGGGAAACCGAGGCAAGGAGAAGATAAGCAATTCGCTTAGATCACACAGCTGGTAATTTTTATTTATTTACTTATTTTTTAAAAATGTTTATTTATTTTGGAGGGGGAGGGGCAGAGGCAGAGGGAGAGAGAGAGAATCCCAAGCAGGCTCCACACCATCAGCACAGAGCCTGACGCGGGGTTCGAATTCACAAACCGTGAGATCATGACCTGAGTCGAAATCAAGAGTCGGATACTTAACCGACTGAGCCACCTGGACGTCCCCACACAGCAGGTAGGTTTCACAGCCTGGATCTAAACCCAGATTTTCTTGCTTCTCAATTTCTGTCTATGCCCATTGGATGGAGATTGGTCTTGTTCAGTGGGATGGAGGACACATGAAGAGAGCTGACGGGCAGGACGATGGGGACCTTTGCTTCGGACATGTTGACCCTGCGTTTCCCAGTGAGTCACCTAACAGTGATGGTCAAAGGGTGGTTGGTATGTGGGGTGAGGTAAGATGAGCACCGGCTGGAGTGGGCGATTTGGGGGCCAGTAGCCGTTAGGGACACAGGAAGCCGAAGGGCTGGATGAACTCACCCAGGGAGAAGGCATGGAGTGAGAACACGGGATGGAAGCAAGAGGAACCTGAACAGATTAGAGCAAAGTGGAGGAAGAAATCCCTAAGACGCCGGGAGCGATCGGTCAGAGATTTGGAGGAAACTCAGAAGCCGGAGGAAGGGAACACTTTCAGATTAGAAGTGTCAGATAAGTCTGGAGGTTCACCAAGGAGACAAAAAATTGTCCTCCACTCACTGAGACACACACTGGACTGCTCAAGAGCCCACTGCCTGGAGGAAACGGAAGACACCCAAACACACATCTAAACACCCGCTTCCTCACTACCTCTTGGCAGGAGCAGGAGCGAAGGGCTTTCGGAACAAAATCTCTCTTTGGAGATTGATTGGAACAAACACCCCGTTTATCATTTCCTCCCGGGATTTCCCTAGCACCTCTCTGCTAAGATAGAAATCTGAGGCTTGTCATCAAAGGGGGGGAGACAGATCATGACAGCCTGTCCTCTGAAACCTGCCCACTGCCTCCCACACCTGGCGAGCCCCTGGAGGCTTGGGCACCGGCGGGCGGGGGAGCTGCCCCCACCGAATCTGCTCCCCTTGGGCCCTGCAGGCAAACACCTGGAGCCCTCCGAGCAGGCCCAGGGCTGTCCTGGGACAAAGTCCCACATCTGACAGTGGTTTGTGGCTGCACCATACCCACCTGCAGACACATGCATACACGCACACACGTTCACCCCTGGCTGTTGCATACAATCACCCAATGGTGCTGGAGAGGCAGAGAAGAAACTAGGCTGGTTTGGGGTCCACGCTCTCACGTTTCATACTAGCTAAGTATGCCGGTTACCTTGCCTTTTCACATTTTTGTTTCCTCATTTGAGAAAATGAGCTTTCTTTCTTTCTTTCTTTTTCTTTTTCTTTCTTTCAGATTCTGCTACTCAGTAACTATAGCAAGTCAAAAGTGCTAGGGCTCATCCAAAACATTGTGCACACGTGTCTCATTTAATCCTCATTAGAGCCCTGAAATAATAATGGGTTCATTATTATTTCCCATCTTCTACAGGAGGAAAGAGATGCTACGGAAGGTGGCTTGCTCAAAATCTCACAACTTGTAAACTGCAGGGTTGAGATGTGGACCCAGGCAGCTGGGATTTGAGCTTTTGGTCACTTTCTTTCCCTCTGGCTTTTTCCCCTCCAGTTCACTCCTTGCATGTAGTCAGAGGCATCTGCTCATAATGCATGTACCTGGGCTTCTCTTTAGCTTAAAGTCACTCGCTGGCTTTCCTTCAGCTGCATAGTAAAACCCAGACGCCTTAGCTGGGCCTTCAAAGCCTCGTTTCTCATCCTCTCTCGCACAGACCTTGGACCCTAGCACCCGGCAAGATGGGCTATTTAACAAACATGTTGTGTGCATTCCTGTCCAGGAGGGATGGGGGGGAGTCCTGTGGAGGGGGGGGGCGGCTCATGTTGTCTCATCTCTAAGCACCTCCAACTCTGGCAATTCTTTCCTACTCCCATGACCCCTGGCCCCCTATCTTAATGTTTGTGCAGTAAAATCTAATTATGGGAATAATAATAGCAGTGGGAAAACTGGGAAGAGTTAAATGGAATAGCTAATAAGCCCTGAGTGAGGGTCATCTATATACTCAAATTTGTGGTTGCCTTTGGGTTAAGAAAGAATGAAGACGCTCTGTCTCTATTTTTTTAAATAAACTTTTTATTTTTTTTTTGAAGTTTATTTATGTTTTGAGGGAGAGAGAGAGAGAGAGAGTGAGCGAGCATGCAGGGGAGAAGCAGAGAGGGGAACAGAAGATCTGAAGCAGGCTCTGCACTGACAGCAGAGAACCCGATGTGGGGCTCGAACTCACGAACCATGAGATCATGACCCCAGCTGAAGTTGGACACTTAACTGACTGAGCCACCCAGGTGCCCCACTCTATCTCTGTTTTTAAGGGAATGAGTGCCTATAATACATGCAGGAAACAAGGAGATGCTAACAAGCGCAGCCTTGATGCTAGCTGGGGGTTGTGGCCTGCCAGGAAAGCAAGGAGAAATCAGGGCAGACTTCCTGGGGGAGATGGCATTGGCACCAAGATGTTAAGGACTGGGAACAGAGAAGGCATTCTGAGACTGGGGAGAGACTTGCACAGTGAAATGCTTCCATCCCTCTGGTCTACCTCCCACCCATACCCCATGTCCCCCACCCCTCATTTTCTGGGCCTCTGCCAACCCCTGCAGTTTCACCTCCCACCACTTGCACCCAATAGGTGCTCAATACATGTCTACAGAATGAAGGACTGACTACGTGCTTGATACGTGGTCAGTAGCCGTCTTCTTATCACCACCTTGAACTCCACCTTGAACACCACCGGTCAACACCTCCCCCTCTGCCATGGACCCCTGCCTTGGTCTTCTGGGTCCTGGCTCCAACCCCAGCCCAGGAGTGAAGGGTTGTGTCCGGGCCCCAGGGATGCTGGTGATGTCCTGAGAACAGGGCTGTGAAAGCCACAGTGGGCCTGATCCAGAGCACTTGTCCCTGCTAATTATTACGGACAAGCCTTCTTATTGAACCTCGTCCTCTTATTGACATTCGGATGCATGAGCTGAGGCTGTTGTTTTAAACGCACTCATTAGCCACACAAATCAGTCCTGTTGACAGAGCGCCTTTGAATTAAGCATCTCGCTGTAGTCATTGGACAAGGAGCAATTTATAATGCCATTAGCAACGCTTTCGAAGGTTACAGGCATCAAAAATTGTTCAGCCGTAATTATTCTTAATGGATACAAGAAATAAACTGACGCAGGACAGCTTTTTCATTAGCCTTCAATCAAGGCTGATGGCTTTGAGAAATGTACAGTAAGTGCGTTTTGGGGAGAAATAATGATGTTACAGCACCTTTCCCAGGAAAATGCTCTCGGTACACAGCTTAACTTTTAATGGCCTTAATTTGACATAATTAAAAAAAATTTGAATTTGTTTTTGAAGATCTTGAAATAAATTATTTTGTTCCCGTTTTTAACCCTTGGGGGAACTAAACATCAGTCAGGGAGTGAGGGGGCCAGTCTCTGGGAATGGAAGGGCCATATGGGGAGGCGGGCTTGTAGGGCAGAGGACCCCAGAAAGCCCACCTAGTCTGCAATTGTGAGGTCTGCACCCCCACCCTAGGGTTCCTGAGTGACCTTGGGAGAAGGGATTGGTTTTCTGAGTAACCAGGGCCCAAAGGGATGCAAAGGCAGGTCTGTACCTACAGAGCCCATTTGCATCATCCAGGCAGGGGAGCTCATACTGGGAGGGAGAAAGGAATCCCACTCCTGAGATTGGGGAAATGGCAGAACTGGGAATAAACCCAGGACCTCAGACAAGTGACTGTGTTGAGCCTTGGTTTCTCTGTCTGTGAAGTGAGGATGGCAGATACCAATACCTTGGGGCCATTGTGAGTTTATTTATTTATTTGTTTGTTTATTTATTTATTTTATTTTTATTATTTTTTAAAATGTTTATTCATTTTTGAGAGAGAAAGAGAGAGAGGGAGAGCGGGGAGCAGGCAGAGAGAGAGGGAGACAGGAACGGCAGAGAGAGAGAGAGAGGGAGACACAGAATGTGAAGCAGGCTCCAGGCTCTGAGCTGTCAGCACAGAGCCCAACATAGGGCTCGGACCCATGAACCAGGAGATCATGACCTGAGCCAAAGTCAGACACTTAACAGACTGAGCCACCCAGGTGCCCCATGGAACCATTGTGAGTTTAAAGAGAGAACGGATATGAAAGTTGCTCGCCAGTCCCTGGCACATGGTAGGTACTAAAATAAATGTCCGTTCTTGAGGTCAGGGCTTGATCCATCTTGTCAAGGGAATTCCTACTGGCCAAGGCTAGGGCTCACTAAACACTAGAAATGTGCTCAGACAGGGACGATTGTGTTTGCCATAACTTGTCTCGGGGAGGACACTGGATGTGGCTGAACAGTGGCTGTTTGAAGGGGGTTGGGAATAAGATGTCTCCTTGCAGCATCCCTCCAAGACCAAAGGAAAAATCAGTGGCTTCTAATCTGTCTTCTAAGGAGAGTGAGTCAGTTGAATGCAGGACGTTCACTTTGCTAAGTGGAGGCTTGCAAGTTTGGGGTGGAACAGAATTGCTGGGACTACGAGGGCATGGCCAAAAGCAGGCGAGGCCCGGCATCTGCCTCGTCCTTCCCTCGTCAGGCAGGACTCCATTTCTCCCCCAAATACATGCTAAACAAAGCCTTTCTATTTTTAAAGTTTATTTATTTATTTTGAGAGAGGCAGAGAGAGAGCAAGCAGGAGAGGTGCAGAGAGAAGGAGAGAGAGAATCCCAAGCAGGCTCTGTGTTGTCAGCATGGAGCCTGATGTTGCAGCTCGAACCCACAAAACTGTGAGATCATGACTTGAGACGAAATCAAGAGTCAGACGTTCAACCAACCGGGCCACCTAGGCGCCCCTAAACAAATCCTTTAAATCTATCCGATCGAAAAGGGATCAAACCCCAACTTGTCTGGCATGCTCATGAGTCTGGCTGAGGCCTGATTGTCCCATGAAGGTACTCACACAAGGTTCACCACAAACCATGCTGGGCAACAAGGTTGACACATGTCTCCTGTCATAATCACTAGCATGCAGTGGGCTTCCTCAGTGCTTCCTAGGACTTGGCGGTGGCAGACACACCGTGGGGCACCCTGGTCCGGCCCAAGGACCTGGCATCTGGGTTTGGCTCCATGCTGCCCTCTGTGGATGCCTCTTCCCTCTGGGTCTCAGATTACTACTTCAGATGCCAGGAAACTCCACACATGAGCCGCCTATCAGGGTGCAATCTTCACCAGGCCTGCCTGAGCACAGAGGCATGCCCAGACAAAGGCTTTGGAGCCTCTTGTGGTCAGACATGTTGCAAATGGGAAGGATTTTGTCCATTGGCTCATTGCTTTCCGGGACTTGGGAGAGGTGGCTATTGTTGCATCCAGCTGCCTGTGGGGTGTTAGTGGAAGCCGATCTTGAGTTCTACTCATGGGCAGCCTCAAGGTCAGATGTGGAAACAGTGACTGGAAGCTGGCAGGTCGGGGTTCTACTCCCAGCTTGGCCACAAATTCCTTGTGTGGCCTTGTGTGAGTCAGTTAACCTCTCAGGGCCTTAGATTCCTCACTGTGACATCCTATGGAATTTGAACCTAACACTATTGTTTTTCTTCCTCCCCTTCACCTCCTCTTCCTTCTTTTTAGCTACCAAATCCTATTTTCAAGTGTCCTCTTACACAGATGTGCAATATAGGAAATAAATGAAGTTGGAGCTCATCCGGCTAAAATATGGGTGGGGACCCCGGAATCTACCCACCTAAGGGTCCGTCCACTGCAGACCCAAAAGGCTCCTCACAGCGAATGACCCCTCACAAGATGGCCCTAGCCTCTCCTCGAAGCTTCATCTCCTGTCTCCTCACTTCCCACTCCCCCCAGCACTGGTCAACTTGCCAGTCCCCAAATGTGGGAGGCACGGTCATTCTTCCCTTTCTTCAATGGTTCTCTCTTCCTGGAATGCTCTTGCCTTGTTTGTCTGGCGAACCCCTAGTCATCCTTCCAAGCCCGCCTCAAAGGTGACCTTCTCAGAAAGCCCAGCCCCATGCGGAATGAATCTCTTACCTGTCTAGGCCCCTACAGGACTTTGTAAACCAATTGGCAAAAGCTGGCCCAGAGGACATTTTAGCTATGGGGTCATATGTCTTTTTCCCTGACTTGCAAATTACCTTACAGGCAGGGATGACCCCTGATTGTGCTTTATGGGGCAGCACTTGGCCCTGACAGCACACGCAGGAGGTGCTCACACAGTATAGAATGGGGGACTCCATGGGAGCCCAGCCATTCCAGGGTCTGGCATGTACCAGGTGCCTAGTTAGTGTCTGTAGGTCCTGGTGTGTGCAGGTGATGCCTATCTCAAGGCATGGCACAAAGTAGGCATTTGAGGAGCCTGATACACCGCCGAAGTGCAGAGCCTGGCTCTCAGGTGCTCAGTAAATATTTGCTAAGTGGAATTGCAATGGGGGTAGAAGCACATTTCTGGGAAATCTGTTGGCTTTTCCCTAGTCAAAGAAAATGTATTTTCCCTCCCTTTACCACTGGTCAAAAGAGCAAATGTAATCACCTCCTAAAGCCAGGAGCAGACAGGGCTGCAGGTTTGAGGTGGTGGGAGAAGTCCCCGGGGTAATGAGCAGCTACTGTTTCCTTATCGCCATCGGCATGTTCTCAAGCTATTACTCCCCGTCACCCTCGCGGCTCAGCCTCCATTTGGACTTCTTCTGATAAACACCAATATCTGTGCAAATTCTTGAGGCCGACTGCCTCCCCAGCCCAGGGGCTGCTCTGCTGGAACTCCAGATGTGTGATAAGGCAGGGAAATACATTTTCAGGCCACTAAGTCATCACATTTTCTGACAAGGATTCTTTGACGCGCACCGATCTCTGATGACTAATATTGCCTTCACTCAGCAGAGGGCTTCAGAACCATCCAAACCATCACCAGGCTGTCAGGTGTCAGCTCATCCCCTGGCTTCACATTTTGAGAGGCCCTCTGAGGAGCTCTGAGTCCTGATATGGAAAAGCAGCAGGCTCTGTGCAGAGAAAAAGGATTGGTCAGCGGTCAGCAGTCCTGGGGCCTGAACTGCTCTATAGACTTTGATAGGTTTGTTAGTCTCTCTGGGTCTCAACTTCTCCACCTGTCCAGTGGGGAAGGGAGAGACTCCACAATCTCTAAGGGACTTTTCAGCTCCAAGACTTGTGATTCTCTTACTTTTCTGTCATTAGGAGCACAAGATGGCAAAATCTCATTGCTGTGAAATGTAAGTGGGGCGATGGGGGGGGGGGGCACTCAGAATCCTGGGGAAAAAGTAATAGGAGTAGCTGTATTCATAAGAATAGTAATAATAATAATAGCAACTGCCACTTTTCATGAGTATTTCACTTATTTTTAGCTCTGGAATTAGGCAGACCTAGATTCAAAGCCCTGTGTGTCACCAGCTAGCTGTGTGACCTTAGGCAAGTTACTTAACCCCTCTGAACCTCCATTTCCTCCCACAAAATAAGGAGCTAATAAGAATTTAATGAGACGATATAAGGTACTTATAGCACAGGGCTTAGAACACTGGAAGCACCAGTAAAGTTTGCCTTTAAATTTTTTTTTTTTTACATTTATTTATTTTTGAGAGACAGAGAAAGACAGAGCACAAGTGAGGATGGGGCAGAGAGAGAGGGAAACACAGAATCCAAAGCAGGTTCCAGGCTCTGAGCTGTCAGCACAGAGCCTGACAAGGGGCTTGAACCCATGAACTGTGAGATCATGACCTGAGCCGAAGTCGGACGCCCAACCAACTGAGCCACTCAGGCACCTCTAAAGTTTGCCTTTTTAAAGATTAATGTTAATAATGATCCTCATAATCCTTATGTGTGAATCCTTGTAATCCTTATGAAGTAGCAATCTACTAAACCGATTTTATTGATGAGGGACATGAAATACTGAGAGGTTAAATAACCTGCCGGAAGGTTAGAGCCTGGGTTGTCCCAGGTCTATCTGACCCCAGGCTCATTCACTTGACCCTTGCACTGTGCACCACTGCAAAACCCCTCAGCCCACTGGCTCTGCACTCCTTGCTCAAAGCCCGCTTGGCCAGCTGGCCCTGGCATCTATGGGAATGAAGATGACTAGCTGAGAGCTGGTGAGTTAGACAGGATTGTGTGGAAGCTGCCAGCCTTTAGGGGCTCTGGACCCCTGAAAGGGTGGGCTGGGACTGAGGTATGGAAGTCACCTGGTCACTGCAATTTGGGCTTTTCTCTGGGGAAGAAAAAAGTTGGGAAGAAAATAGATTGCAGTCTGTTACAGACCCAGTGGCTGCAAATCACTCTGAAAATTAGCTTTCTATGGGAAAATCTATATACTAATTAACTCCGTGGCCTCTCTAACGAGTTTAAGCACAATAAGGCCGCTGAAAATATCGAGGCATTTTGCAGCTGCCTTAAATTCTACCTTGGGAGACATGCTCACAGCTCATGAGGCTGTTTGAGAGTCTCCAGAATGAAAGGGGAATCTTAAATGATTCATTTCCAAGGGCAGGAGGTGGGGAGTTGTGACTTTGGTTTATTGCTGAGGGAAGTGCAGAGTTCCAGGCTTGTCGGGACGCATGGAGTCCCTGCCTCAGTGGCCTTGGTTGGCACCTGGGTGTGGCCCAGGGTTTCCCACTCCTCGGAACTCTGTCCTCAGCGTGAACACGGAGAGGCTGTCACTAGGTCTGGACAGAGACAGGCTTCCTGGGACTTGGCCACAGAAACCAAGATGGGAGGCTTCCGTCGACTTGCTGCTATGCTGGGAGGATGTGATGTCCGGGCCCAGGGAGGTGGCAGGCACATTCCCATGTGTGACAGGAGACAGAGTAGCCAGCAGAGTCCGTGAACACTTTGCTTTTCCCAAGAACTAGCTGTGCTCCTCAGACCTCTGGCCTTCACCCATCACTTCTTTTAGATGCCAGCTTATGCAAGGAATAGCTGATGCGGGGCAGCACAGCACACACATGTGCTCACTTGAAGGCATGTGCACACCCGTGAGGGCCCATGAACACGCCTATGTGCAGCCACGCCCTGTCCGCCCCACACTTGTTAAAACACACATGTAAGAACACGCGCTCACACATACATCTTCAGCCATCCTTATATGCAGCACTGGATAGATGCCCTTCCTTTTGCCTGGAAACAGCCCATCCACCCACAGCTCCAGATAATCGCGGGGGGTAAACCTCAGTGTGTTTCCGGGCGGCACAGGGGCCCAAGCCCTGCTCTGGCTCTGACCCTTCCAGGAAATGCACACTAGTCCCACCACTGCCACCCCCTCCTAGAAACACTTCCTTCTGCTTGGCTTCCTGGATATCACAATGCTCTGCTTTTTCTCCTATCTCACTTGGCCCCCTTCCGAGGTCTTTTTGCTGGGTTATTCTCTCCTCTCCAGCCTTTGAACCTGCAATGTCACCTCCCCAGCTCCTCCTTGTGCTTCTATTTTCCCTAACGCCCTGTGATCTCATCCGGCCTCATGGTTTTAAATCTCATCTTTGGCTCATGCCTTCCAAATGCACACCTCCATCCTGGAACTGCCTGCCCCCCTTGCCACCTAACCGCAGACCCCTATCTAACTGCCTCCCAAATCTCCTCTTGGGTGTCTAACAACATCTCAAGTGAACATGTGCTTCCAGTTGCTTGGGCCAAAAAGACTTGGAGACCCCCTTGGGCTCTCTCTTTCCCTCCCCTGTCACACCCGCTCAATCAGGAAGTTTCACTGCCTCTTCCTTGCACATACATCTGGGATCTGACCACTTCATACTGTGCCTACTGCCTGGAACACTTTTCTGTCCCTGCCTCCAGATACCCACGGGGCACACCCTGGCCCAAGCCACTGTTCTATCTCACCTGGATTATTGCAACCTCCTTCTTAACTAAGTGCATTTCTTCCACTTGGTGTTTTGGTGCCTTTGGCTTTCTGGTAGTGGGGGTGGGGAAGAGAGTGTCTGGGGTCTTGAAGCCCTTCCCCTGGAACCTCTTCCTTGTTCATCATGAGCCCAGGGGGAAGATTCCCCCTGGAGCTTTCTGGGTCCCTCTGGCCACAAACAGAGCATGAGACAGGGGTGTGGGGAAGCCCAGGTCTGCACCTGCCCTGCAGATTCTGGGAGAGAGAGAGAGAGAGAAAAAAAAAGGCTGTAAGGGTGGGAAAAGCAATAGAATGAAAGAAGAAATCTGCTTCATAAAGAGTGAAACAGGTGATTTTAACGCTGAGGAAGGAAGGACTAGGAAAGAGCAGTTAGATATATATGGGAACAATTTCCTCTTATCAGAAAGCTCCCAACTGCAGTGCTGACGTTTTCCTAATGAAGGTGTGCATAATGAAGGCATTGTTTTTCTTGGCGTGTACATTATTGTTATAACATGGCAAGTTTAAATAAACTTTTTCCCTCTAAATTGC
Organism: Cryptoprocta ferox; assembly: GCA_028646485.1. Taxonomy (NCBI): domain Eukaryota; kingdom Metazoa; phylum Chordata; class Mammalia; order Carnivora; family Eupleridae; genus Cryptoprocta; species Cryptoprocta ferox. The sequence goes on along the minus strand of CM053570.1, from coordinate 73,245,241 downwards.
AATACATACAAAAACACCAGTGAAGCAGAAGCCATAACCGTTCTTCTTCCATCAAGATAGAAAGTAAAATCAAAGAAAAACGATGCAAAGCTGAGTGGCTGAACGGGAGTCACCCGTGAACGAAAGTTGAAACCATGAAGAGTGACGGGCGTGTCTGGCTCTTCCTTCCCTCTCCATAAAAACAAAGAATTTAGTCAGGTTGTTACTGTATCTTGAGCGAATGCATGTAGATATCCACAGCAGGGCTGCTTATATTTCCTTTCCCCTCCCCTCTCCTCCCCTCCCCTCGCCCTCCCTCTTTCTCCTTCCTCTCCTCTTTCCCGTCCATCCATCCTTCCTCCCTCTCTCCCCTTCTTTAACTATGTTTAAACACATGGGATGCCCTGCCTTGTGCTTGGTGCTTGGGGTACAAGACAAAGACGAAAGAGATAAGAGCTTTGATCTCCGAGAGCTTCAGTCTCGTAGGAGGAGCATGCTTGTGAGCCGGCAGCCCCGTCCTACACCAGATGATTGTGCAAAGTTCTATGAAAATCCAGAGGAAGGAGGGGCGGGGAAGGCTTCACCGAGGAAGCGCCGCTGAGTTGTGTGTGGGGGGAGGATGGATGAGTGGTTGGGGGGGGAGTTGGCAAATCTTTCTAGGAGGAAAGAGAAGCAGATATAGAGGCATGAAGGTCAAGCTTGTGCATTTGGTTTTGTTTGTATGTGTGTATGTGTCTGCGTGTCTGTGTCTGGGTGTGTGTGGACGTCTCTGTGTGGTTATATGCATGTATACGTTTGTGTGTGTGTCTGTGTATGCATATATGTGGTTATATGTATGTGTGTACATGTGTATATGTGTGTTTATGTCTCTGTGACTATATTGCATGTGTGTGTCTGTGTGTGTGCATATGTCTGTGTCTATGTCTCTGTGTGTACATGTGTGTGTGTGTCTGTCAATGTGTATGTGTCTGTTCTGTGTGTGTACATTGTGTGTGTATGTCTGTGTGTGTGTGTACATGTGCACACGTGTGTGTTTGTCTCTGTGTGGGTATATACACGTGTGCTCGTGTGTGCATGCATGTGTGCCTGTGTGTACATGCGTGTGTATCTCTGTGTGCATGCGTGTGTGTGTCTGTGTGTGTGCGTGTCTAGGGGGAGTGGGCCTGAAGGGGTGGCAGTGCTGACGGGTCCAGCCCTGCCTGTCGCCTCAGGAAACCCTGCCCTGTCTGGGGTCCTGTAGCTGTCTCCTCGCTAAAACAAGGCCATCTTGGTGGAGGAGGGGACGCCCCTTCTTGGAGGTCTTGGCCTGGAAAGCAGAGAGGTCATGGCCCTGGGACCTTTTCTGTCCCCTGCACCTGACAGAAGGCCTGGACTTTCCCACCACGGGGGTCTCCCTCTTTTGGGGCTGCTCTGCTTAGGGCTCTCGGGCCACACAGAGACACCGTCCAGGACTCTTGTCGGAGAAAGTTTCCTTTAGTGGCATCTCCTGAGACATGGGAGAATGCCACTGGACACATGGAGAACAGGCCGAGGCATCCCTGGGCTGGCGGCCTCCGAGCCGGGGAGGCCGGGCCCCTGAGCATGTGGCTCTGGACGGGGAGCTCCGGGAGCCACATTCAGAGCCACGTGCTCAGGGGACCCTCGGGTGACCGTGTATTGCATGCGCGCATGCATACATGAATGATTTAGTGAAGCTTTCCTCCCGCCCCTTCAATGAGCCTCAATTTCCCCTCCAGCCTCCATCTGACTCCAGTCTGCTTCTCTGAGCTTGAGTCTGGCACGTTCTTTCCCAGAAGCCAGACTCAGGCCCATTCCGTGCTTCCACCTCCTTGTTCAAGGCTCACGCATGCCCGTAATGCACCTCTGACCCGTGTCCAGTTGCAGGCAGGTGCACACTTGCTAAAATCTCTTATGTGATTCTCCAGATTTTTCCTTTATTAGCAAAGGGGCTCGAGGGACCTCAGACTGCCCTTCTGCATCAGACCAGCCCAGCTGCAGCCCGGCGGCCAGGAGGCCCAGCTTGTGGTATGATCATTGCCCCAAAGTATAGAGAGACGAAGCGGCTTGCCCGGAGCCCCTTAGACCAGTAAGCAAGTGACTGGCTAGAAATGGCTCTGATGTGCTGGGCTGAGATCGTGGGAGTCACCTGCCTAAGTTTGGATTCAGCTCTTGGAGCCTCAGTTTTCTCATCCATAAAATGGGCATATAGTTTCCCCACCTCAGAGGGCTATTGGGGTGGATTCAAAGAGTTAATTCATACAAAGAGCTTAGAAGGGATGTGGCGCTAGAAAGTGCCCCAAGTGTTGGCTATTCCCACACTTGCTGCGGACTCACTGGCCAGATGCAAAGCCATGCGCTTTACTGGACCCTCTCCCTGAATCGTCACAACCAATCTATGGAGTCCTGCAGGTGAGGCCACCAGGGCCTTGAGAGACAGTGCTGTTTACCTCAACCCCCAGAGGTAGGTCCCGCACAGTGGGGTCAAGTGCAGACTCTGTCCCCTGCTCACTCTGGAGCCCTTCTTTACGGAGTGCTTAATCTTCCGATTCCCTCTACCAGCAGGGTGGGGGAGGCAGAGGGGGCCCTGAGGCACAGCTCCCAGTGTAGACAGAGCACGGGACACAGAGCCGTTGGGGAGGAAGCTGTCCGCACCTGCAGACGCCCCACCTGAGCTCCGCAGGTAAGCAAACCTGGCTGGAATCAGGAGCCCGGCCCAGCAGCCCGGCCCCCGCCCCTCCCCGAGGCAGCAACGCTTCTTTTTTAAGTCAAATGTTGCCTGGAAGTCATTGCTTCTGCAATTACCTCAGAAACCCATTGTTTCCTCAGCCCCATTAACATGTCAGATCCTGGCAGCCGCTGACGGGGCAAACACCCCTCCGAGGGCTGCAATTCAATTTAAGATCGCCTCCCCTGCACAGACAGCCTCGGAGCCAGCCCATCTCCAGATTTCACCAAATCGAGGAGAGGGTCTCAGGGCGCAGTTTGATCATGCTGCTTCCTAAATTAAAAACAAAATTGTAAGTGTTAAACATCTTTAACAAGTCATTAAGCCCCAGCCATAATCCAGAAAAAGTCCCTTAATGAGTAATGACATATGTTGTGAGCGCAGTTACCGCCTAATGTTGGATGCTGAGATGGTGTGATGAAATGGCACGATGCTCAGAAGGGATGGATCACCACTAATGGCAGGATAATTCCAGGCTGTTGGGCTGAGGACCCTGGAGGGCAGAGGAGGCAGCCTGAGCCAGGAAGCCAGGCACTCTAGCCTGGACGGGGTGGTCCTCCGTCTCCCCACCTGTCCTGGGCCCCAACCCCGCTCTGTGCACTTGGGGCTGCCCTGTCCCCACTTACAGAGAAGTCAGCTCTGGGCTCTGCCCCAGGTCAGGGTCTGTGGGGATCCAGAGCTTGAGTATTAGCCCTCATGCATTGTCCCACGGTTGTGGGTCCTCCCAAGCAATCCATGTGTCCCTGGCCAAGTCCCTGGGCTCTTGAATCAGCCAAGCATTTTCTCCCAGTCCTATCACAGAGACTCTGCCTTGTCCTTCTGTCCATGCTGGCCTCTCTCTCTGCTGCCCTTTCCTCCCTCCTGGATTCAGGATCCTGCCCTTGACCCCACTACCTGTGTGTTGAGGCTCTGACTTGCTGCCTGGACCTCCATTCACTTTGTGGCCCAGGATCCCAGCTGCGGTGCTCTGGCCCTGGCTGAGACCATCTGATGTTCACTTTCCAGACTCGGAAAGAAAGTAACTAGCTGGCCCTCAGCTCCAAGTCCCAATTCACAAAGGAGAGACCTCGCACAGCTTGGGTCATGTCACCGCCCCCAGGGTCATTGGGTGTGGCCCGCCCCCAGGGTGCTACACAGTCCCCAGAGAAAAGGGCTTCCTTTTTCCTCCTGTGACTTTTTTGACTTTGGCCCCACACATTCCACCCACACACCTCCTCTTTGCTGGGTCTTGTTTCTGTGGTTCTCCCTGCATACTTTCTTCTGGGATTGTAGCGGGACGATGCCCCTTGAGCCAGTGAGTCTTGGGTCAGAGAATCCAAAGCAGACCTGAGCAGTTCAGTAAGGGAGGGGAGAAGCAGGGCAGGGAAGGGGAGGAAGCCAACTGAGGGGATGGCTTCAGGCAAAGGCTGCAGAGGATAGCTTCTGATCCCCCAGGGAGCGAATGAAAGGGACCCTCCCAGGGCACTACCTGCCTGAGCCAAGCTGCAGGTGCTGGGAGTTAGAAGGGAAGCAATCCCACCCCACTCATTCATCTCCTCATTCATTCATTCACTCACTCACTCACATTATTTATTCAATCGCCACACTTTTATTATTTGCTACCAGCCCAACATTGTGCTAAGAACTTTATACACCAAACTGAAAACACATTCACCCCATGACATAGGTGCTATTTTTAGCTGCTTTCTATACGATGAGGAAACTGAGGCCCAGAGAGGTTCCGAAGGTGATGTGCCCAAGGTCATGCACTCCAGAAATTTTGGAGTCAGGGTATGAACTCAGACTGGGTGACTCTGAGAGAAGAGCTGTGCCGAATATATATATCTTTTCATTTTCATTTTCTTTTTCTTTTTTTCCTAAACCTCAGGCCTATACAAATATTGGAGACGGCCTAGCTAAATACTAACACGCTGGTCCCCAAATAAACGCAAGTCATTTAAATTTTAACAGCCAATAACAACTGGAATTTCAGAGCTGGGAGGTAGTTACAAGGTCTCCCAGCTTAACCCTTGCGTCCCACAGATGAGGAAAACGAGGCTGAGGGGAGAGGTGTCTTGTCCGAAGTCACTAAGCAGGGGCATGAAGGCTGCCGTGACGGAGGGGCGCAGGAGAAGTCGCAAAACCACGCTGTCCTGTTCCAGGGCGTCCGCTGCTTTCACAAGAGCGCAGAAGAAATCCTCACTGTGCGGCTTCCTTAGAAACAGCAGAGAAACATCGCCAAAGAGGACGATGCCTGACCATGCATTCAAAACCCCACACTCACAGGGACTCCCCGCAGAGTTCTCTCAGCTGCTGCCAAAAGGGAGGCATGGGGCCCATCACTGGCTGGGGGCGGCTGCAACCAGGTGAGGCCTGCCTTGGGCCCAGGGTGCTCTCGGCTCATGCTGGCTGTCTCCTGCCATGCCTGTTGACCTCCTACCCCACTTCTGGATCTTTCCCTTCTGTCAGTCCCCCATTCTAAGCTCGACCCATGTCGTTGATCCTTCTGCTTCTGTGGCTCCTTTGTACCTAAGAACTTCTTGGCTGTCCTGCCCTTGGGAGTACTGCTTTCTACCTCTGATGACTTTCCAAAGCGGGGCCTGTGCGAGATGCTCAGAGGTCATCATTGCCTACATGTCTAGCACCGGAAGCCTCTCAAGGACCTTTGGTGTCAGAATAGTGCCTGGGGACCAGCTGGTTGTGGTGACAATTAAAGGGGGGGGGGTCACATTGAGGCAGAGTCACAGGCTAGCAGGAGATGGTGGGGTGCTGGGGTTGAGGACTGGACTGAGTCAGAAATAGTTGCCACTTCCAGCCTGATAAAAGTCTGCTGTGTGACCTCAGGAAAATCCCTGCCCCTCTCTGAGTGTTGAGTGGGATGGGCTAGGATACTTCCAAGCACACACTTCGCTGATTCTCTGGACTGGAGGAAGAGGCTGCATTCTATAATCTCTGCGTTTTCTCTTTCACATATTGACCTTAGGGGACATCCCCAGGCCTCAGCTAGAAAGTGTTACTCAGAGGCCTACCCTGGGAGAAAGCTGCTGACCAGAGATTTCTTGTTCCCTGCTTCTGAGCATCCGAAGTGGCGGATGGAACGGGCTTCTCAGAGCCATCCGGTGCCCACAGCATGCTGGGCAAAGGGCTTATCGGCTACCACGGAGCATCTCCCTGACCATCCGCCCTATGGAGGTCGCCCTCCCATCCTGGGACCTGAAGAGGGACAAGAAAACCCTCTTTGTTCTGGCCAGACAGTGTAGAGCCTCGTTGCCATGGCAGCCACAGCCATTTCCTCCAGCTCTGAGTCAGGGCTGAGGCTCAGCTGGGCCTGGGCGCGGGCCTCGAGGAGCTGGGAGCAGAGGTCAGCCTTGTATGTGGGGGGTCTGAGTCACTGAGACCCCAGCAACGCACTGGCAGAAGAATGAGAAGTTGGCAAGCACCAAGGTGCCTTCCTGTCATCCAAAGCTGGGCTGGGGAGCTGCCAGGGGCTGGGGCTGGGGCCTGAACTCAGGGACACAGCTGCTGAAACGGGGCTGCCAGGATGCCGAAACCTGTCACAGTGAGGCTGGCACAGGAGTCTGGCCTTGCAGGGGCTATGGAGCCCTGGAGAAAGTGGTGGAGAGAACCTAGGGGCACGGGGAGGGGAAGGAAGGAGACAGCATTCCTGGACCTATCAGACCCTGAACTAGAGATGGGGACAAAGAATTCAGAGGCTCCCTGCTGACTTGTCTCTCTCCCTTATCTGTTGAGACCTGTGGGGAGTGAGGCTGGGGCGGGAAGTTTGGAAGGACGAAGAGTAGATTCTAGGACTCCCAGGAATTGATATGGGCTGAATGGGAAGCAAGGACCTGGGTCGGCATCTGGCTTTTCCTCGGCAGGGAACAGAGGTGTTCTATGCTCTGAAATCCCAGATGGCTTCAACTCAGTTCTGCCAGCTACTGTTTGAATGTGTAGGAGATGTTGCCTCTCAAAGCCTCAGTTTCCTCATCTGTAAGATGGGAATCCCTACCTCGGAGTGTTCTTTGAGAACATTAAATAAGATAGTAAACGCAAAGTGCTAGGGGTACTGTTCGCCCACAGGAAGTACTCCATAAATAGTGGTCACTAAGAGTATTATAATTAGGTGGAGCCAGATTAAAATGCCACTTTTATAAGTCAGAAGTGGCTAAATATCAGCAATTTCATCTGATTCAGTGGGGGTGTGATGATCCCTCTGTCTGGGCGAGGCTGTGGGAATTGCTTACAGTTCTGCCACTTGCTCCCTGGGTAACCTTGGGCAAGCCACTCTGCACGTCTGCACCTCTGTTCCTCTTCTGTGACAGTGTCGTGTGCATTACAGGGACAGGTCTCGGGGAAGCACTTAGAGGAATGCCTGGCCCAGGGCTGGTACTAAATAAATGCTTGCTAACTGAATAGACCCGGTCAGCTGGGAGAGCCTGATTTTTCTTCCCATTTACATGAGGGGGATTCATGCAGGTCACATGCCTGGGCTGGAACCACTTTTCCAGGGCTCTGTAGCCCAAGCTGGTATAACTTGGGTCCAGTGAGTGCTCTGGCCATTGCCCCAGCTGCTTGTCCTCTGGAGCCTCCTGGCCTGTCCTGTCCTGTCCAGCCCAGTCCATCTCACCACTCTGGTGATGGTCCATCTGTCTGTCCAGCTGGCAGGGGAGCTAGTCTGCCAGCCCACACTCACTGATCTGTTCTTCTATGTGTTTATTCAGCTGCTTCCTTCCTTCTCTTCCTTCTTTCCTCATAAAGCCAACTTCTATTGGATGCTTGAATTCGATTGAGATGATCTAGAAACCTAGAAATCACTTTTTAAAAGTGAGATCTATTGAGGTATAATTTAAATGCAGTAAGGTTTACCCTTCCAAGGAGTTGTAACGATCTCATATAAGCATGTGGCTATCACCGCGATCAAGATACAGAACACTTCTGTCATCTCACCTTCCATTCACTCCCCGACCCCCAACCAAATTTCTGGCCCTTTGTAGTCAATCACTTCCCTTATCCTCAGTTCTTTGATGGCTACTGTTATGTTTTCTTCACCTATAGTTTCGCCTTTTCTAGAAAGTAATATAAATGGATTCAAACGGTATATATAGCCTTTTGACTTTGGCTTCTTTAACTTAAGTTAATGTGTTTGAGGTTTATCCTTGTGGGTATCTGTATCAGTAGTATGCTTATTTTTATTACAGAATAGTATTCCTTTGTATGGATATACCCCAGTTTGTTTATCCGTTCACTCATCAAAGGACATCTGGATAGTTTCCAGTTGTTGACAATTAGAAATAAAGCTGCTATAAATATTTGCCTACAGGTATTTGTGTGAACATAAGTTTTCCCTGCTCCTGGGTAAATGCTTAGGAGCAAGATGACTGATGATCATAAGGTGAGTTATGTTGAACTTCATGAGAAAATGCCAAACTCTTTTCTAAAGTCACTATACCATTGTGCATTCCAATCAGCAATCTTTGAGTTCCAGCTGCTCTGTATCCTTGTTAACAAGTGCTATTGCCTTTTTAAGATAATTTTGAGCTTTTCCAATAGGTGTGTGATGCTATTTCATTGTAGTTTTAATTTATATTTCCTTAATGACTAATAATGTTGGACATCTTTTCATGTGTTGTGTGTGTATATTTGTGTTCCCATCCATCCATGTATCTTCTTTGGTGCAATGAATGTTCACAATTTCTGTTCATTTTATTTTTTTAAGTTTATTTATTTATTTTGAGAGAGAACAGGGGAAGGGCAGAGAGAGAGAGAGAGAGAGAGAGAGGGAGAGAGAGGGAGAGAGAAAGAGAAACCCAAGCAGCCTCTGCATTGTCGTGGAGCCCGACTCGGGGCTCGAACTTGTGAGATCATGACCTGAGCCAAAATCAAGAGTTGGATGCTTAACGGACTGAGCCACACAGGCGCCCCTCAAAATTTTTGTCCAGTTTAAGATTGAGTTGTTGGTTTTCTAATTTCTGAGTTTTAAGAGTTTTCTCGTTTTTTAATATGTTCTTTATCAGATATGTGCTCTTTGTGAATATTTTTTCCCAATCTGTGGCTTGCCCTTTCATTTCGTAACAGTGTCTTTCAAAGAGCAGAAGGTTTTAATTTTGTTGAAGTATAATTTACCAGTTTTTTTCTTTTATGGATCCTGCTTTTGGTGTCACATCTGTGAAGTCATTTCCTGTACCTAAGATTCATCTTTTCTTTTTTCTAGAAATCTTAGGAGATCTTGGGCCATTTTGTGCTCATTTTTACATATGGTACATGGTATGGATCAATGATCTTTCTTTCTTTCTTTCTTTCTTTCTTTCTTTCTTGGCTTATGGATGTGCAATTGCTCCAGCACTATTTGTCAAGTTATCCTTTCTTCATTGGATTGCCTTTGTACTTTTGTCAAAAATCAATTGACCATATATGTAGGAGTCTATTGCTGGACACCATTCTGTTCTGTTGATCTCTGTGTTTATCCTTTTGTCAATAGCAAATGTCTTGATTACTCTAGCTTTATAGTAAGTCTTAACATCAAAGAGTGTGATTTATCCAACTCTATCCTTTTTCAAAATTGTTTTGGCTTTTCTATTTCCTTAATTTTTCATATAAAATTTAGAACCAGCTTGGTAGCTTCTACAAAAAATTTGCTAGGATTTTGATACGGATTTTGCTGAATCTATAGATCAGTTTGGGGAAGGTTTATATCTTAACAATATTCTTCCAATCCATGAGTAGAGCACATCTTTCCATCTATTTAGGTTATATTTGAATTTTCCATCAGTTTTTATAGTTTTTAGCATATAGATATTGCAGTACTTTGCTAGATTTATAACAAGATTTTAAGCATTTTGGTACTATTATGAATAGTTTCTTTAAAATTTTAATTTTCAGTTGTTCATTTCTGGTATATAGACCAACAGTTGATTCTTGTATACTAATTTTGTATACATTGACCTTGCTAAGCTCACTAAAAGTTTTAGTAACTTTTGTGTAGATTCTTGGAATTTTTGATGTAGACAATTGTGTCCCAGCAAATGGAGACAAGTTTATTTCTTCCTGTCTATCTACATGCTTTTTATTTCTTTTTCTTGCTTTATTGCCCTGGCTATGATCTCTAGTACCATGTTGAAAAATAGAAATAATTTTTGATTCCTCTTTTTTCTTTTTGCTCTACTTCCATCCAGTATATCAGTCTTTGTGATTAAATTTCCAAAATATATCCAGAATCTGAACACTTCTCACCATCTTTTCTGCTACAAGCTCTTTTGCCTAAATATAGCCACCATCTCCTCAATGCTGTCCCTACCTCTCTCTCGTCCCCTGTTGTCCATTCTCTACAGAGCAGCTGAGGTCAAATTTCTATTCCGATTAGAACAAAACTCAAACATCTAACCACAGCCTGTAGGGTCCTATAAGAGTTGCCACCTGCCCTCCTCTCTGACTTCATTCCCTTCACTTCCTGCACCTCAACCATAGAAGCCTTCTTATTGTTCCTCAAACATGCTGAACATATTCTCACCTTGTGACCTTTCTACTTGCTTTTCCTCTGTCTGCTTCCTTTGAATTGTCCCAGTTTTGCTTCAAATGCCACCCCCTCAAGGAGGCCTTCCCTAACTCTCTGCATGAACACAGACCTGCCAGTTGCCCCCTAGCTTGTTATTCCAATTTTATCTTCCTCAGCACATAACAATGCTTAAAATTATGTTTATTTTCTAATGTAAGCCTTTGTTTTCTAACCTTTTCCACTAAAGGACAGGGATTCTATCTATGTTGTGTGCCCCAGGCTAGATCAATGTCGATATATCAGTGAGCAACTATGACATATGTAAGTGTTTCTGACCAACTTCTTTCAGCTTTATGACCCTTTGAATGAGTGAGATGCTCTCTCCAACTTACTCCTCAACAAACTGGGTGCACTTCTTAAGAGAATGTTGCTCACATGTATTGAGTCTACTTCCTGAGCATCTATGCACTCCTCACCTGATAACAGTTTGACTTTGGCTGCCATCACTTTTTCTGGGAAAGGCAATCTATGATATCCTTAAGACAAGTCCAGTGCAGTCTGCATTACCAGAAATCGAGCTTTTGCTTTTATTGCAACTGATTTCTCCTTCTCTGATGAACTCTCTTTCCTCTTGGGTTCTGAGATACTGCATGTGACTCATTCTCCTCTCATCTGTCAGACTATTCCTTTCCCCCGTCAGTGGTAGATTATTGTTTCATTCTCCTTATCCTTAAATATTAGTGCTCCCTAGAGTGATGGTGTGGACCCACTGCCTGCTCATCTACCCTTTTGATTTTAACTGACTTTTTACATGCCAAGTGATTCAACAACTATTTATGGGGCTCCCAGTAAGTGTCAGACACTGGGAAGATACAGGTGAGAAAGCCAAGCATGGTCCTTGCCCTCTCGGAACTCATAGATCAGAATGTATGGCCAACAGCCACATGGCCATTGTTGCCTCTCCAGCATCTAATCTAATGTCAGACACCCAATATATATTTGGTGAATGAGTACATACATGGAGTAAAGAGACAATCAGCAGGAACTACACAAATATTTATATAATTATAATGATTACAAGTGCTATAATGGGGAAATACAGGGAACTATGAGTATGTAAATCTGATTAATCCCATCTAGTTAGGATTGTGACTCCAGGGAAACCCTCAGTAAGGAGACACATAGGCTTAGCCCTGAGAGATGAGCAGGTGTTGGTGAGTCAAGTGTACATACTGGCAAATTAGAAGATCTTATCTGGTGGTGGGAAGCTAAGGAAATGCCCAATCTGATGGTTTCTGTTTCTCAATGAACTGTATGGGAAGTTTATCCACTGAGAATGGAGCGCAGGTGGAGAGGAGATTAGAGGTTTGCAGAGAGAAACGAAGGTGTGAAGAGTGTGGAGAATCGAGGGGTGAGCTTAAATGTAGTAAGATTTCTAAGCATTCCCCTCTGAAGTAGGGGGTCATTGCTTCATGGTGATTCCAGGATGCCCAGCAGTGTGACTTCTTCAATGCGCTCAGCTCCTTGGATCAAGTTGTGAAGAAGGGACAGTTGGGCTCATTCAAGTTTGGACTCATCATGTGAGTGTAATGGTCAGAAGAATGGGCAGGGGAAGTTGAGGACATTTAAAAAAAAGGGACTATGATGACAAATTACGGAATTTAAGCAGGCAAGTAAAGTCAGGTACGAAAAGAATCTTGATTTAGCTCAGGACAGCAGGGTGTTGAGTTTAAAATACCCACTTCCCTATACACTCTTTCATCTAGACTGGCATGTGAAAGAGTTCTGGCCAATGACATATATGCAGAAGTTCCTTGGTGTGACTTTTCTGTGGTTTTTTTAAAGAAGAGAAAAACTCATGTGGGATGTGCCTTCTATTCTTTGTCCTTCTTCATTCCTAGAGTGAGATGGAGAGGCTGGAGGCGAAGCTACTCTGTTGAGATCATGAGTGTATCTGTTAGCCATTGCCACAATAATGCTGAAAAACAAACTATCCCAAAGCTTAATGTCTCATGAAACTCCCAGTTGTCTGCAGTTCAACTGATCTAGGCAGGGCTGGTTGGCCGGCACTGCTGCAGGCTGCAACAGCTGGGGTGGCACTGCTCCAAGTGTCCCTTCTCCTCCCTATAGGGCATGCTCTTCTCACGGGCAATGGAATAAATCCAAGAGGACAAGTGAGAATGCACAAAGTCTCTTTTAAGGCCTAGGCATATAATCACTTTCTGCCTCATTCTATTGACCAAAATATGGATAAACCCAGGACCAATGAGTGGGGACATATTTCTCTCCTTTAGTAGAGAAATATGCAAAATCACATGATAAAAAGCCATGGCTACTGGGAGAAGCAAAGCAATAGGCTCAGTAATGCAATTTACTACAATGGTGGGGGGAAAGGTACCCTCAAAAAATGGCAGATCAGGAAGCCAAAAGGAGTCTGATGACTTCCTTAAGCAGCCTACATATTGTTAGGGTAGGAAAAATCAATTCCTACTTGGGTAAGTCACAGTATTACATGAGTACAATTTCTGAGTTACACAGGGAGCTTAAGGATGGGAAGAAAGTGGAGAGGCCACTGGTTGGAGCCTTGTGAGATCGAAGAAAGGTGCCAAGGAAAGAAACTCAAATGGTAATACATTTTGATTGGAGAGTGGGTATTTTTAATGAGTGATTTCAGAGGTGGTGGAGTTCCTGGTGGTGACAGGTCCTGAAGGGTGACAAGTGTGGAAGAGAGGACACTGGAGATGAGGAGGTCAAGAACTGACAAGCCAGCTTGCGGGAGGGATTCCCCATCTGGACACTCAAGACATCACGAATGCATTGGGTGGGTAGAAAAAAGGCTGGGATCCAGGGTCTGAAGCCTTCCCTCCATGAGAATGAGTGGTCAGTAGAGAACTGGAACAAGAGAGAGACGGTGGGATAGTCAAATGGCAAGGGTCTCAAAGGAGGGAGGGGGTTATAAGAAGATGGGGGAGAAATGAGGATGCCCATTTTCATATTTACCATGTAGGCTGCCCCTTGAGATGTGGACACACAGAACAAACCCTCCAGATGTTTGCATTTCACGACACCCAGGCATTTCCAGCTCAACATATCTGAGGCCGCGCTCACCATATTTCTCTGTAAACCCACCTCTCCTCCTGCTACCTTTCCAGTGAATGACCTGTCACCCACTCACCCAAACCAGAAACCTGGGGGTCCTTCCAACGTCTCCCTCTCCCTCAGCTTACCATTACATCTTACTCATTTTATATCACAAATATGTTCCAACCCATCCCCTCTTCTTTGTACCTTATTGCAGACCTCCATCATCTCCTACCAGTTCCTCTGCTTCATTCCCCTAACCATGCTCCCCGCCTCCAGTATCTCCCCATGAAATCCATTATCTGACACCTCAGGGAACCACTCCAATGTTGGCTGAATCTGAAATCACACTCTGTGCAAGAGACGGATCATGAAATACCTGCTTTGTCTCTCAGACTCATGAATATGAAAATGGATTCCTGAAGCTAGCAGGGTGGGGGAGTAGGTATAAGGGATAAGGGTGGGTTGCCCTGAGAGGCAGGGGCTCACCCAGGGAAGCCCAGGCTTGTCCAGTCTTGGGACAAGCTGAGAGGCGAGTGGTCTCTGTACCCCAACTGGATGGTCTCAGTTGTGGGGACCAAAATAGCCTTCCATTGCTAGCTGCCTTGGAGGTCCCACAATCGTCTGAGTGTGGGACAGTGAGCGTATGTCTCGAGGAGAGGCCGGGGGGAGGGGAAGCCAGATGGCAAGATGTGGGGGGTGAAGAGGGTGGGGAGGGGCTGGCGGCAGCTGGGAAGGATCAATGGCTTTTCCCTTTCTGTGTTTGCCTGTGTTGCTATCCCCGCTCAGATGAAAGAAATTCAAATAGTTATTGATTCGCGCTGAGGGGAGAGCATGGGGATGCAGTCGGGCTTCCTTCCAGCTGCACCCAGCCCCAGCGTCTTCCCCTGAGCCCATGCTCCTGCCTCCATCCTATTCCCCTGCCCCTGTCCCCACACCTACCCCAGTCACGTGCGGTTAAAAATACTTCCCCACACGCTCTTTCATTCAGAGCGGATATGTGAAGCATTGTGGCCAAGGAGATGGAAGCAGAAGTTTCTGAGATGTGAGTCCAGACCTCCTCCCCTGCCCCTTAGCCTGAGGTAATGGAGACAGATTTGAGCAGGGGTCACAAAACTGGGGGACCCGAGGCCAGTGCCAGCCTTCCCTGCCCCAGGAAGCTAAGAATGGCTTTTACTTTTTTAAGGAGCTGTTAAGGAAAACAAAGAGGCTACAACCCTGTGGCTTGCAAGGCCTGAAGCTTTTACTATCTGGCAAAAGTTTTACTTTACAGCAAACCAGGGCTGAGCCCTGGTTGACCCTGTTGTCCTGCTTTTGGTTTTACAGGTGAGTTTCCCCCAAGTCTAAGTATGAGGACCTAGGAGCCGTTGGCTGCCTCCCCCGGACCTCAGCCCTCTGCAATCTCCACCTCCTGAGGGACAGGAAAGGGGTCAGTCCCCTTGGTGAAAGCCCACAGTGACTTTGCAAGGGCTGTTGTGGCCCCAGCCGCCCCGCCCCAGTGGCCTCTTCATTCTCTGGGTAGCACACAGGGATGCCTTGACCAGCCGAGGCCAGTCAAGGACTGGCTGCTTTCCAGGAGTGGTTCAGAGGAGCAGTGACTGCAGGGCAGACCAGGGGCCAGATGCTGTGTGTCCCACGGTCATAGGGCGGCCTCCTAGCCTGGGGCCTGTCCCGTCTTCTCAGCAGCCTTCAGGTTTGTTGGCAGGAATGCAGAGCCCCCGAGGCCCTGCGATAAGCGACAGTCCAAGGGCTCTAGTCCCCAAAGTGCTGTCATCCTTGCTGGGTGACTGAGGGTGAGCCACCAAACTCCTCTGAATCTCCACTTACTCAGCTTTAAAATGGGGATAACCAATATTACCTGCAAGGGTCTTTTAAAGTATTTATTATAAAAAATTCTGGTTCTGTATCAGTATTTCACAGAGATAAATGGCCAGAAAAAAATGCACGGTATATACATTTCTGGCCTGCTTCCCACTGTCTGCAAAGGGCATGCGTGCCAGTGTGGGGCTGGCGCCCTGGGCTAGGAAGGCAGGCGCTGTCATGCCTGCTCTTGGGGTCCTGCTGAAGTTCACAGAGTGGGCTTGAAGCCGCTGTCATGGGTCAATGCAAGCAAAGGGTCTGGGGGCACAGCTGCACCCGAGGGTATGCGTATGGAGCGGCCCCTTCTCAGGGCCAGATGCTGGGAGGGAAAAGGCCATGGCTCCTGGGAGGTGCTGAGCTCGCAGCTGACCCCACCCCGTGGGATGTGCAGAAATCAGCAGGAAGGGGCATCGATCGCCATCGGCAGCTGGGCCACGTGGGCTGCCTATCGATTGGAGGCCTGTCTCTCCCCACCCCTGTCTCCCCCTTCCCCTGGCGGGCAGCGAGAGTCCCTATTGCTTACTGCCTCCGACAGCACCTGGGAGGGGAGGGGAGAGGAGGGCAGAGAGAGACCAAGAAATCTTCCTGATCCCCCTGGACAAAGAGATCTGGCAGCTGCACGTAATTCGTGATTTGGGACTCCAGATAATCCTTAATCCAGCCCCATTTGCACATAAATGCAGCGCCTGGCTTCTGACCCCGGGGGTCCTGGGAGCCCTTTGGGGGGTTTGCTCCCCTTTATTTACTCTGTGAGTTTTCATTGGCAGAAAGCCCCTCTGGCCTCCTGGCACTGAAAGGAAGAGGATTTCCCAAAGAAGTCCGTTGCTGGGAATGGAAGAGAATCCCTGCGAACGGAGCTCATCAGTACCCAGGGCTCCAGACGGCAACCCCCCCACCCCCCCATCCCCCGAAGGGCTGGGGCTGGGTTGGGGTGGGGGGATGCCCACGGGGCCGGTGAGGCTGGCCCTGGCGTGGTCTGGGTGGGACCTCAGCTTCCCGGCCCCTGGATACTGGTGTGGGGTGGGGCGAGGGTCCTGGGGTGGGCTAGTGGGGACAGAAAGACAGGGCATCTCAGGATTTGTAGCTGGAGAATTTGCAGCTGCGGAAAGTCAGTCCCCTGATGGTCTTACTTGGGACACAGGTATAGACATAGAGAGGTGTCTCTCTCTCTCTCGACATTTATTGAGAATTTACTGGGTTCCCGGTACTGTACTCAGTGTTTTACAAACATTATGTCATTTTATGCCATAACAACTCTTCAAAGTAAAGTAGCGAAGATTATCCGCACTTTATAAGTAAGGACGCTGAAGCTCTGATAGTTGAAGTGAGTTACTCAATATCTTCGTGGTTATAAGTGTTTGTTCTCCTGTGTATGACTCCAAGACAGGCTGCCTTGGTTTTTACCATTGCTGGCTTGTCTCTCAGACACTGCAGGATGCCAGGTACAGGCTGAACCATCTTCCAGGGCCTTTGGATAGTGGCTAAGCGCTTAGGTTCTGTCGTCAGATGGCCCCGGTTCCAATTCCAGCTCCCCTGCTTCTCAGGCCCTGCTTCCCAGGACTCTGTGAGCCTCTTCCTCGGGTCTGTCCTCCTGGGAGCAGTCCACACTGTGAGGCATGGTCAAAAGGCAGCGGTTTGCGGGCGTTGGGGTCTTAGGTGTGGACAGAGGCAGGAAGCCAGGCTGTGGCATGTGCGGGACTCTGCTGAGTCCAAGAATTGAAATGCAAATCTGCCTTTCTAGGCCCTTGTGAATATTTATGTGTGAAGGTATTTCATTAGACATATTTTTATACGTTCAGGCTTATGGTACACGGGCCTCCATTTGTGCTCCTGCTTGGGGCCCTTCGGATGTTACGGGTGGCCTGGCTCAGAGTCTAGAGCCAGACTGGCTGCCTGGGTTCAAATTCTGGGTTCTGCCCTTACTGGCTATGTGACCTTGAGGAAGTGACTAAGTCCCTTTGTGCCTCCTGGTTTTTCATCTTTAGAAGAACAGCACCTACTTCATAAGGTTATTGCAAGAATTAAGAAAGATTATACACATGAAGTACTTAGAAGTACTGGCTGGAACATAGTTAATGCTGACATGGATTTAGCTGTTTTCTATCTCAGATGGATGTATTTAGAAGGATCTGATGTGACTTCGTGCGACCCCCCAGGCAGAGCAAGGGCATGGGGAGCGGAGGAGGTCAGGAGGGACATAGAGCATTGCGGTTGAGTGCCGGGGCTCTGTCACTCTCGCTGTGTAACCCTTAGCAAATTCCTTGGCCTCTCTGTGTCTCCTTCCTCATCTGTAAAGTGGGGATGATTTGAACTCTATCAAGATGGAGAGAAGATAAGGATTAAATGAGAAAATATCTGACTGTGCCTGACACAGTACCCAGCGCAGGGTGGAGAGGTGACCATCTTCCAGTTTTTCTTGCAAAACATCCCCATTTCTTTCCATTGTCCTCCCTTCCTTCTCTACTGCTCACTCAGATTTATAGGTACTTGCCTTATTTCATCTGTGTAGCCATGAGGGGTGGGATTTCCAGACGGGGATACCGAGGCTCAGGGAGGGAAGTGATTTTCCTACGACCACACAGTGATCCCTGGAAGAACCAGAGCTTGGGCCACCAGTGGTGGAGAGGACAGAAGGACGCTCCCACCCACTATGCTTGGTGCTCAGGTACTGGCATTTAGTGCCCATGGACACCCCTGGAGGTGGGGAGATTTACATACTCTCCCTCCCCTTGTACAACTGACAAGACAGAACACAAAGGATGTGAAGAGAACTTTCTACAGTAGACTTCTCTCTGCTACCAGTTTTCTGTTTGGGAAAGTGTGATAAGTAAGCATTCCTAAAGCTGGCTGCAGCTTTGAGCAGGTTCATTTTTGCAACCTGATTTCTCACTGTCTCCCAAAGGATGGGCAGAACGACTATGTGATGACTGGTACCTTCCTTCCCTGGATTGGACACCGATTTCGAGAATTCCCCGAGGGGCTAACCTCTCATTTCAATATGTTAATGTGTGGAATCTAATGGCATATTTATTGCTTATGTAGATGCTAGTTATTTACATGGGAAACTGATTTATCTATTAGATAATTAGTAAACTTCAATAATTGCAGAAACCTTTTAGCAATCAGTTGACATTTAATTAACATACAATAACTGTCTTATTAAATCTACATTAAATGCCTATTGGAGTTAATTAAAACTCATACCTATGACTCCACATTCTTTGGGAATCCTCATTAAAGTCCACCAGTAAGAATGCAGATGGGAAAATTCCCGGGAAAGCAGTTTGTAATGGAGTTACTTGAGTCCGTGAACTGGACTCAAACATTTATTCGGCGCCTACTATGTACCTAAAACAAAGGCAGACGAGATAGAAATGGGTCTTGCCTTCAAGGAACATACAGTCTGGTGGGGGATATGGAGATGACTCAAATAGTCACACCGACAAATGTTACTGTGGAACGCTGACAGGTATAATGAAGGGCAGGTAGGCAAGAACAGGAGGATTTGACCTGGTCTTGGGGGTCAAGGTGGCTGCTTGAGCTATCCAGGGAAAGAGGGATGAGAAGGGGCTCCAAGAAGAGGAAACAGCATCTGCGAAGGCTCTGGGGAGGGAGGAAGCATGGCCAGTAGGAGGGACTAAAGGCCAATGTTGTACCAGAAGGAACGAAGAGGAACATGGAGACAAGGAGTGTGGTCCTTCTCCTACATGGAACAACAGAAAGTGGGAATTAGTGTGTGCACGTGCTGGAGCAGCATGATTGGATGTAGGATGTGTGTTTAGAGAAGACATTCTGGCTGCAACTGGGAGAGTGGGTTGGAGGAGGACCCGAATGGGTATGTGCAAACCAGTCAGGACGCTGTTGTAGTGGTGGTCCAGGTGAGAGATGCCAGTAGCTTGGGCCAGATGATAGAAAGTGGTGATGACGGGGAGATGAAATGTTCAACTCTCACTAGGAGCTGGATTGCAAGGGAGAGATTCAGGAGGACCTCTACATGTCTGGCTTTTGGAACTGGCTGGCTGGTGTCATTCATTGGAAGCAGGAACCCTGGGAGAGATTCAGATTTGGAGTGAAGACCAGGATGGTCTCGGATATGTTGAGGATGAGATATCCAAGAAAAGATGTGAAATAGACACATATATAGGCGTAGAACTCGGAAGAAAGGGCTGAAGATTGAAAAGATCCTCATGCTTGGGTTCACTCCAGAGATCCCGATTTAATTGGTCTGAACTGTAGGTGATTTTATCATGCAGCCCAGTTTGAGAACAACCAGTTTGAGTGGGATGCATAGACATATAACTGGGATTTCGTGATCTGCTGCCTTGATCTGAGCATCTGTAGCTAGTTTGGTTCACCTCCACCAGGGCCCATTCTCATCTGCCCAAATATATGAGCTCATATTATTGTTGATGGTATCAATAATATTCATGTCACCCTTGGCACAGAGTGCTTACTGTGCTCTAGGACTGTGCTGAATGCTTTGCTTTTGTTCTTCCATTTGATCTTCACAACAAAATCATGAGCTAGGCAATTATCTCTATTTCGTAGACAAGAAGTAGAAGCTCTGAGAGGTGTATTGCCTTGCTCACTCTCACACAGGTGGTATTAAGTGGATTGGAACCCACATCCATTGGACTCCAAAGTCTTCATCCTTCATCATCACTATGACATACTGCCAGTCCTGTTACAACCAGGGAGAGGTTCTTTAATGTGCCTCTCTCACGGGGGTAGGTCTGATGAGCGGAATGGAAGGATTGAGGATTGCCATATATGTCTAAGGTAGAGTCCTGGTCCTCAGTAAGAAGGAGGGCCCTGGTCCTCAGCATTTTGTTGGAAAAAAAAAAAAGAGGCAAGATTGCCAGTGGCCTCCTCCCTTCCCTGTGAGCTGCCTTGGTTTGGAGCCACAGAAAGCTAACAGAGAAGAAAGAATAGAATTCACATGTATTGAATAGGTCAAGAAACTATCGTAATGGACCCAAATCCACCTATATATTATCAGACCATGTTGAAAAGCCAGCACTTCTCAAAACATATCCTCAAATTAAATGGTATTACTTGGGGATGGGGGAGAAGGGGCTTTTGTGGTTAAATAAGTTTAGACACTGCTGGACTCAGGTCCTTTATTTTGCTTCCATGAAGCTCCAAGAGGGGTGGACAGTACACAGTTTCCTGATCTTATTTAAACCAAAGAATGCATCTTTCCTTTTATCTTTGATTAAAAAAGAGCACCTAGCTCAGAGTTTCTCAAAGTATGGGACCCCCAAACCACCTGCCTAAGAGCAGCTGGAGGGAGATTCTTAAAAATGCAGACTTTGGTCCCCACTCAGACCCTCAGACCCTTCGTGGAAAGCTCCCCAGATGGGGCTCAAGAGAGCTGCCATTTTATCAAATGCACCAGATGATTCTAGTACCCACTAAGCTTTTATAACCACTTTCCTAGAAGGCTAATGTGTTGAGAAACACACTTTGGGAAATGCTGCTATGGACTGGATACATCTTTATCCTCCACGAATTGCTATTTTAAAATGGATATAGCTGCTGTTATAAACAAAATACAAATTTACTCCAATTGTTCCCCAAACCCAGAGTCCTTTTCATTAAACACTGATGTTCTTGACCGGAAGTTGGGGAGCTACATGTACAATCTCCCTTCTGTATCGGGTCAGTGGTGAGGCCTCTGGAAATTAACAAGGGCTTCTCAAAATGTAGGCTAGAGCTGCAGAAACCCCCGACTGCAGGGGCTGTCTAGCTGAGCTCTGGGGGAAAGAAAGGTAACTCTGCCTGTCCGATTTCAATCAGAGCAGTTTTTACTATGATCTGTTTACATTTTATCTGAAATCAGAGTCTAGCTGTTGAAAAAAAATAAAAAAAAGTTTGCTGACCACTGATGCACTTCCGAAATTTGTCAGAGGAGGGATCTGTGACTCAGAGAGGGAAAGGGACTTCTCAAGAGTCGCTCAGTGGGCCAGGGACAGAACCTCTAGAGCTTCCCTGGCCGGCACTTGGCCTGAATCCTGTGCAGAGTGTCAGGTCTGTTAAGATGCAGCCCACGGCCTGTGCGGCCAAAGTCAGCTGTAAGTCAGAGCCGGGACGCAGCCCGAGGAGAGCCCACGTTGTCCTCCTTGGGGCTGACCTCCCTCCCTGGCCTCACCGCTCCTCTCCTCACTGCCTTTTCTGAGCACCTAAGCATATGTATGAAGCGGAAATCAAACGCCTGACTCGGACTTGACAGAACTGCTGAACTAAGAGCCATATAATGTCCTCTACTGAAGGACATCACCTTGTCAAGATAAAGCTTGGTAAACGTTCTGCAGGAAGCCGGGCTTCCAGGGTGGGATCATGTATATTCATGGGGACTCTGAGCCTGCCCACTGCCCCTCCGCCAGCTTCCTGCCAGTCTGCTGACCAGCCGGGCAGCCCTGGGGGCAGTGGAGAGAGGGGAACATGGTTCCTCCATGCCCATCTCTTATTGGGAATGGGTGCTGGTAGGGGCTCCTCTCCTGCCTTTATGGATTTCAAGCCCACTTCCCTTTCCAGCCTTCCTGTTTGCTTTCTCCATACTCTCCAACTTTGGGGACCTACCCAAGGTACCCAGCAAACTCCTAAGTGCGGCATTCAAGGCCCTTTGTGAGCGATGCTGGCCTCCCTCCATGGCACTTCTGTGGACTCCATGCAAGAAACACGCAGAGTGGCTTTCTCTCCTTTGCCCTCACCTCCAGACCCACTTGCACCTCCAGACCCTCTTACACGACTGTGCCTCCTCCCCATGCCGTCCCTGCCTGTGACTCCTTTCCCCCTTTCTCTGCTTGGAGAAACCTCATTGCCTCTTGAAGGTCCAGCTCAAAGGTTATCCCCTCTGAAACATCTCCTGGCCCTTCCAGACTGATCTGTCACTCCCTCTTGGTGGCTACCAGACAACAGCCTGGCATTCTGGGACACCCCTCCTTAACACACTTTGAATGTTAGCTTATATGTCTCTTTCCTTTTCCCCCCCCCCAGAACTCCTTGAGGTCAGGGCAGCACCCCCCAAGAACCTGAGTGGGGACCAGAAGTGTGACCTGATGTTCTGGTTGCGATTCCCGTGTGTAGTCATTTGCTAGGACAGCAATAACGAGTGTCACAGAAGCAGGGGCTTAAGCAACAGGCAGTCTGGAGGCTGGGAGTCTGAGATCCAGGAGTCTGCAGCGCTGGTTTCCTTTGAGGCTTCTCTCCTTGGTTCATAGTGATGGTCTTCTCCCTGTGTCTTCACACTGTCTTCTCTCGGTTCTTGTCTGTGTCCTAGTCTCCTCTTTCTGTAAGGACACCAATCATACTGGCTTAGATCCACCCCAAATGTAACCACTTCCTTAAAGATCCTGGCTCTAGGGGCACTTGGGTGGCTCAGTTGGCTGAGCATCTGATTTCAGCTCAGGTCACGATCTCACAGTTCGTGAGTTTGAGCCCCACGTCGGACTCTGGGCTGATAGCACTGAGCCTGCTTGCCTGCTTGGGATTCTCACTCTCTCCAAATAAATAAATAAACATTGAAAAATAATATTAAAGATCTTATCTCTAAATACAGATACATTCTGAAGTATTGAGGGTTAGGACTTCAACATATGAATTTTGGGGAACACAACTCAGCCTACAACACTACATAACAAAATTTCCTCCACACTTAGCATCTTTTTAAAATGTTTTTTATTTTTGAGAGAGTGTGCGTGTGTGTGTGCGCGAGCATAAGCCAGGAAGAGGTGGAGAGAGAGGGAGACAGAATCTGAAACAGGCTCCAGGCTCCATGCTGACAGCACAGAGCCAGATGTGAGACTTGAACTCACAAATTGTGAGATCATGACCTGAGCCGAAGTCAGACGTTCAACCATCTGAGCCACCCAGGCGCCCTCAAACTTAATGTCTTAAAATGGCAATGGTATTATGCTCATAGGTTCTGTGGGTCAGGACACTGTGGGGATGGCTTATTTCTGCTCCACAATGTCTGGGGTCTTGGCTAGGACAATTTGAAGACCGGGGGCCAGAATCCTCTGAAGGCTCATGCACCTGCAAGACTAGCATGTGGGCCAGGGTGCCACAAAGACTGGGATCAGGACCGAAATGCCTACAGGTGTCTTTTCCAGGTGTCTTGGCTTCCTCCCAGCATGGCGGCCTCCAGGGAGTTGGGCTTCTTACCTGGTGGCTCAGGGCCCTAAGAGCAGATGTTCTAGTGAACAAGATGGGGCCGCGTCATTGTTTTGGATCCAGCCTTGGGGTCACACAGCCTCACTTCCCTTGTGCTCTAGGGGCTGAAGCAGTCACACACCCATGCAGATTCTAAGAGAGGGAATTAGGCTCCACCCACCCTTTGATAGGGCCCTGGGAGAAGAGCATGCTGGAAGTGGAGCATCATTGTGGCCATCTTTTTAGAGAATGCAGCCCGCACCACTGACCTAACCAGGATTCAAAGGGATGCAATGCAATCATCATTACAGGACATGCTGGAGTCAGCTGGAGTCAGGGGTAAACAACGCTGGTTGCCTTGCTTTCCTTGGAACATTATTTTGCTCAGACATATGTTTTGGGGTTCAGTGTCTTTAATCTTCACTTTTACCTGATATAACGACCACACCTATCACCTGCCACCCATCACATGCTAGCTGTGCAGCTCTGGGGGTCAGCGAACTCGCAGAGCATTCAACACAGGGCCTGAAGCATGGTCAATACCCAGGGTGTTTGAGTTCCCTGTGGGCTGAGCATTTAGAATCATCTGTCTCATCTGCATGCATTTCTCTGGTGCCTTCAGGGGGCCCAACACTATGCTTAGCCTCTTACCTATCATTTGCACAGTGAACAGTATTTGTGGATTTTGTCATTCAGCAAACACGGTCATTGTTCAGTCATTCAACAAATGCCATGACGGAATCCATCCCAGGGAAAGGGGAGGCTCTTGGCAGAGGGGGCCGCTCTCCAGCAAATGCCATGTTCAAGACGCATCGGGAAGAATTCTAATAACATCCGTGGGTTTCATTTTGCCCATTACGACACCATTATATTTTAAAGCTTGTCTTTCTAACTCTCTTATTTTTCTTCTAGACTGCGCGCCTGCTATATGGCTCCAGTTTCTCTAACCATTAGGAGGGTATTATAGTTACTCAAGATTCATCTATCATTTTATGAGCCTCTTTCAAGAGAGGAAATAACAGGTTGTTTCAAGTGTGAAGTGACGGCTCGCAAAGCCCCGTGGAACAGGCGTCCTGCTCCCTGGGGACCAGCCAAGTGGTGTTTATCTTTGACACAATAAGCAAAAGATCAGAAATGATTACAACCAATGGCAGAGTAAACAAGCCATCCGCAGCAAAGGGCACCTGCCCAAATGCCGGAAATTGGATCCACACGCAGCTGCTGATTCCAGACTGTGGCCCTGACAGCTCCTTCGCGCCTCCAAGAGTGGTAGAGGGTGGCAGGACGCAGGCTCACCCCATTCCTGCCCTAAATGCCTGGGCAGGAAGGACCCAAATTGGAATCCTCTTAGGGGCTTGTGTCCCCTTGGGCTTAAGTCCAGCCTCTTTACCCTGGCTCAAAACCCCTCAGGATCTTGTCTATGGAATCCACTGTTTGTCCCCATTGCCTAGAACAATGTCTGGCATAGACCAGACATTCAGTAAATATTTGTGGGCAGAGGGAATGGATGGTCCGGCCCCTGCCTACCCCTCTAGCTCCATCTCTTGCTTCCCCCTCCCTATGGTCTTTACTGAATTCCTTTTAGGTACTGGAATGCAGCCCCTTTGCTTCCCTTTCCTTTGCATATTCTGCCCCCTCTGCTTAGAACACTCTCTTTCCCTCTTCCTGGTTAACTCCACACCCTCCATAGGTCTCAGCTCAGATGCCCCTTCTTCCAAGAAGCCCTGAGCCCAGTGCTCCTGGGCCCACCGACCACAGTAGCACATTTTCTTTCGGAGCCTCCCGTCCATCTCTCCCCCTGGGATGTAAGCTCTCTGAGGGCAGCAATGGTGTTTTGTTCACTGTCAACCACCAGAGACTCACGTTTCCCTTCCACAGGGTACCTTTTTGCTACACGAGGGGAGCTGCTCAGCTGGAAATTGCACTTCTCAGCTTTCCATCCACATGACTGCCCTCCGGAGTGGTAGGTGAGCGGGAACAATTTGTGTCCCTTCTGGACCAACGCAGTTAAGTAGGGGGCACCTAATCCTTCACACCCTCTCTCTTCCCCTCATCGTTGAGCTGGACACAAAGGGTCTAGGGAAGAGCTCTGGAGAGGTCCTAGGTGAAAGGCACTAGATGGTTTCTGAGCTCCCTGGGAGAGGTGATCAGATGCAACATATGCACTGGACGTTGCGCAAGTGTCAAATAAACTCTTACTATGTTAAGCCACTGATATTTGGGGGACCCTCATTGCAGCGGCTGGCATTTTGGGAGAAGCCCACACTCCTTTCTGAACATCAGGACGCTTCAAGGTATGATTTCTGCTTCTCTTTTCCATCTCGCTTTCTTTCTTTCTTTCTTTAGTGTTTATTTATTTTTGAGAGAGAGAGAGAGAGAGAGAGAGAGAGCAGGGGAGGGGCAGAGAGAGAGAGGGACACAGAATCCAACGCAGGCTCCAGGCTCTGCGCGCTTTCAGCACAGAGCCTGACACGGGGTTCGAACACACGAACTGTGAGATCATGACCTGAGCTGAAGGACGCTTCACCAAATGAGCCACCCAGGCACCCCTCCCATCTTGTTTTCCCTCCTCTCTCATTTGTGCCCAGGCATCTCTGCATCTAAGACTTGTTCGGGCCTTTCCTCCCATTAGGACCTGGCCAAATTTCAAGGCTCCACCCAAATGCCACCTGTTCCTGGAAGCCTACCTAGATTATCTTCTGGAATCCCACAGTCCCTTAGCTGTGCCTCCCTTAGGATTTCTCTTAGCCTGTGTGTCCCTAAAAGCACAGCCTGATGAACGGACTCTTGTGTGTTTCGTTTATTTAGAAAGTGGTACCAGGGAGCATGTGTGAGGGTTCAGGGGAGTGAAAAGAGGAAGGAAGGAAATCCAGTACAAAAACGGGTTGCTGAGCTGACCACCATCAAGGCCTTAAGCAATGAGTCCTGGGGCTGTCTGCCTGCCCGAGGGAATGAAAGGTAGCCCCACAAGTACTAACTACCTCCCCTTCCAGGCTGCTGTGTGTCCTGAGCGGGTTTCCTCTGATACGTCTCGTGGCTTCAGAGAAGGCTAGAGCAGGAAGTGTCACAGCCTCACCCCTGGCTCTGTCGGGTTGCACCTGCAAGGAGCTGCTCCAAGGCTGTGTAGAGCTGGTCACTCAACAGAAGCAGGAGTCACAGGGGTGCAGAGAGGTGCTGAAGTGACACATAAGAAGTGACTCACGTATGGCCTTTCCCCAAGTCTACCTGCGATTACCATTTTCATGAGCATAGTGTTTTTATTTGTCTAATTTGGGGATTCTTTTATTATTATTAAAAATTTTTAAACTTTATTTTAGAGAGAGAGAGAAAGAGCAGAGGAGAGGGGCAGAGGGAGAGAGAGAGAATCCCAAGCAGGGTCCATGCTCAGTGCAGAGCCCGACATGGGGCTTGATCCCACAACCCTGGGATCATGATCTGAGCCAAAATCAGGAGTCGGACATTCAACCGACTGAGGTACCCAGGTGCCCTTGTCTAAGTTGTGGATTCTTGAAGGTAGGAATTCTATTTATTCCCAAGTCCTAGTGTGTGTAGGGCTCAAAAATGACAAATGAATGAATGGATGAATGAGTGAATGAATGAATAAATGAATGAAAAATTTCAAATGATTGTTTTTCTCTGCAGTGGGAAAATTTAGACCATGCCCAGGGAAAATCCTCCTTTCAAGGGGAATTACTAGAGGAGGGAGCAGGGTAGTTACACCCAGAGAAAATCCTGAACAAAATAATAATAATAATAATAATAATAATGATTGCTAATATCAACTTGGTGTTTACTATGTGCCAAGAGGTTTACACTCTTTGTATGAGCTTACTGGATTCTCACAACAGCCCAATCAAGTATTGTCATATTATTCCCAATATACAGATGGAGAAATTGAAGAGGAGAGGTTGAACAAATTGTTCAAGGTCCCATAAGCAGGAAGGCTGGGATTTGCATCTGGGAGGTGGTCTGATTCCCGCATCTGCATCTGCGTGCACACGATCACATGTGTGGCAAGGGGTACACCGGGCAGGGAAGGTGGCTGCCTGGGATGCCTGTACCACTCAGACCCTGCAAGCTGGAAGGGGCACGGGTGTGCTGGGATTTACATTTGCAAAACCTTCTAATGAAAGTCTGCAAGTGTAACATTCTTATTAGCTCTTGCCTCTGCCCGTAAAGGAGGGATAAAAAGCGCAATTTTATCTTGAGTGTTTTGCTCACTCTCTTTTCTTGCAAACCAACAAGAAAAAAAGCATACTGATTTGAATAAGAGGCAAAGGATCGTCACAAAAAGAAATACAAAGTATCAATAAAGAAGTAAACACCTTTACTGTAAACAAAAAATAAGTTAAAGCAATAGTATGCCTCCTCCCCCCATCTGCAAATCATACTTCTTCTTCTTCTTCTTCTTCTTTTTTTTTTTTACTGTGTGGGTGTAGCCTGGGTTGGCCAAGACCCCGGGGAACAGGTTCTTCCATTCACCTCTGGTGAGTCCTTCCAGAGGTAATTTGGCAATACATATCAGAAGTCTTAAAAGTTTGCACATGCTTTGATCCCAGCGGTTCCTTCTGGAACAGACTGTAAACAAACAGGCCAGGATGTGCGCAGAGATTTCATTATAAGTGTATTTACCGAGACATTGCAGATGGTAGTGAAAAAGGGAAAGTAACTGGAATGTCCAATGGTTCCATATCACGGTGGATCATGAGGCTGTCAGTAAAAATGATGTTGTGGAATAATATTTAATGGCATGGAAAGATGTACATGATAAAGTGTTCAGTGAGAAAAAGCAGCTTACAAAACAGATGAACTAGTGGAGGTGATAAGACGTGTATATAAACAACTCAAACAGGAGTGCTCAGAAGGACTCCAATCAGCCTACTCACAGGAGGAGAAAAAAACATAGACTCCGGTAACCAGATTGTCCCGAGTGATACCTCAGTTCTGCTAAAAAGTAGCTAAATCATTTCAGGGAAGTGCCTCAACCTCTCTGTGCCTTAGTGTCCTTATCTGTAAAATGGGGATTCATACTGGCACCTACCTAAATAAGGCAGCATCTGTAAAGTGCTTAGAAGTGTACTGGGCACCTGGTAAGTGAGAGTTTGTTAAGCACGAATTTTGGGGGCTATATTAGAAATACAAGGAAAGGCCTACAGAGAGAGAAGCTCATTCTCTTGCAGGACATGAGGGCCAACCTCCGAGAGACAGCTGCACTCACTTGTCTGGGCCCTGAAAGGAAAGAAGGGCTTCCAAAGGTGGAGAAGGAGCAGGTTGAAGGCCGTCCTTGCCCAGTTTTCCCTAGGAGGCCAGCTATAAGGCTTTCCCTGAAAGGAGGCTAAGAGGGTCCTCTCTACTGAGCCACACTGGGCCCAGGATGCACATGGCCTACCGTGGGGAGCTGCTATCTCAAACTTGACTATCCTGGTCAAGCCTTTCCTTTATGCACTGCACTTCCAGTTTTGTTGAATGAAGCAGGCTCGCCAGGCAAGTCTTAGGACAGAATGTGAACCACCCCCCTCCTCACGAGTCCGTGAGGGCAGAGCTACAGTCTGGGTGCTGGACCCATGGGCAATACAAAGAGGCAGATTTTGGCACAGTATGGGGATGACCATTTTAACAGGTAAATCTGTTCATAACTGAAATGGGCTGCCTGGAGGTAATGAGCTCGCCATCATCAGAGGCATGAAAGCCAAGACTGGAGGACTCTTGGGAAATGGTACAGATAGATTAATAAACTTCTATATTTGCTTTCAACTCTGAGGTGCTACCATGATCATTCATCTTCTTCTTTTTTTAAATGTTTATTTATTTTTGAGAGAGAGAGAGAGGGAGAGAGACAGAGCATGAGCGGGGGAGGGGCAGAGAGAGAGAGGGAGACACAGAATCCAAAGCAGGCTCCAGGCTCTGAGCTGTCAGCACAGAGTGCGACACAGGGCTCGATCCTACAGACAGTGAGATCATGACCTGAGCTGGAGTCTGATGCTTAATCGACTGAGCCACTCATACTCCCCTCATCTTCTTTTTAGAAAACAAATCATTTTAACAATAAAATAGCTCAAATGTGCACAAATGAAGATAAAAATAACGTGAGAGACACTCACATCTCTCCACCTAGATTTAAGAGGCTAACATTTTGCTGTATTTGTTGGAAGCCTCTCTTCTTTTTCTAAGGGAGAAAAATCACAGATCTGGCTAAACTCCCCACACTTTCTGTCCTCCCCAGAGGTGACAATGAGCTTAATGTTGTTGTTTTTTTTTAAGTCACTCCATACCAGTTTTTATGCATTTAATGCATATATATGTCACCATAAACCATATGTAGTGTGGCTCTTTGTGTTCTTAAAATCAACACTAATTGTCTCATACTGTGCCCTTTTGCAACTGATGTTTTCCATTTAATATGTTTTTAAGACTTAACCATCTTGAGGCACGCACTTTTGGCTCACTTAATGAAACAGCCGTACACTGGTAGTTCAGCCTGTGAATGAACTGCACTTGATTTATTCATTCTCTATTTATGGACTTTTAGGTTGCTTCCTAATTTTTTTCTATCAAAATATCTAAAGGTGGAATTGCTGGATCATATTACGTACACATGTTCAACTTTACCAGATGTGAACAACTTACTCTTCAAAGCGGTGTGTGCATTTATAGCCCTGCACCAACAGTGAGAGTTCGTTATTCCTCCCATCCCCCAAGCTGTGTGGTGTGATCAGCCATTCTGATTTCTGAAAGCTGATAAGCATGAACAATTATCTCAGTGATGCTTATATTTACTTTTCCTCCCCACTAGGACCTTCAGACATCTTTGCTCTTGATTAAAAACAAAACAAAACAAAACACAACACTTCCAAGATTTCACCATTATGTATGATATTTGCTATTGGTTTTTGGAAGACAGTTTTTTACCAGGGTACGATTTTCTTCCCAGCTTAAGAGGTTTTTTAAAATCATGAATTAGAGTTGCTGAATTTTACTGAATGCTTCTTCTGAATCTATTGAGATGATCACATGGTTCTTCTGTAATTTGTTAATCTGGTGAATTAACAAGATAGATTTTCATTTTGTTTTGGTACTTTTTAAATAAGTAAAATATTTCAGATATAATTGAAGCTGTGTATGCTCCGCACGGATCTCATTTTTTCCCCCACCTTCCCCCCCAGGCAAATACCACCCTAAATTCAGTGTTTATCATTCTCGTGCATATTTTTGTACTATTGCTACATATGTATGCATCATAAACAATATGTGGTGTTGTTTTGCATGTTTTCAAAGTTTATACAAATGGTATGTTACTATGCATATTCTACGATTTGCTTTCCATTTTGATACTTGAATCTCTAGTTCACTCTAGTTGCTATATGACATTGCATTGTGTTGCAATGTAATTGCCTTGCTGCTACAATTTATCCCTTCTTTTGTTTGGCAACACTAAAGTTGTTGCTAATTTTTCTACTGCAGACAATGGCAAGGATGAATATTCTTATAAAAGGCTCCTTCTGCACAATACAAAACTGCTTTGTTGGGCCATAGGATATGCTCTTTTTTAAAGTAAATATGGCCAAATTGCTTCCCAAAACACACTCTGGAAGTAGAAGTAGAGATCTGTTTTTCCCTATCCTCACCAATACTTGGTGTTGTCAGGCTTTTAATGTTTGCTGGTCTGGCTATAAAATGACATTTCATCCTTGTTTTAATTTGAATTTTCCCAATTTATTATTTACCAAGAAGATGCTATAATGCAACCATGGAGGACTTGGGGGTTGTAATCCGGGAGACACAGAGCAGACTGAAATCGAAAGTGTGTTCCAAATTGCAAGGGGCCAGGGGGGAGTACAGGCTTATAAAGACAAAACCTAGAAGAAGGTCACGTAACTTGGTTTTTTTTTTTTAATGTAATTTATTGTCAAATTGGCTAACATACAGTGTGTACAGTGTGCTCTTGGTTTTGGGGGTAGATTCATATAACTTGTTTTGAAGGAATTATGATTGGTGTGACACAGTTAAACTGACTATCTAATGCAGGACTGGCTATTTGACCAATAGATCTTACATTATTTGTTTCAATCCAAAGTAGAAGAATGTGTCTAGAAGGTGGTCA
Organism: Cryptoprocta ferox; assembly: GCA_028646485.1. NCBI lineage: Eukaryota > Metazoa > Chordata > Mammalia > Carnivora > Eupleridae > Cryptoprocta > Cryptoprocta ferox. The sequence continues at coordinate 73,213,870 of CM053570.1, read as the reverse complement.
AAATGCAATTGACAAGTTGCAATGGACAGAAGTCCAGTTCCTGGTGTTCCAAGAATTGAAACATAAGACATGCGCGTAGGCTCTATTTCTTCAGTCTCCTCCCCACCCTATTTTGGTTGATTCTCTTAGCAATGCTTTTTTAAAAAACTTTTTGGACTCTTCTTTCACATTATTAGTCTTATATATATATATAAAACTATTTGTAATATATAATTATTGTATAATTATAAATAATATATAATAAATAATATATAATTATATATAATATATAATTACCACATTGTTCATATCTTTTGCCCTCCTTTTCTTATTGATTTGAAGACTTAAAAAATATATATATGCGTGAATTCTGAATGCTAATGATTTGCTAGTCGTATTATGTGTTACAAAAATATTCTTAGTCTGTGGTTCGAATTTAAGACACAGGGGTTCTGTCAAATTACAAAGTGAATACTCATGGAAATTACCAGTCAATTTAAGAAGTAGAAAGTTACCAGCTCCAGAAATCCGTCATCCGTTCCTTCCTAATATTTACTTCCCCTCTCCTGGGTGTACCACTGTTTTGGTTTTTATTTATCATATTCTTGCTTTTTTGTATAGTTTAGGTACCCATGTAGGCATCCCTAAACCCTATAGGTTAGTTTTGTCCACTATTGAGCTTTATAGGGGTGAAATCATTTTGTTGTTTTTCCTTTATGTCATGTTTTTTTGATTCAACATGGGGTTATCCGATTCACTTTTGTGATGTGCAGCTATAGTTACTCATTTTCACTCTTGATGCTATTTTAGCCAACCAACATTCCACAATTTATCCATCCTACTGTTGATTTGTGTTTTTCCATCTAGCTTTTGAATATATTTCAAACAATATCACCCGAACATTCTTGTACATATCTCCCGGCGCACACATACATGAGTTTCTCCAGGGACTCTCCCTAGGAGACGAATTTCTCAATCATCAAGTATGCATATCTTCTGTTTTATTAGAGAGTGCCAAACTATTTTCCACAGTGGCTGTTTTAGCTTGTCTTCCACTTTGCTTGTGGTAGCTATTGTTGAATAAGGTTTTTAATTAAAAGGCAGTCAAATCTATAAATATTTATCTTCTTTTATAATGCCTTGTTTAAGAAATCTCTCTCTACCCTGAAGACATTTTCCTCTTTGTTTCCTAAATGTCTAAAATTTTTGCCTTTTCTATTTGGGTTCTTAATTTATTTGGAAATACTTTCAGGGCGCCTGGGTGGCTCAGTCAGTTAAGCGTCCGACTTCGGCTCAGGTCATGATCTCACAGTCAGTGGGTTCGAACCCCACGTCGGGCTCTGTGCTGACAGCTAGCTCAAAGCCTGGAGCCTGTCTTCAGATTCTGTATCTCCCTCTCTCTCT
>CM053570.1:73133369-73212387 GCA_028646485.1 Cryptoprocta ferox | reverse complement strand
AGAAAGCCAATGGTTGTTTACTGTGATTTTCAAAGTCTATATTTCAGTTATATCTCCTCTTTATTCTGAATTTTGGATACTTAAGCCTTTTATCTTTGTTCCTTTGTTCAACCTAGTTGGAAGTCAACTTTATTAGTTTTCTGAAAAGAGAAATAGCTTTTGTCTTTGTTGATCTTTTCTATTGTTTTCTTGCTTTTTTATTTCATTAATCTCTGCTCTTAATTTTAATATTTTCTTTCCTTGGTTCCCATTTATGTTTCTGATCTTTTCATTGGTCCTTGAATTGAACAACGCTGATGTATTTTATATCTTTCTTTTATTTTAATCAGTGTATTTGTAGTTACAAATTATCTTCTAAGTACTCTTCTAGATACATAGATTTAATATGCAACTTTCAGTGAAAAGCCATGCTAAGAGGTGCTTGGGTGACTCAGTCAGTTGAGCGTCTGACTCTTGATTTCGTCTTAGGTTATGATCTTGCGGTCATGAGACTGAGTCCCGCATCAGGCTCTGTGGTGTGTTTGAAGCTTGTTTGCGATTTTTTTTTCTCTCTCTGTCCCTCTGTCCCTCTCCCCTGGTTGCACTCTTTCTCTCTCTAAAATAATGAAAATATTAAAAAATAAAAGCCATGCTAAATATTTTGTGATTTCTATTGTTATGCCCTATTCCACAATGAGTTGCTTAGTAATGCATTCTAAAGTTTCCAGCATGCTTGCTTGTTTTTTATTTGGAATTAACTTTTATAGTTGCTTTCTAATTTGGTTTTATTGTCACAAGAGGAAATGGTCTATAGATATTGATTTTTCTGGTGTTTGTTGACATTTCTTCTGGGTCTTAGTATTATATGTGGTCATTTTTTTGTAAATGCTTCATGTGTACTAGAAAAGAATATATTTTCTCTATTTGTTGGCTGAAGATTCTACATACTTTTATTAGAAGATATGGGTTGATATAATTTTTCAAACTTTTTGTAGTTGAACAATATTTTGTCTGCTTATATATAGTTTCTAAAAGCGGCTTGTTCAAACCTCCCATCATGTTTCTGGTCATTTTTTTCTTTGTTATTTTGTCTGTTTCTTAAATTCGTTATTGTTATATTTCCTTGGTGGGAAGGTTTCTGTATGTAATATATAAGTATATAATATATAATAAATTACATAATATTTTGTACCTTAAAGTTTATTTTGTCTGATATTTAGTATTGCTACAGCAGTTTGCTGTTGTTATTGTTGGTGGTGATGGTGGCCATGATGTATCTTTCTTATGCCTTCATTTCAACATTTCTAACTGATTTATTTCAAGTGTGTCTCTTATAAGCATTTTACTGTATTTAAATATAATTTTATAATCTCTATTTTAGTAGTGGGAATTTTTTTTTTTTTTTACAGTTGTCTTGAAGACAGAGCCTGAAGCAATCCTGGGGTGGGGCATTAAGAGGGAGAGAGGAAAGAGAACCAAAGCAGGGAGAACGGAAAGCACATGTAAAGACTTCACAACAAGCCATAAGACAGTGCTAACGCTTGACAGGTATACTTGCTTCACCTCTTGGTACATCTCCACACGTGCTGTATGGACATACTCATGCCTTGGAAAAGTCCATTGAAGAGAGGACAGAAGAGGGAATTTATCTGCTGCTGGCTTCTTCCTGACTCCTGTCTCTAATTCATCAAAGTTTGCTCCTTGCGGATTTAACGCACCTGAACTTCAGGCTGAATTGCCTAATCCACGCGCTGTGGCATAAAATGTCAACTGAGTGGGAGAAGGCAGAGAATGGGCAGTGGTCTCTGCTGTAGACCTACACGGAGTTGACTGTCACTTGGCAGTGCTGTAGCAGAGCCAGAGGTTGAGTGTCTGGGAGACAGATGAAGCCAAGAGAATGTGAAAGTGTGCACTTGGTGTACCTCCTGCAACATTCATTGTAATTACTTGTATATCTGTACTTTTTTTTGCCACCTTATTATGTTTTCTGTTCTTTGCTTCATATTTTCCCTCCTTTTCCTGCCTTCTGGTGAACTGAGAAAGTTTTTTACATCTTTCTCCACCCTCAACCCTCTTCTCCCTCTGGCAGTTTGGAAAATAGATTGTATTTAAAAAATTTGTTTTTTAAGTTTATTTATTTTGAGAGAGCGCACCTACATACATGGAAGGGGCAGAGAGAGAGAGAGAGAGAGAGAGAGAGAGAGAGGGAGAGAGAGAGAATCCCAAGCAGGTTTCACACCATCAGCGTGGAGTCCAACATGGGACCTGATCTCACGAACTGTGAGATCATGACCTGAGTTGAAATAAAAAATCGGTTGCCTAACTGACTGAGCTGTCCAGGCATTCCAAAGAGACTGTGTTTTTATTCTTTTTTAAAAAATTTTTTTTAAATTTATTTTTGAGAGAGAGAGAGAGAGAGGGAGAGAGAGAGCAGGGGAGGGTCAGAGAGAGAAGGAGACACAGAATCTGAAGACAGGCTCCAGGCGCTGAGCTAGCTGTCAGCACAGAGCCCGACATGGGGCTCAAACCCACGAACCATGAGATCATGACCTGAGCCGACGTTGGACGCTTAACCGACTGAGCCACCCAGGTGCCCCTGTATTTTTATTCTTATCATGGTTATTCTTCAATTTGTGCATACTTAATTACATACATATATTTAACTATGCATTTTTTCTGACAGACTTAAAAGTCATTGGGTATTTTTAGCTTCTTCCAAAACATGACACAGACTTTAGCCCTCTTTAGCTGAACACCATTCCCAATGAATTACGTTGTTTCTAATGATAGTTGTCCTATTAGTAACAAAATCATTTTCTCTTTTTTAGTTAATATTTAATTAAATTGACATATTTTTCCCCCATCTCGTTAGCTTCTTTCTAAACTCCCTTGTCTTCTTGTTGAAGTATACCCTTCAATGGTGTAAGTCACACTATATTCATATTTCCTTAGTTTTTACTTAATGTCCTTTTTGTGTTCCAGGACTCCATCTAGGACACCACATTACCATTAGTTATCATGTCTCCTTAAGCTCCTCTTAGCTGCTGCATTTTCTTAGACTTTCCTTGTTTTTAATGACCTCAACAGTTTTCAGGAGTACTGACTGTTCAGGTATTTTGCAGAATGCCCCACTATTGGCATTTGTCTGGTGTTTTTTCTCATGATAAGACTGAGGTTATGGATTGTTGGGAGGAAGATCACAGAGGTAAAGTGACATTTTCATTACATCATATCAAGGGTACATAACCTACTATCAATATGATTTATGACTATCGATGTTGGCCTTGATCACCGGGCTGAGCTAGTGTTCGTCAAGTTTCTCCACTGTGAAATTTATTCTTCCCCCCAGTCACACCCCTTCCCTATTATATACTTTGGAAAGTCACTATGCACAGCCCACACCTAAGGAGTGGAGAGTTATACTCCCTTTCCTTGAGGGCAGAGTATCTATACAAACTATTTGGAATTATTCTGCGTGGGAGATTTATCTCTTCTCAATCATTTATTAATTTATTCAGTCATTTATTTATATTGATATAGATTCAACTGATTTCCTTAGGTCCACACCTTGTTCCTTTACCCTTTTCTGTGAGGTTGTTTCATACATTTGTAATAGTGTTCGTGTCTCTTGTTATAGTTTCCGTTCTTTTCTGGGATCCCTGATTAATAATTGAATTAAAAATTTGCATACATTAGTTGCATTCATTGTGCTATGAAGTTTTGACAAATGCATGTTTTTATGTCACTGCCATGATAGTATTGCACAGTATCGTTTCACTGCTCTGAAATATCCCCTGGGTTTCATTGATTCATTGCCCTGCTTTACCCCCAAGCCTCTGGCAACCACCAGTTATTTTATTATCTCTGTAGTTTTGCCTTTTCCAGATTCTCATAGAATTGAAATCACACATGATGTAGCCTTTTCATACCGTCTGCTTTCATTTAGCAATGTGCATTTAAGTTTCTTCCAAATCTTTTTGTGGCTCATTTCTTTTTTATTCTAAATAATATTCTATTGTATGGATGTGCTACAGTGTATTTATTCATTCACCTATTGAAGGACATCTTGGTTGCTTCCAGTTTTTGAAGATTTTGAATAAAACTATTATAAACATTCACATACAGGTCTTTGTGTGAATATAAATTTTCAAATCAATTGGGTAAATAGCTAGGAGTGTGCTTGCTGGGTTGTATAATAAGGCTATGTTTAGCTTTGTAAGAGACTGCAAACTGTTTTCCAAATGACTGTACCATTTGACATTTCTACCATCAATGGATGAAAGTTTCTGTTGCTTCACATTCTTGCCAGCATTTGATTTCATGTTTGATTTTTATTATTCTAATAAGTGTAGAGTGATATCTCATTGTTTTAATTTACAATTCTCTGATGGTAAATGATGCTAAACATATTTTCGTATGTTTATTTGCCATTTGTACATATTTTTTGGTGAGTGTCTGTTCAGGTCTTTTGCCCATTTTTAAATCAGGTTGTTTATTTTCTTATTGTTAAGTTTTAAGAGTTTCTTTTGTATATTTTGGAGATATAGACATATGTGTTCCAAATATTTTCTCCCAGTCTGTGGATTGTCTTTCGATTTTTCTTTACAGTGTCTTTCACAGACTAGAACACTTTAATTTTAATAAAGTTCAGTAGATTATTTTTTTTCTTTTGTGGATCATGCTTTTGGTGTGGTATCTAAGATCCCATTGCCAAACCTAGTGTCATGTAGATGTGGTTTGTCACATAGATCTATGTTTTTTTCTAGAAATTTTATAGAATTACATTTTATGTGTAGGTCTATGATTCATTTGGGGTTAATTTTTCTGAAGAATGTAAGGTCTGAATCAAGATTTTGTTGTTGTTGTTGTTGTTGTTTTTAATTTGGAAATCCAGTTGTTCTAGCACCATTTATTAAAAAGACTCTTCTTTCTCCATTGAAATGCCTTTGCTCCCTTTGTCAGAGATCAGTTGGCTATATTTGTGTGGGTTTATTTTTGGGCTCTCTATTCCATTGATCTCTGTATCTATTATTTCCTTTCCTTTCCTTTCCTTTCCTTTCCTTTTTAAAATACAATCCTGTCTTGATTAGTGTAGATTTATAGTAAAAGTTTTGAAATCTGGTAGTGTCGGTCCCACAATTTTGTTCTTCTTCATGTGTTGGCTATTCTGTGTCTTTTTGCCTTTCCATACATATTTAAGCTTGGTTCATCAATATCCATAAACTAGGTTTTTGGATTTTTTTTGGAATTGTGTTGTATCCACAGATCAAGTTGGGAAGAATTGATATCTTAACAATTTGTAGTCTTGCTATCCATGAACATAGACTACCTTCTCCATTTGTTCAGATCTTCTTTGATTTCCTTCATCAAGATTATGTAATTTTTCTTATATAGATCCTGTACATATTTTGTTAGGTTTATATGTAAATATTTCATTTTTCATACTATTATAAATGATTGTTCTATAAGTTTCAAATTTCAATGATTACTGTTAGTATATAGAGAAACCATTGACTTTTGTATATTAGCCTATATCCTGCAAACTTGCCATAATGACTTATTGGTTCCAGGTGTCTTTTTGGTTGTTGTTTGGAATTTTCTCCCTCAAGAATCATATCACCTGCAAAAACAGATAGTTTTATTTCTTCTTTCCAAATTTGTATACCTTTAATTTCCTTTTTTGTCTTCTTGTATTTGTGAGGACTTTCAGTACAAATGATGAGAGGGAACATACTTGCCTTGTTCCCAATGTTAGGGAATTTTCAATTTTTGCCATGAAGTTAAGTTAGTTTGTATTTCTTAATCATATGTCAGCATACATTAATATACTTATAAGCCATTCATATTTCAATTTTTCTGAAAGCACTAACCTTGGAAGTCAAAAAATATTTCTATCTCCATTGAGGTATGGTTGACAAGTAAAAGTTGCAAATATTTAAGAAGCACAACATGATGTTTTGATATATGCATACATTATGAAATGATTAGCACAGTGAAGCTGATTAATCCATCACTTCACATAGTTACCTTTTTGTGTGTGTGTGGTGGTGTGAACACTTGTGATCTACTCTCAGCAAATTTCAAGTATACAGTACATTATTATTAACTATAGTCATCACTATACATCTCTGTACATTAGGTCTCATAACTGAATATTTTTACCCTTTAATCAATATCTCCCCTTTGCCCCATTCCCCAGACTGTTGTAATCACCATTCTATTCTCTGTCACTATGAGTTAAACTTTTTTTTTTTTTAAGATTCTGCATTATCCTACTTATATGTGGGATCATGCAGTATTTGTCTTTCTGTGTTCAGCTTATTTCACTTAGCATGGTGTCCTTCAGCTTCATCCACATTGTTGCAAATGGCAGGAGTTACTTCTTTTTAAAGGGTAAATAATATTCCATTATATGTGTGTGTGTGTGTGTATATATATATACACACACACATATATACATACATATACACCACACTTTCTTTATCCATTCATCAGTTGATGGGCACTTAGGTTGTTTTCATATCTTGGCTACTGTGAATAATGCTACAATGAACATAGGAGTATAGATATCCCTCTGAGATGGTGATTTTTTTCTTTTGGATTTATACCCAGAAATCAGATTGCTGGATCATATGGTAGTTCTATTTTTAATTTTTAAAGGAACTTTCATAGTAGAGTCATTGGGATATATTAATTTACTATTTACCATGTACCATACTATGTACTAATTTACATTTCTACCAACAGTACATGAGTGTTTCCTTTTCTCCACATCCTCACCAACACTTGTTATCTTTTTATTTTTTGATAATAGACATCCTAATAGATGTAAGGTGATTATCTCATTGTGGTTTTGATTTCTATTTCCCTGATGATGAGTGATGTTCAGCATCTTTTCGTATACCTTTTGGCCATTTGTATGTCTTCTCTGGAAAAAAATGTCTTTTCAGGTCCTTTGTCCATTTAAAAAAATCAGGTAATTTATTTATTTTTTTGCTGTTGAGTTGTATGTGTCCCTCATATATTTTGGATATTAACCCTTATCAGGGATATGGTTTGCAAATATTTTCTCCAATTCTATAGGTCGCCTTTCATTTTGTTAATTGTTTCCTTTGCTGTGCAGAACTTTTTAGTTTGATGTAGTCCCTCTTGTTTAATTTTGTTGCATGTTCTTTGGTGTTAAGTCCAAAAAATCATTGCCAAGAGCAATGTTTTCTTCTAGGAATTTTATTATTGCCTGTTTTCTTCTAAGAATTTTATTATTTTGGATCCTACGTTTAAGCCCTTAATCCATTTTGAGTTGATGTTGTGTATGGGGTAGGATGGGGGTTCCATTATGTTCTTTTTCATGTGGATATCCAGTTTTCCCAACACCATTTACTGAAGAGACTATCCTTTCCCCATTGTGTATTCTTGGTGCCTATGTTGAAAATTTGTTGGCCATATATTCCTGGGTTTATTCCTGGGCTTTCTATTCTGTTCCATTGGTCTACATGTCTGTTTTCATGCCATACTATTTTGATTACAATAGCTTTGTAATATAATTTGAAATACATCCAGTTTTGTTAATCTTACTCAAGATTGCTTTAGCTATTCAGAATCTTTTTGGTTTCATAATTTTAGGATTTTTTTCTATTTCTGTGAAAAATACCATTGGACTTTTGGTAGGAATTGCATTAAATCTATAGCTTGCTTTGGCTAGAATGGATATTTTAACAATACTAATTATTATTATCTATGAACATGGATATCTCTTTATTTATTTGTGTCTTCAATTTCTTTCATCAATGTTTTAGTTTTCAGTGTACAGATTTTTACCTCCTTGGTTAAATTATTCCTAAGTGTTTTATTCTTTTTGATGCTATTGTAAAAGGGAATGTTTTCTTTATTTGTTGAGTAGTTTGTTGTTTGTGTATAGAAATGTAATTGATTATTGTTTGCTTATTTTCTAACCTGCAGCTTTACTAAATTTATTTATTAGTTGTTTTAAGTTTATTTAATTTGAGAGAGAAGAGAGCTCACATTCATGAGTCAGGGAGGGGCAGAGAGAAGAGGAGAGAGAGAGAATCCCAAATAGGCTCCGTGCTGTCAGTGTGCAGCCTGACATGGGGCTCAATCTCATAAACGGTGAGATCATGACCTGAGCTGAAACTAAGAGTCAGACACTTAACTGACTGAGCCACCCAAGCACCCCTAATATTAGTTTTAAAGTTGATTTTGGTGGAGTATTTGGATATATATATATATAAAATCATGTTATTTGCAAAAGCAGCAATTTTATTTCTTCCTTCCCAATTTGGATACAGACTGTTACCAATTTCAAAGAACAGCTTTTGGTTTGGTTGATTTTCTCTATTTTCCTACTTTCAATTTCACTGATTTCTACTCTAATTATTACTTCTTTCCTTATGCATGCTTTAGGCTTCAATTTCTATTCTTTCTCTAATGTTCTAAGATGGAAGCTTAGATTTTTGATGTTTAGATCTCTTTTCTTTCCCAATATATGTATTCAATGCTATAAATTTTCTTCTAAGCACAACTTTCAATGCATCCCACAAATTTTGATAAATTACATCTCTGTTTAGCTCAAAATATTTTAAAATTTCTCGAGATTTCTTTTTTTTTAACCCAAGTGTTATGTAGAACTTTATTGTTTAATTTCCAAATATTTTGGGATTTTCCACCTATCTTTTTGTTACTGATTTTTGGTTTAATTCCATTGTTATATTGACAGCAGACTTTTTGGGGGGGAGGAGTGCAAAAAGGTGATTTTATTAAAGCATGGGGATAGGACCCATGCACAGAAAAAGCTGCACTGGGGTTGTGAAGGGTAACTGGTTATATACCATGGAGTTGGGGGATATAAAGTCAAGAGGAAGCTTCTTTTTCTTTCTTTATTTCTTTTTATTTATTTTTTTTTTTTACTTTAAATCCAAGTTAGTTAACATATAGTGTAATAACAATTTCAGGAATAGAATTTAGTGATTCATCACTTACATATAACACGCAGTGCTCATCCCAACAAGTGCCCTCCTTTTGCCCATCCCCCATTTAGCCCATCCCCCCACCCAATACCCCACCAGCAACCTTCAGTTTATTCTCCGTATTTAAGGGTTTGTCTCCCTTGAGTGCAGACATTGTATAATTTCTATTCCTTTAAATTTGTTAAGTTGTGTTTTATGGCCAGCATGTAGTCTGTCTTGGTGAATGTTCTATGTGAGCTTGAGAAGCATGTGTGTTCTGTTATTGTCGGATAAGGTAGTTGATAAATGTCAAATATTCCCAGTTGACTGATGAGGCTATATTCTTACTGATATTCTGCCTGCTGATCTATCAGTTACTAAAAGAGGGGTGTTAAAGCCTCCAGCTGTAATAGTGGATTTGTCTATTATCCTTGCAGTTCTGCTGGTTTTTGTCTCGTATATTTTGATGTTCTATTATTAGATGCATACACGTTAAGGACTGTTAACATCTTTTTGGTTTTATTGAGCATTTTATATGATCTTATTTTGTCTCTTCTCTTAGCATATCAATTATGAATTTTTTCTTTTTTTGTCTTTCAGCAGTTTATTTAATGGCATTGATCTAAAATGGATATTAGATCTTGTGAAAAGCAGCCACAACCATGGACTGCACATAACCCTCAAAAGCAGTGATCTGCTCCTCCAGCTTATCTGTTCCAACTTTATTGCCTTCCACTACATTGTGTATTTGAAGTTTTTAAATTCCATACCCCACCAGAACTAGCTTAGAAGAGCTCCAGGCCAAGCCACCTGCTTGAATGCTCTTGAGACACTCCTCTGGTTTTATCATATGTGTCTCTCACCCCAACGTTTCATATGTAGTGAGATGGAAGACGTGGCAACAAGTGCAGGGTTTTTGGCTTTCTTTGACTCAGGCTATGCAAGGTGTTCCTCTCTTAGCCTCTTTGCTTGTTCACTTTCCTCTTCTTCAGATCCAAACATCTATGTCCTTATCATCTTTACTATCTGCAGCTCCACTTCCTGTGGTGTCTTCTACATTAGCAGGGCCATATGACTGCAGCTGAAGAGTTTCTCACTTACACTAATTTACACTCCATCTTCAGCAATTTGTTAAAATTATTGTTCTCCTACCATTCTATGGGTCTAGCAGATTTTGCTTGAGGTAAGTTGATCTAGGTTGTGATTCTTTGTATTCACCTGTCTTCCAAATTTCAAGGTAGTGGTTTGCACTTTGCCCTTGATTCCTTAATGGAGCCAAGAAAAGTCACTGATTTTCAGTTTGTTCAGCTTTTTCGTTTTGTTGTAAGTATGAGAATTACAGCTTTACATGTTGAAATGAAACTTCACCTCTCTAAGAGTTCTTTTAATATGTTGGAAAATTCATAGTCTTTGTATGTCTGAAAACGTCATTTGCCCCCTCTCACTTTGAATGATAATTTATCTGGGTATAAAATTCAAGATTGCCAGCTATTTTCCTTCAACACTTTGCAACTACTACTTTACTGTCTTCTTGCTCTATATTAGTGTTGCTGAGAATTTTGCTGTCACTACAGGTATCATTTCTTATAAATTATCTGTCTTTTGGTAGTTTTAAAGGTTTAATTTTTCTTTGATACCTTAAATACTTTCTATAATATGTCTCTGTGTGTAGAATTATCTTCAATTGATCTATTTTTTATGTATTATATATTCTTTAATTCTGAAAAATTTTCAGTTCTGATATTTTCAAATGTTCCATTTCTATCATATTCTCCATTGCCCTTTTATGAAATGCCCTCAGATTAATATTAACTTGTCAATCCATTCTCCATGTCTCTAGACTGCTCTTTTATACGTTCAAGTCTATTTATTCAAATCATGTGTTTGTTCTATGTTCTTGGGAAATTCTTAAGCATTATTTCCCACTAATTTTTCTTTGTCTCTTTGTCCATTCTAGAGTTTATCCCATTATGTTCTCTTTTTGTCCATGAGGAAGATGTTCTATTTAGCCAAAATCTTCCTCTGGTCCTAGTCTGTCCTCTGAAGACACCCATTCAAATCTGCCTTCAACGATCCCTTGAATATTTGAAGACAGAGATGCCAGCTTCCCTTTTTCTCTTTTTTTTTAGGTTAAGCATCACATCAAAGGTCATTGTGAATGTAAGTAGCTCACAGTGAATACTACTTTTTGCAATATGGTAAAGAGAAATTTGAAAAGCAGATCAATATCTAAATTTTAATCAACAATTCTAGAACTGTCCATTGGGAACCTGGGAAGAAGCTTAGAAAATTCCCCTGGGGTACATAAATTAATCCTACGGGTCTCATCTCATTAATGGGTTTTATTAATTTATTAAACAATAATTTATTATATGTTCAGTTTATATTAATTACCCTTCCAAGTGCAGGAGCTATGCAGGGGATTAAGACATGGTCCTCAGTTGTATCAGGGCAGGAGAAAAGAGGTTGAGATGGAGAGTAAGGTGGAAGGGGATTTGATTGTCCAGGCAGAGAGTACAGAGTGAGAAGAATGCCCAGACAGGATCCTGAAGACCCTACCATTTTCAGATTCCCACACAACATTTATTGGCACTCCAATTGCATTAAGTGGGGCTGGGTATAGCCTCATGGACCATCCTGTGGAAGTTATTATCCCCTTATCAGACTTAGCTATTACAGACTTGGAGCCAGTCCTGATCAAGGACAGGAAGAATAAGTGGCCTCACCCCACCAGCAAGGGAGTCTGGATTTAGTTTTGCTCCCATTAATTTCTTCTTCAAACGTTTGTTGATTCACTCACTGTAATGGATTAGTGATACCAATGGCTCTGAGTAATGGTCTTTTTGTATCCAAACCCTTTGCCCTGTAACTTTGTAGTTCCCTCCTATTCTGACTCGGAGCTTGGCCACATGGCTTGATAGGGCCAATGTGATGTTTACAAATGTGATATGAGCAGAAGCTGGAAAAGTGCCTGTAGGTTTCCATGTCTCCTCTTGCATCTCTGCCTTCCCTGTGATAACACGACAGTTTTCTTTTGGAACCCTGTCCAAGGCTAGTTCTCTCTTGTCTTGGTTTCTCTTGTATCTCGTTTTTGACCCCTGCTGCTGATGTGAGAAGATGTTGGACTATCCAGATGGAGGGATGTGAGAAACACATGGAGGAGAACTGTGTTGTTCCAGATGAAGCTGTCCTAGACCAACCAGCCCCCAGCTTACTTCCAGTTCATAGTAGATACATGAGCCATGATTGCTTAAGTCTGGCCCAGAATGGCAGAAAGCAGACTCAAATTAACAGAAAGCCTAGCTGAACCTATAGACTTATGAGTAATTTTAAATGGTTGTTGGGGGCGCCTGGGTAGCTCAGTTGGTTGAGTGTCCAACTTTTGATTTTGGCTCAGATCATGATCCCAGGGTCATGAGATGAAGCCTTATACTGGGCTCCATGCTGAGTGTGGAGCCTGATTAAGAGCCTCTCTCCCTCTGCCCCTCTCCCCTTCTTGTGCTCTCTCTCACTGCCTCTAAAATAAAAAGAAAATGGTTGTTGTTTTAGATTACTAAATTTTGGGATGCTTTGTTACACAGCAGAGCCAGCTAATACAGAAATGGTAGCTATCTGATACTCAATCATTCCATGAATCTTTGTGGAATACTGCTTTGCTCCTGTGGGCTTATAGAAAGCTCTGCAAGGACTTTTCCTATCTACTGCCACACTGGTTCTGTTGGCATGACAAAGATCCTACCTCTGTGTCCTTGTCCAGAACTTTGTATCCCTGCTGGGACTGGAGATGCCCTATGACCCCACAGGCTTGGGTGGGGCCCTATCCCCTAAGTTTTTTTCAGCACCCCCCTTACTTACTGAGTTCATTCTTTGAGTGGATGAATTACTTGGAATCACTATACCTCATCTAGAGCATTTCTGATCACCTAGCTATCCACCACTTTGCCTCCCTGGTCAGGTTGGACCTGCTTGGGTATGGACAGTGGCCTGAAATATGCACCTGTTTATCACCCTCCTTTGGACATGGCACTTACAACTGAATGACGAATTGTCCTCTGTAAGAGTTTGTGCCCTGTATTAGTTTGCTAGGGCTGCCATACCAAAGTACCATAGACTGCATTGCTTAAACAACAGAAATTCACTTTCTCACAATTCAAGCAAAATGTCAGCAGGGCTGGTTTCTTCTGAGGCTTCTCTTCTCAACTTGTAATGGCCGCCTACTCACTGTGTCCTCACATGGTCTTCTCTCAGTGTGTGTCTGTGTCCAAATTTCTTCTTCCTATAAGGACACCAGTCATATTGGATTCAGGCCCATCCCAGTGACTTCATTTTAACTTAGTTACCTCTTTGCAGACCTATCTCCAAAGACCGTCACATTCTGAAGTACTAGGTGTCAGGAATTCAACATAATGAATTTCATGGGGGCATAATTCTCCCTTTAACACCCATGATGCTCAAATGTAGCTTTCTTCGTCTCCCTCTGGCCATGTGTTTGAGGTCTGAACTTGCTGGACCTTCAAGCCACCTGAGCTGCTGTGGTTAAGCTCCCATGCATGTTGTCCGCAACATAGAGTCTCTTGGTTATTGCAGTTTTGAGGTGGTAATGCCTAGTTTTCTTCTCTTTACATTGTTTGTACCTAATTGGCTGTCATGCTTGCTAGCAACAGTCGTTTTGACTACAGTAGCCAAAGGCTCAGTGATACCACTTGCAGGCTGAAATGAAAAAATGTAAGAGAATATTAACTGCTGAGACCAAGTCCATAGAGGTGCTTCCTGGGGGATGTTTCATCCTGGATGGAGTAGCTGCTCTTCCCTCATTCAGCCTGTTGGAAGGCCATGGCCGAGGTGGTGTGTGCCTGGAAGTGGTGCTGGAAGGAGAGCAGTGCCCATGTCAGCCCCCCAGGAACCACAGGAATCTCTGATAAGAGGAAGCCAACACCCAGGAGGCAGCATGGTGTTGCAGAAAGGGCTTTGAAATGAAGCAAGACTATGTTTGTTCCTGACTTCACCATTTGCTACTGATGACCTTGGACAGGACATTTAATCCCTCTGCACCTCAGTTTCCTTATCTATAAAAAGGAGAGTACCCCCTACCTCACAGAGCTGTTGTAGAGCTAGTAGTGCCAACCAAGCCTGACCCTATCAAGGATCCATATATGTACTAACCAAAAAGGGAATGACTCCAAGTTGGGAAGCTAGGTAGTACCCATCTGAAACTTTTGGGGGATACTGACATGTCAAGAGTGGTTGAATCATTTCAGCCTGAAAGTTTATCCAGAATTTCTCTTTCCTTAAGCTCCGTTCTATGTGCATATACTTGTGTGTGCACATGCACACAAACACAATGCATAAGGTGCATAATGAATAAGTAAGCACCATCCCCAGGCCATGGACACACACACACATGTGACTGCACCGAGCACACACTCCCATGCTCATAGGAACTTGTACAGCCCCAGTTGGTGCCTCTATTACAGATAGACACACATATACAAGTGTGCGCATACAAACACACTCCCAGCCCTGTTCACGGTGGCTGTTTTCCTTCCGTAAGATGGGACCTTGAATTCCTCACAAAATGGTCTCCGATGTATATCTAAATGTTGGAGACCATAATATATATCTAAATATTGAGGACCATATATTGAGTTGTCTCCCTCAATAAATCTAAAATGAAATATGAAGAGGGGGAAAACCCCAGCGGAGAATAGGAAGCCATACATGCAGATTGCAATCACCACCCAATGTTGCTGGTGGAGAGAAATGGATGTTGAGCATTGAATGTTAAAAATTGTGTTGAATTAGATAAGAAAATCCCGTGTAGACTTTGTTAATGATTCATAATCAGCTAATAAGCTCATCTTGAGGAGAATAATGATCCGCGGACCTGTTGGCTCGTTTATCACTGTGTTTTACAACATTGGCAAAGAAACTAATTAAATCCCCGCATCATTACAGAGAATCCCTTTTAATAGAGATACAATGATGCACTAGAGGCTACAGATTACACTGCAAATTGTACCAAGAGATTTTGGACAGCGGGTTTTAATTAACATGTGAGCCAGAAGCAGCTCGCTTAAATAATAACCAGCGCTGGAGCCATCTGCACGGAGGAGCCAGGCTGTAGGAGGAGGTGAGGGTGGGGGCCCCTGGAGGTGAGGAGAGCATGGGATGCGGCTGGAAGGTGTTTCAGAGACAGGGCTCTGGAACTGAAATAGGGTTTGAGTCCAGAAGACGAGGGGAAGCAAAAGCTGGTGTATGTCGAGGTCAAGAGTCAGAGCAGGTGCAGGAATGCAGCTGTTTCTGGGGAAGCTGGAAAGAGGGGTCCACACTGTGATGGCTACAGAGCCAGATGAGCTCTAGATAAGTCCCCTGACCCCCCGTTTTCCATTGACAAACAAAACTGAGAGAGACTACCTTGTGAATGGGCATCACAGACCACGGTCTGGATTCCAACCCTTGGCAGTTGGATCAAGAAGCGGCTGAGGCAGGTGCTCCAGGAGGAGCCCAACACTCTAGCTTCTCTTTGGGAGCAGGGGATGCCCTAAGTGGCACAGCCAATGAGCCTTTGATAGCTGGAGTCTAAGGCTTTCCTCCCTTGATCCTCTGTAGTCAGATTTCAAGGAGAAATTTCAGCCAGTAGGCCAGCAGAGAGATGGAAAGACAAGTGGGCCAGAACACAGATGAGTGCAGAATAAAGCTGGGGACCCTCGCTCAGCCATGAACTGCATGTGCATTCTTGGAAATGAGTCCATGGCAAACCTGGGGAGAGCTTGATTACCCTAAGGCAAATGCTCTTACCCCGGGGAGGCCTAAACCCTCCTCCTGCAGAGAGCTCTTGCTCTTTGCTGAGCTTGACTTCCTGAGGACACAGTCCTGCGCAGGGACGACCTGGCTCACACAGCAACGGCTTGGCCTTAGCTTGCCATCCATTTTCCTTGACAGTCCCCCAGTCTCGGTACTTTTTCCGTTCCCTCCTTCCTCAGAATCCAGGCTTTCCTTCCCAGGCTGAGGCTCAACACTGAGGTGGCCGGTGCCACAGGCGGCATCACAGACTTCAAAGAGGCTTTTCTGACAGTTGTGGGAAGATCAAGTGTCTGTGCAGGCAAGACGCGGGAAAAGAATTCTCCCTGAGTTCATGTCCCTCTCTCTGAGAAAATAAGCTGAAGGCTTCCTCCTCTGAGGCTTGTATATTATTATTTTTTTAAGATCAGCTGCAAAATGATTCATAAAACCTTGGAAACAGATTTCTTGTAAAGCCTCAAAGAACAATGGCTCATTGTGTACTGAGACTCCCACCTGACATCCTGCCAAAGGCGTGATGCAGGCTTCTTCGAGATGGAGCTGCACCCAGCAGTCATTTCCCAGCCTGCTGTTCTCCTGGGGTTCCATGGCAACACTGCAGAGATCTCAGCACCTTCCAGCATTCTCCAGGCAGCACTCACCCTTGTGCCCAGGCCCCAGGACTACCTCACGGCTGGGGCACTGTTCATCTATCCGAAGTACCACCAACACCATGCACAGAGACTTCCAAAGCCAACCTCACCACCTCCACGCGCACGTGCATGCCCACACGGGCACATGCGTGTGCGCACACACACGCACACACGCATATGCACACAATTGCCCTCTTCCCACCCTCGAAGCTGGCGGTACTGAGCCACTGGGTGCTCTCCTCTCTTCTCAGCCCCGTCCAGGCCAGCGGTCACATGTCCCTTCTTCTCTACCTCCTCACCCTCTCCTGGGTCTCTGTTCCATGGCTACGGAGTTAACAGAAGTCAGATGCCATGTGTTTCAACTTCCTCACTTTATAGACAAGGAGAGGGAGGTGTCTGTTGGCAAGGGAGGTGACTGTAATCATGAACGTCATCGTGGGGTTTAAGGCAAATGCTCGAATGTGCTCACTCCAGTGAGACATCTTTCCACTGTGCAGAAAACTGGCCACTTGTCACCCTTTCAGCTACCTCTCTGGGACTTTTCAAGGAAGCCAGCATGAATGCCCCCGTTCTGGTCTGCCTCCCACCCAACCCCCCTCCAGCAGACCTTTGGGCTCCTGCCGTGACCCTGCCACCCCTGACTCTAGAAGCTGTCAGAGTCTCCAAGCTTCATTTCTGTATGGAAGCAGCTCTGGGGACCTCAGAACTGGAAGGGACTTTCCAGGTTAGTAGGTCCGACCCACTCATGTCTACGGATGAGGAAATTGAGGCTCTGAGAGGTTGAGGGTGGATGGAGGGACCACTGATCCAATGCTTGGGAAGACCAGGAAATGCCGGGACCCCATACAGGCTTTATCATGCTTTTATCATAAAAGCTGCTACTGGCTTTGATCCACAGAGGTGGGGAAGGCAGCTGTCACCTAGGCTGAACCCAAACCTTGTGCAGCAGTGGGACGGAGGCTTTGCCAAGTCCCTTCCTCGTGGCTCTTGCAGATCAGCGTCCCGCTCCCTCTTCCCTACCAAAGCCCGGGCTGAAAGGCAACTCCAGGCAGCCAGTCCCCGCCTTGCAGTACAGGCAGGCAGCTGGTGGCAGTGTGGGCTCTGGAGTCAGGCAGCCCTGGGTTTGAATCCCAGCTTCCTTCACTCCTTAACTCAGCGCCAGGAAAGCCACTATTATCAGTGGTGTGCGGGAGCTGGCTCATGAGGGCTGCTTGTTAGATGTTAGGAATTTTGTGAACCAGTGGTCAAATACAGCCATTATTAAAATTAAATGATATAAACCCATAATAACCCAAGTTAAATAAATTATGCTTGGGGCACTTGGGTGGCTCAGTCGGTTAAGTATCTGACTTCAGCTCAGGTCATGATCTTGCTGTTCATGGGTTTGAGCCCTGCGTCAGGCTCTGTGCTGTCAGCGTAGAGCCTGGAGCCTGCTCAGATCCTCTGTCCCCCACCTTCCCCTCCCTCGCTTGCACTCTCTCAAAAATAAATAAAACATTTAAAAATGAATAAATAAGGGGCTCCTTGGTGGCTCAGTCGGTGAAGCGTCCGACTTGGCTCAGGTCATGATCTCATGGTTTGTGGGTTCGAGCCCCGCGTCGGGTTCTGCTTACAGCTCAGAGCCTGCAGCCTGCTTCAGATTCTGTCTCCCTCTGTCTGCCCCTCCCCTGCTCACGCTCTGTCTCTCTCTCTCAAAAATAAATAAACATTTAAAGAAATCTAAAAAAAATTTTAAAAAATAAAAATAAATAAATAAATAAATAAGTAAGGCTTAAAACAAAGGCAATAAACACTAAAACACAACCGTTTTCTAATTATTTTATTGTCATCTCTACTTTAGAGCTAATATTCCAGAAACTGTTTCATCTGTTGGATCTGTGTGGAGGAAGTACTATGCAGAATGCTACATGATACAATGGTGACCTACCCCCATCTCTCTTTCTGATCCCGGCTCGGTGATGTCACGTTAGCGGCTTGCTATTGGCTGTGGTAGGAGTATTTATACCGTGGAAATCAGCAAACACCACAATTCTGGGCCGCTCCTCCTTCTCTTCCTCTTTTTCTTCCTCCTCTCCTCCTCCTCCTCTTCCCCTTCCTTATACTTTTGGAAAGCCAGCCTCTAAACACTTTACCGGCATGCCCCTGATTGTGTTTGACCCTTCCAACGACCCTATGGGGTAGGGGCTCTAGCTTCACAGAGTAGGAAGCTGGGATTTATTGAGTGAAGTGACATTACCCAGGTGGGGCTGGTGAGTCTTACAACCAGGAACGGACGGAACTCACCCGTGTCTTATGGCTCCAAGTCAAGTGCTGTCTGAAAAAATGTTTAGCTTGTATATTTAGCTGGGTGTGATTGCAATGCTGTTCCCATCCGGCCACAGCGGGCAGAAGCCTCGCCCAGGTGAGCGGGACGCGGGCCTACGGTGTGGCTGCCATGTGGCGCAGGTCCTTGCAGGCTGAACTGTGGCAGTAGCAGAACCTCTGAGAAGCGGAGTGTGCTGGGGCAGGAATGCCCTCCATGGAGGGAGGAAGGACCTGGACTGCAAGCCCAGCTCTTCATCCTCTCTGCAGATGTGTGAGTAAGCATCCAGAGACTCTGCTTCCTCATCTCTGCAGCAGGGATGATACCACCTTGCACGGTTGGTTTGATAGTTAAATAGATGAATATTCCCTAAGCACCCAGCATGGTGCTTTACACTAAAATATGAACACACTAGATATGAACGAGATAAATGTTGCTTTCCTTCTTCTTTCCTCTTCTCTCCTCCTGGCAATCGAAATTCCCTGTTGTCATCCAGGCTGACAACAGCTTGGGCACATCGACGTGGCACAGGCCACTTCCCTCTGGAGATGGCTTCTTTAGTTTCTGTGCCAACCCTGGTCCACATCCTGGCTGGGGCATTTGGAGCTTTCTGCCAGCTGCTGGGCTTCACGAGGCTTCAGAGGCCAAGGAGAGAGGAGGTCGGAGAAGCCATTAGAAGCTGGAGTCTAAGAAGACAGAAGCACCCAGAGCGCCCTGCCCACCCTGATCCCTTGCCCTGCCTTCTGTTCCCCATTTCACAGAGGCACTACCTCATCTGACCCCACCCTGAGGTGCTACCATGGTGGCCACCACAATGCCCAGAGCACCAGAGAGGCATTCTAGGGCTTCTGCCATTTCCAGAGTTAGGCCACTGGGGACCCTCAAGACTTCCTTCCATGTCTCCCTTTGCTCCAGCTTCCCAACCATAAACTATCCATGGCCAGTCCCACGTCTGCCCTCCTTCCTCCCATATAGGACTAGACTTGTCCTTCCTGCTCTTCTGGCCTGGCCACTCCTGACTGTGTGCCCTCTTCTGGCCCCCCAGCCGCCCTCGCCATCTTGCTCTGCCAGCCACCTCCTCCCTGTCTCACACTTCCTCTCCCTCTCTTCTGGATGTTTCTTTTCAGATTATGAAAAAACTGAACATTTTCATCTAAAAATAAAACCTCCTTCCCTCAACCCAGTGATTATTTATCCTCCCTCATTGTTTTTTTTTCTCTTCTTTTCAGAGCAGATTCTTGAAATGGTGGGCCCTGTCTCCACTTCCTCAACTCCACAGATGTTCCATGGATGCTCCTCACTTCTACAGATGCTCCAAGGATGAGATTGGTTTCCATGGGAGGGACAACAAGTGGACCCACCACACTTGTCTTCTCTCCCATGGAAACCAATCTCATTAAGACCTCCATGTTGCTTTATCCAAATCTAATGGCTATGTTCAGCCTCTCCAGGACCTCCCTGACCCATCTGACATCTGACACCTTCTCTTTTATTGAAACCCTCTTCTCATGTCCAATGTTCCTGGATCTCCTCTTGTCTTTCCCACTGGTCCTTCTCAGGCTCCTCTGCCTCAATCCTCCCTACCGCTTCAGTGTTGGTGGTCCATCAGTGTTGGTGATCCTCAGCTCTCTCTCTGCATGACACCCACTCTCCCTGAACATGCTCATTCCCCCCCACCCCGTCCTGTGGCCTCAACCCCCACTGGTGTTCTGATGACCCAACCACTCAGGTTAATCTCCCAAACTTCCAACCTGTAGACCCAACCATCCCACCATGGCGCCTTGGTGACACTCAGCAGTTCAAACCCAATATATCTGAAAGGTGATCATTTCCCCCATGAATCTCCACTGCCTTCTTCATTCTGCTCAGAGCCTGAGCAGGTATATACCCCCAGGTACCCACATGAGAAACCTTTCTTTTCTCCTCCAGCATATCATCCACTTGTATGGACTCTACCTCTTACAAATCCCTTAAGTTTATTTGCGTCTTCCTATCCCCACTGTAGCTCCTCTTGTTTCTCATTTGGAATATTCTAGCAGTCTCTTTTTTTAAAAATTTTATTAATTTAAATGTAAGTTAGTTAACATACAGTGTAGTATTGGTTCCAGGAGGAGATTCCAGTGATTCATCACTTACATGATACCCAGTGCTCATCCCAAGAAGTGCCCTCCTTAATGCCCATCACCCATTTAGCCCATCTTTCCATTCACCTCCCCTCCAGGAACCCTCAGTTCTCTGCATTTAAAAGTCTTTTATGGTTTGCCTCCCTCTCTGTTTTTATCTTATTTTCCTTCCCTTCCCCTATGTTCATCTGTTATGTTTCTTAAATTCCACACATGAGAGCATGTGATATTTTTCTCTGACTGACTTATTTTGCGTAGCATAATACACTCTAATTCCATCCATGTTGTTGCAAATGACAAGATTTCATTCTTTTTTATCACTGAGTAGTATTCTATTGTATATATATGTGTGTGTGTATACACACACACACACACACACGCACACACACACCACATCTTCTTTATCCATTCGTCAGTCAATGGACATTTGGGCTCCATAATTTGGCTATTGTTGATAACACTGCTATAAACATTGGGGTGCATGTACCTCTTCAAATCAACATTTTTGTTCCAGCAGTCCCTTAACTAAGTCTCTCAGTGTCAAGTCTTAATCTATCTTCAGCCTAACTACTGCCTAATTAAAATGCAGACCGTAGCTTTGAGAATGTCTTCAATGGCCTTTATACTGTGTTCAGGGGAGGCTCCAAACTCCTTGTCCTGGAATAGAAGGCCTGTAGGACTTCAGCCCTGCACACCTCCTCATCCTTGTCCCTTGTTATTAAACTTCTCGGACCTTTGATTCTAACTGTGCTGAAAAACTTGCAGGGTCCTGCACATAGCATGGTTACCTTTCCTCTAGAATGTACACTTGATGCAGGTGGAGACTTAGGGTACTTTTGTTCACAGTTGCAGCTCCAGCCCCTAGAACAGTGCCTCACAGAGAGAGCCAGTGAAAACATGAATGACTCCCTTCTTGTCTTTTCTGGAGATGGCTTTCCCCCTTAATTTTACTCATCTTATAAGACTCAGCTCAGACATTCTCTTCCTTGGAAAGCCTTCTCCAATCTCATTGGGCTGGGTCCCCTGGCACCTGTTCCTTCTATTCCCATGGCCTTCATATCAAATTGCTTCCTTCTTTTCTTCAGAGCTGTGTCTTATCTGTCTGGGTGGCCCCTTACCAAGCACAGAACTTGACACCCAGTAGTAATTGCTCAATAAATGCTTGTTGAGTGAGTGAAGTGCTGGATGGGGGTAACCAGCCTCAAGCCTGCTTCTCCTCATGCCCACCATCCTACTCTTTCCTTGGTGACACACTCCCATCTCAGACTTCTTTTCCAATGCCTCCAACATGGTCCTTAGTGGCTTTATCATCCCCATGGGAACTCTTCAGAGCCAAAGGGGCTGTGAACTCTGGCTGGATGTAGCTGAAGACATCACCATCCAAATGTTCCTCTCCAGGGAGCCATAACAGTTCCCAAGATTTCATCAATGGTGTTGGGTGTCTCTGGTATCTGCCTCAGAGGATCCAATATAGGATCCCATCTTCCTGGGGAACGGGTCCACAAGATCCAAACAAAGGGTCAAGGTGAGTCTATACTTACAGGCTAAGATCTGGAGATGCTTCTGATCTTTTTTTTTTTTTTTAACATTTATTCATTTTTGAGAGAGAGAGAGAGAGAGAGAGAGAGAATGAGCAGGGGAGAGGCAGAGAGAGAGGGAGAAACAGAAACAGAATCTGAAGACAGGCTCCAGGTGCTGAGCTAGCTGTCAGCACAGAGCCTCACTCGGGGCTCAAACTCACAAACTGTAAGATCATGACCTGAGCTGAAATTGGATGCTTAACTGACTAAGCCACCCAGGTGCCCCGAGATGCTTCTGTTCTAACAAGGACTCAGTGTACTGGCCATGGAAACTGGTGGGAACCCTGACATACCTTGGAGGAAAGCTGGGGGCACAAAGGAGCCAATAATTCACTCCAAGAACACCAGATACTGAGAATAGTGAGGCAGCACAACTAACTCTGACCCCTATCTGTTATGGAAAAGGAAGAGGCTGCTTATAACTTCCCTTCCTGATCAGTATGGTCTCAGGGAGTGAGAGGAACCCATCCCTGGAGAAGGAACCTGTTGTTACTCAGTGAGCCAGTCTGATGTCAGTCCTGAAATTCATCAATCCCCAAATTCCCATCTCCTATTTCATTCCTTTGAACCTTCTGTTCATCCTCAGCAGGCTCTTCACTCCCCTACTTCTCTTGAGCTCTTCATCTGTCCTGCTCCTCTACCCTCCAAACCCTGACCCCATGGTCAGCTTTTCCATTAACTCTCTCACCACCTCCTAGCATCCTTTATGCTCTTGACTACCCATGGCTCCCTGCTAATACTGAACTCTGGTGAAACCATCTGGTGGTTCTTTTCCTTCTGGGGCAGAGCCAGGCAGCCCTCCTGATTGAGTCTCCTGAAGATGGTCATTGGGAAGCCTGAGTGGGACCCTCTCTAATTTTGTTATGCCAAGTGACCCCTTGTTGAGAGCTCTGGTGTGGCTGTTCCAAACCTCCACTCTCCTCCAAGCACTGGGCCGAGATGAGTGAGGTCTCCTGGTCTTCTCAGAGAACAAATCAAGGAGAGACTGAAGCTCCTTCATTTCTCTCTTTTCCGTTTCAAAAACGCTGGGCATCTTCATTACTCCCTCCTGCCTATTGGAGGTAGGGTCTGATTCTCGTTCTGAAGATTCCCTCCTCCTCTTCCTGTTATTCAGTTCTTACCCCACTCCTGAGATATCTGAGACCTCACTCTGTCAGTCACCTCCCCTTTCTTGCATTTCCAATTTTTCCCTTTTAGTTGACATCTTCCTAGAAACTTATAAACGTGCTCAAGTCCTCCTGACCCCCCTGAGTGACTGCTCCATCTCTCTCCATCATTCAACTTGTCACTGCTGCCACTTCCTCACCACCCACTCCTTCCTTCATCCTTGTGCAATCTGGCTTCCGCCCCCACTTCTCTATGGAAACTGCTCTTCTAATTTCTCGAGCAGCATCCTCATCACCAAATTGAATGTGTTCCTGGCCCACAGGAAGTACCAAGAAGGTGGGGCCTCCCTCTCAGGACTGGTTTGGGCACTGGGAAGAGTCAAGGCTGGTGGGAGACTACATCCAGCAGTGGGATCAGTTGTAGGTAGGTTGGTCTTCAAATAGCTGCCACCCTGTGCCTTATGCCAGTGATCTTTGTACAACCCTATTGGGTCCCCTTTCAGTGGTATCACACTGGTTCACTTTTCTCCAGGCTTACCATCTCCAATTCCTTAACGTCTCCAGAACCCACACCTGATATGGAACAATCCACAGGCTCCTCCTCATTCTCACCAGCCTCCTCTGCTGGAAGATTTGATTGATCAAGCAAAGTGATCCCTGCCCCTTCTATGAAGAATTGATCAACAGAAGCTTCATCTACTAAAAAGAACAAGATGTTCTTAAGCTACCTGCCATATTGACTCTGATCAGAAGCATGTAACTGTAGGTACAACAAGCATGATGTCTTGGTATAGAAAGATTATATTTGCCATGAGTCTGTATGCAATTAGAAGTAAACTACTTAATGCTTCTTTAAAAAACATCCCATAAATTTAGTTTCTCTTCTCCTTCAATCACCTATTTGGTGAGATATTACTGTAGTTCTACTTTTTGTGGATTTTATCTTCAATGGGTACTGGATAAATGCTGAATCAATGGATAAATGCATGAATGAGTGAGTAAGTATTGCAAATATCAGGTCTTTCTAAGTTTATCCTTAGCCAATTCTCCCTTGACAATGTTAAGAATATGGTTAATATTAATCTTAGCCAGTGCCAATCTTTGGAAGTAACACATATGAAGATATGTCCTTGATGAATAAAAAATGTGACAAAATGCAAGGGTGCCCTGTTTTCCAGTGCCTGGAAGGGTCACCACTTTGGGGACCATACTCCCCTGGCAGGACAATGGCCTCTAGCCTGGTTCTACACACTAAGGAGGGGAGCTGGGAGGCAGATCTGTAGAGACATGTCCTGCCTGGACATTCTTCAACACTTCCTCCCTCTGAAGGGTATCATTGGGGAAGTCACAGTGCTGCTTGGAGCATGGGGCTGGTGCCCATCGGAGTGACCAGCCTCCTGTGGAATCCTGCTGCCTTCCTTCCATTGATTTGGCCGAGATCTTTATTGTCTGCTCAAATGTAATTAAAGAGTCCTCTGATGGTGCCAATTAAAGACTCGGAGGGACCGGAGCGGGTGCTCACGGCATCACATGGTGCGGCGCGGTGAAGCTGTAAACATCCATTAGCCATTACAGTTCTCATTAGTCCTTGAAAAACAACTCATTAGTGTCCATAGAACTGACAGGTAAATACAGCTAATGGGCTAAATCTATCAATAAATTCATTGTGTGCAAAATCAGGGTTTCTGTCATTGTGCTGCTTGCGGTGACTAATCAGAAGGTTAAATACTCCTCCTGCAAAAATATATATAAGTTGCAAAGCACTTAGCCTGATAGACTGTGAAAAAATGGCATGTGAGAAACTAATGAAGACATCAAAGGGTTTATTTATACGTAGGGTGGGTTCATTTCAAGTTCAGGTTGCTATGAACTGTCACAGCTGTTTAGCTGAGACTAAATTTTAGAAAGCATATTGATTTGTTTTAATTTAAACGGGGCAGTTTACAAAAGCTGCTTGAATCTGAAGTTATTCCAGAAATGATTGCTCAGTGCATGGTGGGGGGGGGGTGTCACAGCGTGCCTCTGCAGCCCCCCCATGGGGCATCTCCGGAGAGGCTGCTCATCCTATAGATTTTGGGGTGGAGGATCTCGGCAGTGCAGAATGGAGGAGTTGGACGTGCTCTTAGGGCTCATCTAGCTCCACCTTCTCATGGGGCAGAGGGAAAACTGAGGCTGGGGAAGGCTGGCAATAGGCACAGGATTGGGCACACTGGTGGCGAAGTCCAGGTCTCTGAGGCTCCTTCCTGCCTGACGCTGCCTGTTTCTCTTCAGAGGAGCCAAGATGCCCTGGGACAGACAGGGCCACCCAAACAAAGATGGGAGATGTCTCCCGGGTATTTAGTCTTCCTCTACTCCCTTGGCCTTCTCCAGCTATGCTACTGTAATCCAGAGGTACCATATCTTTCTGTTCTCCAGATTCAGCTCAGCCTCTGCCCTTGGACTTGTGTACTTTGGAAAGCAGTAGAGGCTCAGCTGCCTCCTTCTAGCCAAGAAACTTCTATCTCCAGCTGCCTGTTTTCTGGGCCTCTTCTAAAAATGTCCCCCTCTCACTTTATTCGATGGAACAGAGCATTTCCTGATCTCAAAAGGAGAAAACATTAGGAGAGGTTATAAACTGGCCACTGTCAGGTTGTGTCTGACCTCTCTGTCCCAACCTGCAGAGTTTTTAAATTTTTAATTTGTTATCAGCATAGAAACCAGGAGATTTACATAAAATTTTGGCTTTCCAGCTTCTTCTGGGAAATTGGAAGATCTGTCTGCAATGGGTTTGATTTCCATCCTGGCCCAGGTTGCTGGGGCTGAGTGGTGGTTGCCCCTTTAGATGAGGCCGTGCCTTTCCCAACACCCCAGTGTCCTCTGACCCATGGCCTGCATTAAGACAGAGCAGTATCTTCTCTGATGGTCACAGGGACGATCATGCTGCTTTATGCCACCACCCTGTAGTGATGGTTCTGGTGTCTTTGTATCACCAGCTCCAGACTCAAACCACAGGCAGGAGCAGTGAGGTGACTGTCCTTGCTCATCCTCTCTCTAGCTGTAGGGGTCAAAGAGAGCTTCTGGAATATGGAATGGGCCCTACATCCCCATAGGACTCTCAGAATGATGGGTCCCCAAATCCAACAAGGGCTTTCAGACGTTCATAGAAATGGCAAGTGTCTACTCCAGTTTTTGCCTGTCTCCTCTAGCCTGCTTTGTCCCCTCCATTCATGGTTCACGTGTCTGCTCTTAAAGAAGCAAATCTGAGCACATGGCTCCCCTGCATAAAAGCCTTCTTCATCCTTCTATTTTAGGTTAAAATCAGAACCCTCACAACTCGGCACAGGGCACAACACTCTGGCTCTGTGCATGCCTCTTCCACTGCCTCGCCCCAACCTCAGTGGCCCCTTTCAGTTCTTCCAAACAGCTTTATTGGCTTGCCCTTCACCATGACCTGGGTGCCCGAAGTTCCTTCCAACTGGAATGTTCTTCCCCAGATATTTGCCTGTCCAGCTCCTTCGCCTTGACCTCCCAGCCTCCTTCCTTTCCCTCAAAACTGTTAAACTCATCTTGGGACCTCTATGCTTTCTGTTCCTTCTGCTTGGAATGCATTTCCCTAGATCTTTCCATCACCAGCTCCAACTCATCCATCAGGTGCCAGCTTAAGTATCATCTCAGAAAGGCTTTTTGCACCAAGCCCTCCCACCTATCATTCTGCTTCAGGGCACAGAGCGTGGTCTGAATTTACATCATTTACTTGTGTCCTTGTCCATTTCCTGCTTCGCCTTTGTGGAATACAAGCTTCCTGAGAGCAAGACTCCATCTCTATTGTTTTCAGACACATCCTCAGTGCCTGGCCCAGAGAGCTGTCCCTGATAGCTGTCATCTGAACTGCATCAGAGAACATCGGCTGGGCTGGACCCAGTTTAGAGAGGACCTATCTTCTCTGTTGTCAGAAGGTCACTGGGGCCCAGAGAGGCCAACCCGATATGACAATGAGCAAAGCTGAAGCCAAGTCACAGGGAATATGAAAAGAAACTGGACCTCACTAATAATCAGGGATAGACAAACTAGAACAGCATGATACCACTCTCACCCTTCAGTCTGGCAAAAATTATAAGTATTGGAGAGGATCTGGGAAAATGGGAAGGTCAACGCCAGCCACCTTGGACAGCAACTCAGAGGTCTCTAGGAAAACTGAAAACATACACACACACACTGTCAGTGAGCAGTTCTGTTCCTGAGACTGACCGGAGAAACCCAGGTGTACACAAAGATGCTCTACAGATGTTCATGCACTCCACAGATATTTACTCCACAACTACTATGTGTTCTACATACCAGGAATAAGACAGCAAACGAAATGCAAGAAGCCCCTTTCTTCATATAGCTTACATTTTACTTGGGGGAGAGACAGGCAATAATCAATAAATGAGTAAAGAATTTAAATAGTATGTCAGATGGTGATAAGTGCTGTGGAGGAAAGTGAAGCTGGGTAAGGTCCAAAGGATCCCTGGGGGACAGGGCTGCTGTTCTATGGAGGACTTTTCTGATGGGGAGACATCTGGTCACAGTGAAGCATGTGGATATGTCTTTGTGTGGAGAGGGGAAGTATTTTGGGCAGAGAGACTAGCCAGTGCAAAGGCCCTGAGGTGGGAGTGGGCGTGGTGAGTTCAAGGAACAGTAAGTAGGTAGGTGTGGCTTGAACAGGGAAGGCGGCAGCAGGGGGGTGTGGTGGATGGGAGAGAAGAGTAGTTAGAGATGAAGTCTGAGGGGCAGCCAGAGCCCAGCTCATGTAGCACCCATCATGAGATGTAAGATGTAAGAATTTTGGCTTTTACTCTGAGTGAGATGGGAAGCCATCAGAGGATATTGTGCAGAGAAATGGCACACTCACATTATTTTATAAAGATTATTCCGGCTGCTGTGGCTGTAT
Source organism: Cryptoprocta ferox (assembly GCA_028646485.1). Taxonomy (NCBI): domain Eukaryota; kingdom Metazoa; phylum Chordata; class Mammalia; order Carnivora; family Eupleridae; genus Cryptoprocta; species Cryptoprocta ferox. The sequence goes on along the minus strand of CM053570.1, from coordinate 73,183,989 downwards.
TGAAAGGAGACTGGGGAGAGGGCAAGGTAAAGGATGATGAGACTTGGACAAAGTGGAGATGGTGGAGAAGTATCCAGAATGAACACTGGAGGCGACAGGATTGGCTGAAAAATTGAATATAGTGTGGGAGAAAAAGATGAGAGTCCAGATTGACTCCATGGTTTTTGGTGTGAGCTCCTAGAAGAATGGAACTGCTCTCTGTGCAGGTGGGGGATGTCTGGAAGCATCAGGATTTGGGATACATGGGAAGGTGAGTGCATATTACATTTAATAAGCCTGTTTGGCGTTCAAGTGCAGATGTGAGAAGGCAGCTGGACATGTGGGGTCAGAGTTGAGGGCAGAGGTCTGGTGGGTGGTGGAAATGTGAGAGTCTGCAGCATGTAGACAGTATGTAGAGCTGTGGGGACATACGAATTGCCCAGGGAATAAGTGTAGGCAGGGAAGAGACGAAGTCTAAGTACTGAGCCCCAGAACCTGCCATTGTTTGGAGCACAGGGACATCAAGAGAAATCAGAAAAGGAGACTGAGAAGAAATGGCCCTTCTTAGAACTGGGACCAAAAAAGAGGGGAGCAAAAAGAGTTTCCAAGAAGGAGATCTTGGATCTGATGTGCTAAATGGCACCAACGATTAAGGAGCACTAGTCAGCCAGAGAGCCGGTAGCCAAATCCAGCCTCATGAGATCGATGGCCGCCTGGCCAGGTGTTGTTCTGGTAGCGTGGTGGGCGGGAGCCTGATGTTGGTGGACTCAAGAGAAAGTAAGAGGGAGAAAATACTGAGGCACTGAGTGAAAAGAAGCTTCTTGAGTTTTGCTATGAAGAGAGGCAGAGAAATGAGGTGGTCGTGGGACAGGATGTAGAGGGATGGGGTTTTTATTACTATTTTTTAAGATGGGAGAAATTACAATGTGCTTGTTGGCTGGGGGAACAATCTAGTAGAGAGGAAAAGATCTGAGTGCAGGAGTGAAGGGATAATTGTTGAATTATTTGTCCGGCCAAAAATCAGAAGCAGCCCCAAATGTCCATCAAGAGAAAAAGAGATAAATAAAATGCTATATTCCAAATGATGCCAGGAGGAACAAATTTCAATAGCAGCAAGGGGCCTCCATGGTGTACTTGCTTAAGGATACTTGTGTCAAGATCCCTGTACTATAGACAGACCTTAACTCAGATCACATGGGTCTCTAGCTGGCTGTCCCCAAATACCTTCACATGTCTCAGTGAGAACGTGGTGGGGTCAGGACATCTTGGAAGGTCTTCCTTCTGTTTGCCTTGGTCAGAAGAACCCTGTGTGACAGTGATGATGGTGAAGGTGATGTTGGTGTTGCTAAAAATAAAATTAGAATAGCAGGTACTAAGCATGAAGTGTGTCATCCATTCCTTGCCCTCACGGAGCTCACATTCTAGATGGACATTAACTAGCTCTAACAATTTTTCATTTCAGTTATGATAAATGCTGTTGAGTATCAAAGAGGGGCCTGGCCCAATCTAGAAGGGCCAAGAAATCAGAAGAATGAGCATGAGTCTGCCAGACAGAGGTGGGGAGAGGAGAGAGGAGGACAAGGAGGGAAAGAACATGGTCAGTGGAGGGAACGGCATCCCTCCCTCCATTGATTCGACAGGTGCTAAGCACCCGCTGCATCCTAGGTGGACAAGGCACAGGTCCCTGCTTTCTTGGGGCTGTTGTTCTAGTGGAGGGAGACAGAGAGTGAGCACATGAATGATGCCAGATTTCAGTTAGTGACAAGTGCAGTGAAGATAATAAATCAGGATAATGGTGGTGGGGGGAAGGGTTGGTAGGGCACTTTTAAAAAGATCTCGAGAGAGAGGTGAACTCTCACCGGAGACCTGTTGTACACACATGCCAGGAGAGTGTCCCAAGCATGGGGGACAGCAGATGCAAACGGGTAGAAGCAGGAATGAGTTTGTCATGTGGTGGGGACAGCAAGGCCAGTGTGGCTGGGCACCATGAACCAGGTGGGACTTGGTGAGATTGGGGTTACGGAGACCAGATCATAGAGGGCTTTAAAATAGTGTTTTAAGCTTCAATAATCCTAGGTCTTAGCTGAGCTATGGATGCAAATGGACAATTTCTTGGAAGAAGTCCAGGATCCCCAGGTCCTCAGGGAATAAGTGGACTGTGGCTGGTTTGGTTCACCTCCTCAGCCGCAGAGGCGGCTTCTCAGTGCACCCCCACCCCCACTTCCAGCCATAGATCTTACCTTATCACTCCCGTCCGTTTAGCATGAGCCATATACTCCACTCCAGAGGAGAACTCTCACTTAATTAATTTTAGATTTAAAGCAACAAGAAGTCCTTATATTAAAAACGGAGTGGGGGGGAGAACAGCTTGTTAATTAAAATGTCAGTTAGGGTGTTCCTGGCGAAAACTATGATTAGTGAGTGTTTCCTTTGGTTACAAGCCCTTGTGCTTTGATATTTCATGTGTGAACATAAAGAACCTCACACATGTGCCCAGCGCCCAGAGACAGGCTATGATTCCTGGTGGTTTCAATGGGTCATTCTGTTCTGCGAACTCCAGTGTATCCCACGCCTTCTGGGATTGTTCCACAGGCCAGTCTTTCAGCCTCAGAACCCAGACCTCTAGCCTCAGAAGGGATCTCTCTCTCTCTCTCTCTCTCTCTCTCTCTCTCTCTTTTGTTCTATCTCTCTCTCACCGCATGCCATTCCCACTCATAGGTTCCAGCTCTCTCTGTCTCTGGAAAACCCACACATCCTTCAGAGGTCACTGCCACCATTTGTAACTCCTAACTAGATCTCCCAGGCAGAGATATATCTCCCCTTCCTTTGCGCCTTCACGGCACATTGCTTACATCTTTGTTAGAAAAAAAAAATCTGAGAAAGGAGTTCTTTATGTTTTATCCTATTCAGCTACCTTCCAAGAAGGGTGGGTCCTTTAGTGTGGCAGGTGATGGGTGTGGGGAGGCTGGACTGACAAAACTGGGGAAAGACTGTGCCAAATGTCTCCACTTGAGCAAAGGAATCACTGCAGAAAGACCTGGGGTGGGCGTGTCGATCTGGGAGGCTGATTGGGGGGAAGGACGTACAGGGAGAAGAGGCAGCTGATGGCTAATGAAGTTTGGTGGAGGAAATAAATGTTTCTTGGAGGGAGGGGTGTTAAGTTTCATGCACAGTGTGCTATGTAAACCTCTCTTTTGTCTCCCTACAACATCTTGGGTGAAACATGTTATTCACTAAGACTCTGTGGAACTGGATGAAATTGTTTCTTGGGGTGCCTGGGTGGCTTATTGGTTAAGCATCCAACTTCAGCACAGGTCGTGATCTCTTGGTTTGTGCATTTGAGCCCTGCTTCAGGTTCTGTGCTGACAGCTCAGAGTCTGGATCCTGCTTCGGATTCTGTGTCTCCCTCTCTCCCTGCCCCTCCCCTGCTCATGCTCTGTCTCTCTCTCTGTGTGTCAAAAATAAATACACCTTAAACATTTTTTTTTAATTAAAAAAATAGTTTCTGGAAGGGTTAAGTATCAAGAACGGCGAAAAGTCTGAGATTGACCCTACTTGCCAGCTAACAAGTTAGCTTGCCACAGTGTCAAGATGCTGGCAGGACACAGAGGACTCTTGAATAAGACACAAGGGACTGTGACTCACAACAATAGCAGTAGCCAGAGCGTCAGTGTTCGTGCTGGTTCTCAAAGCTCCAATTCCTGAGGATTGACACAGAGAGATGGCTAATACCTCTGTTACAAGCAAGGAACCCCTAGGTTAGGGAACCCAAATCTTTTATAATGAGCAGTAAGCCTGTTTGAAATAGCCCTGGGAAGAGTATTATCTTTGTTATATTGGACAACAAAGAAACCTTCCCTGTGCTTGGAGAGAGACTATCTCTATCTTCCAGGGCTCTTCACTAGAAATATACTTTAAAGGATAGTCATAACAAAGGCAGTCAGAACGTTTGCTTGCAGAGTGTGCAGAAATGCAAGAGGCCCATGGAGGATTGTCTCCCCAGGGTAAGATGAAGTGCTGACCCCTGCTTCTAGGCAGGCGGGGGCGGTGAGACCAGAAGGTGTGTATGACCCCTAGTGACCTCTGGGTCATGACCTCTTAGAGTGTGCTTTTGAAATGAATTAGTTTATTATATGCTGAATGAGTTAGCCATTGCTGCATAATAGACCGCTCAGAACCTGTGGCTTAATATAAACATTGCTTATTATTGCTCATGAACCTGAGTCATCTGGGACGTACTGCTGATTAGGCCTGGGCTGGGTGGATCTTGATGTGCTTTCTTACATCTCCTCAGCCCCAGCTGGGACACTGAGTGGACTTGGCTCTTCTCCATGTGGTCTTTCGTGGCTTGACAAAGTTCCAAAGGACTGAGGGTCTGGGCCCCAGTCCCCTTGAGGCTTAGGCATGGAACAGTCACATTCTCTTTGCCAAGGCAAATCAAAGGACAGCCCAGATTTCTGGCATGAAAAATAGACTCCACCTCCTATAAGAGGAACTCCAAAGTCACTTTGCAAAGGCATATATATATATATATATATATATATATATAGAGAGAGAGAGAGAGAGAGAGAGAGAGAGAGAAAGGAATAACTGGGGCCAGTTTTACAATCAGTGTATCACATTTACCTTTCTTACTGGACTCTGAGTGTCTAGTTGACAGGGATTATGTCCCATTCGTGTCTGTGTCTTGGTGACTGGCCTGGGCCGAGCATAGAGAAGGCATCCATAAGGTCTTTCAAGTGACTAAGTGATGTGTAAAAGGATGAATGAATAATACATAATAAGGAGTATTATGTGAACTAGTATTATGTGAACTCTCTGTGAACTAGGTGGTCTGCCAGAGAGATCCACGGGGGAGGGGGGTGCCCTGGCATCTGCCCCAGACTACAGCTGCCCCCGCCCACTAGGGTGTGCCTAGTTTTCTCAGTGTCTTCTTGTCCCCATTGCTGTTCCTTCACCTGGGACTTCATCATATCATACCTGGTCTGGTCTACAGCCTGGTGACTATTCTGTCTGCTCTCCAACCTCTCTGCCACATCATCTCTAGAGATAATTTTAAAATGCACACCTGACTGTCACACTTCCATTTAAATCTGTGGCGGACTCCCCAAAGCCTAGAAGACTAGGTTTCAGCCCTTTAGCATGACATGCAAGGCCCTTAGCCTTGGGACCTGGACCCAGCTCTTCCTTGCTACACATCCTACATTCTTGCTAGATTGCCTGTAGATCTTGAACGGGAAACCCAAAGCCCCCTTGACTTTGGTCCCATCCATGCTGTTTGCTGTACTTACCTACATTCTCCTTCTTTGTTCAAATGTCACCTTGACCTTCCAGGGAGAGATATTGACCTACCCCTTGTTCTCAGACCACTCCATGGTACTTTACTTGTCACACAGATCTGGCTTTCTGGGGTGGGGCCTCTGTCTCCTCTGGATCAGGAGCCCCTTAAAGATAAATGTGCTTCTCCTGGTTTCCTTGGGAACCCCCACCCCACCATTGCAATTCAGCTTGAGAGCACAGGGGGGTCTCGTGTAGAATTCATCCCCATAATATTTGCTGAACTGAGATTCCAGAGAGGAAGGGAGGGGAGGGGAAGGAGAGGAGGAGAGCACAGGGGAGGGAAGAGGAAGGGAGAGAGAGATGCAGCTCAGGCACAGACACAACCCTCCAACACATCTAGTTTGGCCTAGCCTGGAAATCTGCCCTGGGGCTCCTTGGACCTTTCTGGAACAGGTTATAGCCTGTGGACTAAAGGCTTTCCACCCTGAGGCTCCGTCTGGAAGTGGAAAGGACTTTGCTGGGGGTTGGGAGAAGGAGCTCTCCCATTATTATGGGCTTTTATCATTTTTGTCTCTGTTACTAGCTTTATTTAATTTGTCACTTAATTACTGTTTACTAAGTATGCTTGTGGCTAACATGTATTTATTTATTATGCACTTTGTCTGATTTTAGCAAATTTTTCCCCTTTATATCTGTATTGTTTATTCTAGTAATGCATGACCAGGTTAAAAAATTTTTTTAAAATAAGAAATACAGAAGAAATAAATATCTCCTGGTATTTCACCCTTCTGAGATAACCACTGTTGACAGTTTGGTGTATATCCTTTCAGACTTTTAAAAAAATTCTTGTATAAATATATATGGATGTGACCCAAATATACCTAAGAAAGCTTTAAGGCTGGTCCCTGCCCAACACTGTATCCAAAATAACCCAAATCAGACTCCAGAAGCCTGAAGAGTAATGTGAATCTTACAGTGCAGGGGCTTTGCACAGCTTTGCAAGAGCCCGTGTTAGACGTGTCTCCTCCTCCCCACGTGTTTCACTCACAGTCGCTACTAAGATGCTTCTCGCTTCCTCCTACTCATCTCTTCTTTCTTTGGGCTGTGCCCTCCTGAACTCTGGGGGCTCCCATCACGTAGAGCTCCCAGAAAGTGCTGCTCTTCTGTGACTGCTATTCTTGTAAGACTCAGTGCTTCTAGAATTTTTAAGAAAAAACTTGCTACCTCTCTTCAACCACATAAGACCATGTTAAACACATTGTTGAGTTAACCCTGTTTCTTTTACACCCCTCTCTCTCATGGATACTTTTCTAGGCCTACCATTTCCTTTTAAAGTCTAGGGTACAACTCCATTGAATGGACTGTCCATAATTTATTTAACTAGTGTCTTGCTCCTGGATACTCCCGTGCCTTCTAGTTTTTGCCACTAAAAGCAATGCTGCCATGAACACCTCTATGACTTTGAATTTTATATCTTTTCTTTCTCTTCCAAATGCCCCAAGCCTACCCCAAGTTTTACTGTTCTAGAGAAATGTCTGTAAGGCACGTTTTCCATTGTCTTCCTTCTGGTCCCTTTGGGAAATTCTCCTTCACTCCATGTGATCCAGGGGACTTCCATGATGTCCCAACCCCTGGTACTGCGGGCTGGGGGAAAGGAGGAGAGGTAGTCACATGACTAGCTGACTAATCAGAGCATCCTTTCCTTCTGTCTTTGTTATAACTCCATCAGTTTCCACTGTCTATGTCCACTGTGCCTGCCCTGGCCCAAACTCACCATCTCTGCCCCTGGCCACTGCCACAGATTTCTCTCTACTATCTCTAACTCCAGGGCTGTGCAGATGTCCATCATCAATGGCCACTCATTGACCCTGACTCTGTCCTTCCCATGCCTAAAAGCCATCAGTGGTATGAGTAAAGTTTCATCTTTTCAATCTGCCATGAAGAGCCTTCAGGACCTGGCTTCTCCTTACCTCTCCAGCCCTGGGGCTCCCAGTTCTCTTTTATACACTCCAAATTCCCAGTAGACTATACGACTTCCCAGTTTTTGAACATGACCTGCATTTTCCAGATTCTATCTTTTGACTCTACACTTGACTCCACAGAACTCTTATCCCCAAATAATGTAGCATTAGGTTCATGGTTCCCATACTCCTCCTGCCCCTCCAGACCAACAGGAATTAATCAACTTCACCTCCCTGAGGGGATCCCTCAACATGTAGGTGACCTTCTAACATTTCTGCATTCCTCGGGGATCACTGGTTAAAAAGGAGCAGAACCCCACCCAACCAGCTTAGATAAGGGAGGGATGGTGGCTATTGTAAGGGCATGGAGGTCTCACAGAAACCAAACTCAGCCAGATCTCATGGGAATCAGAACTGGGACCTGGGAAGCCATCAGGTGTTGAAAGTGACTCTCTCAGTGGGCACCTGCCTTCCTGCATCTGTCCTCTCATGGACTTAAATGAATATGATGGCAGCTGATGTACAGTACTTGTCCCCTTTCCACCACTACTCTGGAAACACTCTCATATTTGTATCTGCCCACCCCCCATACCCTCCAGGGTATAACCCAGGGCTTGGCACATTTCAAACAGGAAAAAACACTCTAACACTTTAGCACTTACTTGTGGGACATACAGGGTTTGTGTTTTTATTTTATTCTTGTTTAACCTCACATCCCTAGATACTATCATTTCTCCCACTTTACAGATGAGGACACTGAGGCAGTACTTTGCCCACGCTGACAGCTTTGACTTGATTGCAGGCCACTTTGAATGAATACATTACTTTTGTAATCAACAGAGGGATCTTGAGGTCATCGCTCCAGACTCCAGCCTCCAGAGAAGGAGTACAGAACCTCTTCCAGGGAGGCAGCCATCCATTTTCATCTTAAACATCTCCAGAGTGACTCCACTTTCCATCACCCCAATGATTTTTTCTTCCCTCCCTCAAATATCAGGCACTTCTTCCTCATGTCCAATCATAACCTCTTGTGTGGATTTAAAATCCTTTTCTGCTTGTCAGGCATCCTTAGACTTGAAACCAACTGTTGAGAGTCACTGTTCTTTTTCAACAATGCTGTGAAGTAGACATTTAAAATTCCCACTTGACAGATAAAAATCTCAAGTCCCAAGAAGGTGAAGCAAGTTACCTAAGGTCATACAGGCCAGACATAGTGGGTCTGGAAATCGAACCCAGGATCTTGGAGTCTAAATGTCTCCTCCAGCTAGTCATTTCACACCTCCCATGGGGTTTAAAGCTGTTTGGTCTGTCTGAGACCATTGAAGAAACAAGCCTCTGGCTGCTTCCAAAGTTGGTAAGAAAAAGGGGAATAAATAGCAAGATTGGGAGAGCGATGTATGAGAGAGAAAGAGCCTTCTCTCAGGTGCAGGGAAGAGTGGGAGAGGGGGAGGGTAGGAAAGGGTCAGGATCAGCCCAGAGACCTGGGGGAATGAAGGAATAAGCGGTAAATGCCCAAGCTCTTTATGGCAGCCTGCAAACTGGGTGGCCACACTACTACACTGGAACAAAAAGCTTAAACCAGGACCATCACAGGCAAATGGGGATGTAGGGTTACCCTGACTAGAATGTTCTTCATGACCTGTCTCTTTTCTTTTCTTCTTTTTTCTTTTTTTAATCTTTATTTTTGTGAGAGAGAGAGAGAGAGACAGAGAGAGAGACAGAGAGACAGAGCATGAGCAGGGGAGGGGCAGAGAGAGAGGGAGACACAGAATTCAAAGCAGGCTCCAGGCTCCGAGCTGTCAGCACAGAGCCCGAAGTGGGGCTCAAACTCACGAATCGTGAGATCTTGACCTGAGCCAAAGTCAGACACTTAACTGACTGAGCCACCCAGGTGCCCCATGACCTGTCTCTTTTCTACCCCTCCGAACCTTTCCCCTCTCATTCTTGCTCTCATTTACTATCCCCCAGCCCTATTAGTCTTCTTGGTCCTCTGTGAAATTCTCAGGGTATCACGACTCCAGGAGCTTTGCATCTTCCTCTGTCTGGAATCCCCCAGATCTTCCTGTGGCTGATCCTCTTGCCATTCAGGTCCCAGCTCACATGTCATCTCCCGGGAGAGGCTTTCCTGAACTCCTAATATAAGGTAGTCCCTTACCTCCAGAGACTCTCTATTCCAGTTATCTATTGCTGTGTAAGAAATAAACCCAACATTAAGTTGCTTAAAATAATAATAATCATTTTTTAATCTTACGGTTTCTGTGGGTTAAGAATTTGGAAGGGGCTTGGGAGGGCGGGCTGGCTCAGAATCTCCCATGCAGTTGCAGTAATGGTGTTTGCAGCTGGTAGAGTGGAAGGCCGTGGCAGCAGGAGGCTGGCTGGGCATCTCCCTCTCTCTCTCTTTCTCTGTATGTAACCTGAAGACCTCTTGGGGAAGGATAATTTGGGCTTCCTTACAACATGGTACATCAGCAGGTGGTCTGCTTTCTAGACACTAAGGGCTTCAGGGCAAATGCTTTACCATTCAAGGTAGACACAGCACCATCTTCTACAAGTAGCCATGAAAGTCATATGGCTTCCCTTCTGCCATATTCTGTTGGTTCCGAATGAATCACTAGCCTTTCCAGATTCAAGAGGAAGGGAATCAGACTCTGTTTCCTTAGGGGCTGTGGCAAGGTTCTAGAAAGATACATGAGATCAGAGAGATTGTTGTGGCCATCTTTGGAAAACAAAACCAACCATACTGTTGTAGTACCCTGTGAGACCTAATGCCTGAAATTGCCTTAATTATGTATTTTTGACTTGTTCATTATCTACCCTTTCTTCCCCACTCCCACTCCACTGGAAAATAAGATCCATGGAGGAAGAGACTGTTTCTGTCTGGTTCACCTCGTGTCTTTCCAGTGCCTGCCTTGTAAAACGCACATACAAATTTCATTGAAGCAAATGAGTAAAATGCTACAGGGTGTGCTAGAAACCAGAGATGGCCTCCCAGGGTGCCTGTAGCTGTAGTTTTTGAGTAGTTACTCAAAAAGCATCAGTAGAAACTGTGAAACATGTTTTCATAATTGTTTTGTGAACATGGGTCCTGGCCTGCATTAGTCTGGGTGTCTCAGACCCCAGGCTCCACTGTCCCTCGGCTGTCCAGTAGTCCCTGGTGCCTGGATGCACACACAACAATGAGTCTTCTTTGCTTTTGAAGACCCCTAGAGGGACTAGCATCCCCAAGTATTTGCCTCCAGCTTCACCCTAGTTTGCAGACACTTTCTGTCAGCAAAAGGCACATACCATTCTCTCAGGAATCCTGAATCAGGAAAGTGCCCATCTATTCTGGGCTCCTAGACCTTCTGGGAAATAATTCCTGATGGCTTTGTGCATCTATTTCTTTTAGACCTAAAAGAAAAAAGCCAATTTTACAGAGGTTTTCTATGAAGGCCATCTATGAGCCCCACCTTGAACTTATCCAACAGTTATTAATGTGTATATTAGTCAGGGTTCCCTAGAAAAACAAAACCAACAGGGTATGAATGTGTGTGTGTGTGTGTGTGTGTGTGTGTGTCTATCTCTCTCTATATATAAATCTATATGTATATTAATATATAGATAGATATCTTATAAATATATAAGAAATCTATCTGTATATAAATATATAAATACATAGATATCTATATATATTTCTATCTGAATTCTATAGAAATATATATAGATATCTATCTATGTATTTATATATTTATATATAGCTAGATAGATATCTATATATAAATATATAGATAGATATAGATATAGAGATATAAAGCTATACAGAGAAAGCTTTATTTTAAGGAATTGGCTCACATGATTTTAGAGTCTTGGCAAGTCCAGAACCTGCAGGTGAATCATCAAACTGGAGACCCAAGGGAGTTCCAGTCTGGGTCCAAAGACCCTCTGCTGGCAGAATTCCTTCTTGCTTAGGGAGGTCAGTCTTTGTTCTATTAAAGTCTTCAACTGATTGGAGGAAGTCCACTTATGTTATGGAGGGCGATCTGCTTTACTCAGAAGACACCAACTTAAATATTAATCTCATCCAAAAATCACTGTCACAGAAATAACCAGAATAACATTTGACCAAATATCTGGGCAGCATGGCCCAGCCAAGTTGACACATAAAATCAACTATCACAATGGACCAATACAGGCAACAAAAATGAAAAAGATCCAGTTCTTGTGAAATTAATATCTGACAGGGAGGCAAAATAAACACCTTAAGGTTCTAAAATATACATTTGATTGCATGAAAATGCAGATTTCAGAGCCATGTCCTGGGGAACTCGGATTTGGAGGCAAGTGGTCCACAGGTACCACCCTGCCCTCCATTTATCCTGACACTAACCTAACCTGGACTCTGATGAAGCAAGGGTAGGAGAGAAGCATATGGATCATTGTGAAGGGGAGAGAAGCACTCTGGGTGGGTGGTCGTAGTCTGGTGCTGAGATGCCAACAGCGTACAGGTGAAGTGGGGAAGGATGTTTCAGGCAGTGGGAACAGAGGAAGTAAAAGCATGAGCATCGCAGGAGTATAGAGCATAGAGGATGAGGTAGCAGGAGATGTGGCTGATAATGAGGTTGGTGCCCATCAAGGCAGTGTGTGGTTGGGTGCTTAAGGCTGTGAGTTTTAGAACCAGACGAACTTAGAGCTCAATGTGCAGTTGGATACCACTGTCACAACTCTGGGCAAAGTCAGATAACCTCATTGAGACCTGGACCCTCCATCTGGGGAAGGAAGGGAGGTAGGATAATTGTATAATTGTATTGTATTAGTCTTCTATTGCTGCTGTAACAAATCACCACAAACATAGTGACTTAAAACAGCGTAGGTTTATTATGATGCGGTTTAGCAGTCCAAAATGGGTCTCATGAGGCTAAAATCAAGGTGTTGGCAGAGCTGTGCTCCTTCTAGAGGCTCTAGAGAATTTTTTTCCTTGCCTTTTTTCAGCTTCCCATGCTTTTTGGCTTATGGGAGGCATCACTCCAACCTCTGTTTCTATCATCCCATCTCCTTCTCTGACTCTGGCCCCCTTGTCTCCCTTTTGTAAGGGAGATTACACTGGGCCAACCTAGACAGTGAGGAAAACCTCTCCATCTTATGACCCTTGATTTAAACACACCTGCCAAGTCCCTTTTGTCATTTGAGATAACGCATACACAAAATTTGGGGATTAGGATGAGGACATCTTTGTGAGGCTATTATTCTGCCTACCACACCCACTTAACATTATAAAGATTAAAAGAGGTGATGAATGTGAATGTCTGGTACGTAGTACCTGCTGGATATGGCAGATGTTTCTATTCTTATGAAGAGTACTGAATCTCCAACAAGAAGCTTGGGCCTCATCGTGAAAGGTATGAGGGTAAATGGAGAACCACTTCCCTTAAAAACCTCCTAAGTTTTAAGCCTGACAACAAAAATGTAAGTAGGAGTTTGGCTAGGATGGAAGGCAGTAAAGGGAAAGATACTCAACTTTGGACTTTTTTTTTTTTTTTTTTTTTTTTTTACAATAAGGCTTAATCCCTTTAACGATGATTTACCATCTCTTCCTACTCTGTGCCAGGCATACTGAAGAGGGAAGCCTGTTCAAGAAGATGTTCGCAGAGTTTGTTCCTGACATTGTCTTCCTGTAAGTGACAAGGAAACTGGACATCATCTGACCTACCCAGCCTCTTCCTTTTCTGGTGTCCCAACATTGTTTTTGTTTTCCAGTTTGGCCAAATTTCCTTTCTTCCTTCTTTGCTGCATAGGATCTGCTTGGTGCTGTCCTAGGTGCCCAGAGTCTCCACAGACTAATAACTTGGCAGTGGACATTGACAGGTCTGGGGCTCTGCCCACCCCAAGTCACACTCAGGCATTTCCAACCAGGGGCACTTATTCCAGACTTAGCCTCCTATATACAGACTTTGCTCCTGTAGGCAGCCCCCAGATCAGCAGCCAACATCACAGAGTCATGAAACTTCTTAAGGTCATCAGTTACTTTCACACAGAGCAGGAGAGCTTAACCTGATCCTGAAGATCAGCTTCCCCTGAAATTGTTGGCAGGATTTGAGGAAAGAAAGTGCATTTTTTTTATGGAGAGGGGCCATGGTTTTCTTCAGATTTTCAAATAGATCTGTGAACCCCAAACTATTCACAACCACAAAAACATACATCCTCACTTAAATCCCTGAGCCTCATTGAGCTCTCTTTTTTACTTGCTTCTCCAAAAGGTTCAGACAATCCTATGACCCAGTGATGTCAAGCTGAGCAAAATGCTGCTTCCTGTTAGTTGGGAGAGGCTCCTGCCTGCTCTGGTTTTTTGAAGAATATAATTGCCCAGCAGACCCAGAGCTTTCTCTTTTCTGCTGAGCTGTGCTGCTCAGACCCACATTCATTATGTGGGGGCTTACACATGGAGGCCCCGGGAGAGAGGGATGGGCTGACTCCACTCCAGATGCATATGGTCCCCCTGGTCATGCCCTCTATTAGAGCATGGCTGGGCAGACCCCTCGGCCTTTCTCCAGGAATTTGAAGGGATCAGGATGAAGGCTGAAGCTTAGATTTTTGAGTAGAGGTAATTTCAGAAGGTGGAATCATAGCTTAAGGAACCCTCTGGAGAATTTTCCTGATGCAAAGCTAACAAGACATTGTGATAATTTCTCTGGAGCTGGCCTCATTCCAAGTTGGATTTTAAACACAGATTATAAAGCAAACACCATCCCCCACAAGTATTAAAGCAGGGGAAAATAACAGAACGGGGGCTGCAAAAATGGTCTCTATTGTGGGACCAAAAGCCGTCAATCATGCAGGCTGACAGGCGTCAGAGATTGACAGACAGGCCCTCGCTCCTGACTTCAGTTATCAAGGGGAATGGGAAAAGTGTCTGCAAGAACATGTTAAATTGCCAAAGTCATTACCAGTCACCAATTACCAAAGAAAAGATAACAAGGTGTATTTTAGAAAAATCGATGCAACAACATGCATTTCAATACAGCGAGTTTTTTAGAACTTTTGAAAACAAAACGAACTATTTAGGGAATACACAATGGTTTTTAGTGAATACCAAACACTGGGCTTTGTAAAGTCATCAATATTCACTTTAGATTTGACTCTGCTGAAGAGGAGCAAAGATCAAGAAGTGAACTAATATACTTCATTTTTTTCCTCCTCTAGTTCCACCCAAAGGACATAACGATGACTCAGGTTAGGTGACTACCTTGTAAACTCCCCCAAATAAAGACCTGGCTGGTCATTAAGGATACCCTGGGCATGGACAGGGCACAGGTTAAGTAGGCAGTGGTCTGCTGAGGGGATGTGGAAGTTGTCCAATGGGATCTTTCCACATGACCCAGCAGAACTTCTTAATCATCCGCTCTGAGCCCTGCTGTGGGCAGGACCCGGGGGACAAAGAGATGAAGGACATATTTCCTGCCCTATTGGGTCTCTTAGTCTGGTGGGGGGAGTGGGGCACATGACCCCAGTGAATTAAGGGACAAAGCAGATCAATGAGAGTCACCAAAGAGAGGTGTGAATAAAGTGCATTGGGGCACTGGAATGGTGGAGGTTGCTGCAGCCTAGAGGAAATGGAGAAGGCTATGGAGAGAAAGGAGTATTTGAGCTGATTCTTGGAGTATGAGGACTTCTCTTAGATGCAAATGCCTGAAAGGAGAACAGCAAGATGTAAGTGAAAAGCCTCCAAGTAGGAGGGGACAGTAAGACAGTAAGTGAAAGCCTTCCAATAGGAGGGAAGAAAGTCTTAAATGGCAGGCTGAGGTGGCAGAAGTTTTGTAGGCAAGGGGAGCCATTGTAAGTTCTTGAACTGGTGTGTGGGGTGGGGTGTCGAATGAGCAGAGCTGTGTTTTAAGGAGACAATTCTGCTGCAGTGCACTGTATGGCCCAGGGGACTGCACTGTGAAGGATTGCTGGAGTATATTCAACGAGAGGGTCTGAAGTCGCAGACAAGGATGGAGGGGCAGCAGGGAAGACCCACAGGGCGACCATCATGTTGCATGCATGAGCCCAAGAGGCCTCACACTGGTCTCTGAGTCCAGCAAGCCTTCTCACCTCTCAGGCTCTACCTAGGTAGCATCACCTCCTGCTGTCTCTTCCCACCGACTGGTAGACCATCTCCCTCCTTCTCAGAACTTCATGGCTCTTTGTTGAGCTGCCCGGTATGTTTGAGTTACATACAATTGCCAAAGTGGTCCAAGCTAGCAGTTCTGAAAAGACAGAACCTTGTCACGTGCATTTCTGTGGTTCCTCCAGCAACAGTGCAGCCCCACCCACAGCAGAGGAAAGAATGAAACAGCAAAGCCCTGAGCAGGGAAGCACTTCATGGTAACATTCAAGAAAGATCAGGGCTGTTGTGAATTCGCTCCATAGGCCACTTGGATCCGATTTGACAAAAGGACCTTTTATGATTTATAAAGGTTTCCTGAGCTTGCAGTGTGAGCAGGACCTGGATGCAGTAGATTGGGTGCCCAGGGAGAGGGAAAGAGGTGCTGGGCTTGAAACACAGAAACTAACAGGTGAGAAGCAAGTCATTGACAGTCAGCATTGGAAGAAAACAAATCCCTTCCATGTGATTGGTAGATGGCATGACCATATCATTAGTTATCCAAACAGGAACACTTTTGGGGGCAAAAGGGACACCATCTGTAGTTACTACATGACAGCAGGCTTAAATTGGAATTGTCCCTGAAAGAATAGAATGTGGAGTCACCCTAATAACAGGCACTGCTGCTGGCTTGTTTCCCCACTCCCCTCACCCCACAATTCCTTATATTTTATAGATGTTGAGAACTTTCTCTCTTGGCCTCTCCTCCCCCTCCTCCTTCGCATCTGAGTGATTTGGAATGAGGATGGAGCATGTCTCAGCCCCTTCCAGGTCCTCTCTCTTTTGGAGCATCTGTGCTCAGGACGAGGGAACCCTCTCATCCTCCATGTGATCAACTTGAGGGGAAGGACTGTACTTGAGGAAGAGGCTGAGATTGTCTTGTAGGCCAGTGACTGGAGAGGGAGGGATAGAAAGGAACCCCAGCTGACCTCTAAGCCTTTACTAGCCTCAGCAAAGCTCTTATCCCAGAATTTCTTTCTCAGTTGATTCAAGTCTCAGAACAGTGTGACTTTCACTCCCCCAAACCACATAGTTGTCCTAAGCAGAGGCTGGGAGTCTGTAGTATCTCATAAAGGCCCTCCTACAAAGGTGTGGTGTGCCAGTGCAGACAGAGACTGGACAGGACTCATGCTAGAGGACTCCTAGAATGTGAACAACACAAGAAAAAGAAAAATCTGGGTGGGATTTGTCCTCATGTCCATATCTGAGTGTGAGTTTTTACCAGTTTATTTTGGGGGAGGATATGAAAATTAATTAGAACCCCACAATATGCATGTATTTTTACAATAAAATTTATTGAGATAATAAATTACATGCAATAAATGAACCCATTGAGTTTTGCAAGTGTATATGTCTGTGTAACCACCACTCCAATCAATCTACAGAACATTTCCATCTCCCCAAAAAGTGCCCCTGTGCCCCTTCTCAGTCAATCCTTCCCTCCAAATCTCCCTCCTCAGGCAACTGCTGGTGGGATTTTCCACTGATTTTGTCCATTCTAAAACATCATACACATGGATTCATACAGTATGTTTTCTCTGTAGCATGCACTGGAAGTTCTTATTTTCCATTGCTGAGTAGTATTCCATTGTATGGTTGTACCAAGTTTCTTCAGTCACCTGTTGATGGACATTTGGGTTGTTTCCAGTTTTAGGTTATTTTCAATAAAGCTGTTATAAATATTTGTGTACAAGTCTTTCTGTGGCCATGTATTTTTCTTGGGTAAATATCTAGGCATTGGTGTGTCATATTATGTGTACATTTAAGTTTATGAGAGACTGCAGAACTGTTTTCTAAAGGGGTTGTAGAATTTCGTCCCTTCCATCAGAACATATGAGAGTGCTAGTTGTCCTACATGCTCACTGACACTTGGTATTGTCAGGCTTTTCAGTTTTAGCCATTGTAGTCAGGATGAAGCAGCATTTTGCTGAAGTTCTAATTTGCATTTCCTAATGACTAATGATGATGAACACCTTTATATGTGTTTATTGACCATACGAATATCTTCTTTTGTGAAACCTCTGATCTAATATTTTACGCATTAAAAAAAAAATATATATATAGTAGTTAATTTTGTCAACATGACTGGCCTAAGGGATACCCAGATAGCTTGTAAAAAACCATTTCTGGATGTGTCTGTGAAGGCCTTTCTGTAAGAGATTAGCATTTGAGTCAGTTGACTGAGTAAGGAGATCTGCTCTCATCAATGTGGGCAGCCATTATCTTATAAATTGGGGGACTAAATGGAACAAAAAGGTGAAGAAAAGGTGAAGGCTGTCTTTCTTCTTGAGGAGGGTCATCCATTTTTTCCTGCCTTTGGGCATAAGAGCTTTTGGTTCTTGGGTCTTTAGACTCTAGGACTTATCTCAGTGGCTCCCTGGTTCTCAGGTCTTTGGATTCAGACTGAATTACACCAATGGCTTGTCAGCTTCTCTAATTTACAGATGGAATATTATGGAGCTCCTTGGCTTCCGTAACTGTGAGCCAATTCCTATAATATATCTCTTCTTACACATATCTATCTTTCTGTCTATATATCCTATTGGTTCTGTTTCTCTGGAGAATCCTAATACTATATATAAAACAAAGAACAAAATACTTTTTGTGCTCTGTTTTATAGTTTATAATTTTAGGTTATATATTTAGGCCTACGATCCATTCAAGTTAATTTTTTTATATGGTGTAATGTAGGGGTCAAGCTTTGTTATTTCTTTTCCCATAAAGATACCCAGTTGTTCTGACATGGTTTGTTGAAAAACCATCCTTTTCCCATTGAATCAGCTTGGAATCTTTGTCAAAAGTCAACTGAACACAAATAAATCAGTTTCTTGACTTTATTTTGTTCCATTGACTTGTCTGTATATCCTTACATGAATACCACATTTTCTTGATTACTGTAGCTAAATAATATGTCTTGAAATCATGTATCAGTCCTCCAACCTTAGAACATCATACTATATATCATTTGTGATTGTTGGAAATAATTGTTGTTGAATTAAATGTGTAATAAACTTTCCATTACCCTTTTCCAGTATGGGCTGTTCAATCACTCAGTCAATATGTTTGTGGTCTTCTGAGAATCGTGAGTTAAAGTGCTCATCTGTATTTTGCAGCTAATAAAGATCTGGTCTGGTGAGCTCTGCTACCATGTTCTAGTTGCAAACTAGATAACCGGCCTCCTCCTTATAGGATGTTGCTTTTTAACGAGGTGGATTTCTGGCTGGGTTTGTTCCCCGTCACGCTAGCACTTACAAAAGTGTCAACACATCTATTGTTGCAGGGACCTATCTAGCTGTGGTGTGGTGGAAAGAATGCTGGGCTAGCTGGCTGCAGAGTGTCCCTCTCTGGCATTCACCACAGTGCTGCTTAGGATTTTCACAAATGGCATATAAAGACAGAAATCGAAGAGTCGCCTTCAGGACTCACAAAAGCCCCAGCCTCCTGGGTGGGTCCAAGTCCCCAGTAGATCTGCTGGTCCCCAACTGGGAGCTGCCCTTGGATGGGCCTTCCAGCTAACTGGACACCAGATACCCAATAAATCCTCATCAGAGCCTGAACCTGAGCCAGGCATTACCTGGGGACCAAACCAGTACCATTCCATTCCAAGCAACTGCTTTCCCAAACTGCAATTTGACTCCAACCTTCAGATAGTTCTTGCTTCCCTGAAGCTGGTGTATTTACATAGCCTTCAACCTAGCCTGCAGGGCGGACTTGAAATCAAAAGATCTGGGTTCAAGTTCTGGCTCTGACACCTACTCATAGTGACCTTGGACAACGCATTTCACATTCCTGGAGTCTAGATCTTCCCTTATGAAGTTAAGACTCTAATATCTTCCTCCCAGGACTGCTGTATGTATATGAAAGTGTTTTATCAATATAAATCAAAGTGCAAGAATCTATCTAAAGGATCATCATTGCTGTTATTTCTCCTTTTAGCCAAAGTATAGCTAACAGAAGCACGAGGAATGTCAATGGTTCCTGTAGGAGAAAAGGTGATGTATTGGTTTCTTATGCTTGCTATAACAAATTGTCGTAAACTTGGTGACTTAGAGCAACAAAAATTTATTATCCTACCATTCTGGAGGCCAGAAATCCAAAATCAGTTTCACTGGGCTGAAATCAAGGTGTTGGCAAGAGCTGTACTTCTTCCAGAGGCCCTAGGGGAGAGTCTGCTTTTTGCCTTTTCCAGCTTCTGGTGACAGCTGGCTGGCTGTCTACTTATGGCTGCATCACTCCACCTCTGCCTCCCTTCTCCATGTCATCTCTCCTCTTCCATGTCTACTTCTCTTCCACCTCTCTCTTATAAGGACGCTTGTGAAGGCATTTGAGGCCCATCCAGTTAACCCAATATAATGGCCTCATCTCAAGATCCTTAACTTGATCTCATCTGCAAAAACAACCATGCAGGTAACATTAGAAGGTGCCATGGATTAAGATCTGATATCTCATGAGACCATCAATTCACCCACTGCAGTGTGTGTGTGTGTGTGTGTGTGTGTGTGTGTGTGTGTGTGTGTGTACTGGTGGGTATGATCTGGAACAGGAAAGAACAGCACACTCTCTGTCACATTTATAAAATCACCTGCTACAACAAAGCATCCTGTAATGTGGTCTAAATGACCTTCATGAAAGCTTGCCCAAGGTTCTTCCCAAACTTCCCTGGGGAAGAAGGGCCGTTTTACAGATTCACAGCACCCCAGATCTGCCAGACCTTTTATTAACTTACTTGGGTCAGGGGGTCAGCTGACTAGAGCCCATGGCCAAATTCAGTTCCTAACAGTTTCTCAGAATTGTATAGTTGGGACAGGTACAACTTAGGCTTGAAAGCCTAAAATACTTATTATCTGGCCCTTTACAGAAAAAACCATGCTGGCTTTTGGCCTTGACCAAAGCCTCCAACCATACAGATAGGGGAGCAGAGGTCCAGGAGGGCAAGTGACTTGCTCAGGGTCCCACAGTGAGTCAGGAGCAGATTCAAGGTCTGTTGAGTCCAGCATTCTTACCCAAGATGACACTGTCCCAGGGCTCTCCCAGAACATCCCTGCACATGTGGCGGGGGGGGGGGGGCGGGTAGAGCCCAGTGCCTCAAAAGTGGAGTCCAGACAGATCCCAGCCTCTATAAGGAAGGCCTTTTAACAGGGGCTGCGCCAGCTCTTAGAAGGGTTCAAGCAAATGCTGGATATCTTCTCAGTGAGTCTCTCTGACATGATGAATCAATGAATGGATTACGGGGTGAACAAATGATGTGATCAAGGTGGTTGAGGGTCCTAAGCTGGCATAGTGCTTTAGTGCTTTCTAGGCTTAGAGAATACTGGCAGTTTAAGCTGAGGCAGCAAGAAGGATCCCAGAGACCCAATTTGGCCTTTACACATCTGGTCTGAGGCCAATATGGGGTGTATGCCCCAAATGGCCACCTCCTAGGAGGCCATAGGAAAACTTGAGCATTTGCAGAAGCAGCTGATCTGGTGAAGCCCACTGGTGACTCTCAGAGAGGTGGAAGGGGACTGTGGGGCCTTTAATGATGACTAATTTGCAGCTTATTAATGCGGCAGTAATTAAGAATATTCATTTTATTAAAAGCCGTTTATTGTAATAGTGCATGCAAATCTGGAGACTGGCATTGTGCTCACGTACCAATCGACATAGGTCTATTGTGGCTCTGTGGATGGCAGGTCGCTGCGTCACTAATTGTTAAGAGTTTAGGGTCTAATTTTAAACCCTTTTAATTCCATTTGAAATAATTGCCGTAATGAAATTCAAAGTACTCAGAGGCAGCCATGGAAAAGGTGGATGATGCCCCTCCCTCCTGCCCCCAGGGAGCCCGGCTTTGAGAGCTACAGCAGGAGATGCATTTGTCCTGGGGCTACACTGGCTGTTCCTCCTTCCCTGGGAGGAAGCTGGCCCCAGGGAGGGCTGTCAAAGTCCCTTGGGGGCCTGGCCCTGTCTGAAGTGCTGACCACAGCTGAGGGAGGGGTGGGCCTGGTTGCCTGGATAAGTCACTTCGGTAAACCACACAGGAGTGGGATCAGCAGAGAGTAGGGGGAGCCCCCACCTAGAGACAACGTCCTTTGCTCCCATGGCCTCATCCACTCACTGGGAGGTATGAACCCGGAAGTCATCTTTGATATGCTATAACTCTTACTGAGGGCTTTCTGTGTGACAGGGACCCCACTAGGCATTTTGCATGTATTATCTTACCTAATCCCCACAGCCACAGAAAATGGATTGCACCATTTTCTCCATCTTATTTATCAATGAGGCAACTGAGGCTAGGAGAGAATCAGTATCTTCTCAAAAGTCAAAGAGGTTAAGTGGTAGAAGCAAAGTTGAATCGAAGTTTTATTTGTCTTCTCAGAAGGTGTCTGTCTGGCTTACAACCTGGGTCTGGAGCCAGCATGGAGTCACTCAAGCGCAGTGCTTATTTCTCTACACCAGCGGCAAGAGATGGGGAAGGGTGTATCATAGAAAGGGAACAGCATGGGCAAAGTCTCAGAAGCTCGTAAGTCCATGGCATCTGGTAGACAGACCCAAAGATGACCTCTATGATCCTTTGTTCTGGTGTTCATGCCCTGAGAGTGGTTGAGACCTGGCACTTGTTTCTAACCAATAAATTGTGGCAAAGGTGATGGGATGTCACTCCTGTGATTATATGTTTCTAAGACTCCATTTTTCTAGCAGCCTTGCTGTCTCTCTTCTGCTGGCTTTGAAGAAGCAAGCACCCATGTTGTGTGCTACCTATGGAGACATCCATGTGGCAAAGAGCTTCAGGTGGCTCATCAGAACAGAGGACCTCAGCTTCAATGAACTGGAGTCTGTTGACATCCTTAGTGAGCCTCAAAGTGGACTCTTCCCCAGTAAAGCTTCAAGATAAAAACACAGCCCAGCCAATACCTTAGTTGCAACATGGTAAGACCCTGAAGCAGAGAGCTCAACTAAACCATGCCTGGACTCCTGACCCACCGAAACTGTGAGATAGCAAGTTTGTGTTGTTTTAAGCTGCTAAATCTGTGGTAACGTGTTACTCACCAATTAACATCAATGCAACATCGAAAAAGAATGGTGGGGAAAGCAGGGGCTAGGATAGTTTTCAATCTTTTTGCTCATCTGACACATCTCCCATCAGCAAGGTGCAAAGTTATGCTGCAAAGGGCCACAATATGAAGGGCCTTTTGGATCCTGTTCAGAATCTTGGGTATTCTTCTATAGGATATAAGTGAGGTGGAGTTTTAGGAGGAGGTGACATGGTCAGATCTGTATTAGAGAAAGATTGTTTGGATGTCCAGAGCCTAGGATGGGTTGGAGGCAGAGAGATCTGGCAGGCTACGGCCTCCAGCTTAGGCAAGAAAGGATAACAGCTTGAACCAAGGGAGAAGCAGTGAAGAGAAAAAAGAAGGTAACCTGTGCTTTGCAGACAGAAAGTAAAATATCCAATAATATAACATTTCTTCTACTCTTAACGATCTTCAGGAAGGGAAATATTCCAGCTAACACTTTCCTTGTGTCCAATGCTCTCACAAAAGTAACATCATTAACCTAGTTTCAGCATCGCCTTATTAGTGATATTGTTATAAACAGGCTCTGTGTTTTGTGGTGTCCTTCCTTCCCCAAGTATATCATGTGGTAGCGTTACTGGGGCTGCTTTCACTTTACAGAGCCTCGGAGAATAATTACAGTAAAATCACCCCCATAGCATCTTTCTGGTCAAATGTCACCCATCATGTCAGCTGTCACCACCTAAAAGATTTAGCATTTCTCCTCTTCTGCAGAGAACCTATTTGGACTTTAATAAGATCTTACAAAATGAATGGTGAGTGCAAAGACAGAAATCTTGGTCCTTCCTCATCTATCCATTCTTTCAGCATTATTGACACTAGACATAGGGAATATCAGAGGTAAATAAGAAATAACCTTACCCTCAAGGCTTTTACAGTTTATTGAGAAAGACAGATGTGTAAAGCAAAATTTACAGCAAAATATTCCCACACCAGAGGCATGCACTGAATGGTTTGGGATTCCCAAAGAAAGGATTGATACATTACTTAAGTTGAAGGAGTTTCCAAGCAAAGGGTTCAGCTAATACAAATGCATGGAAGCATGAAAGGACACAACAGCTCTGGAAATGAATGTAGTACAGGATTACTTGATGTTGGAGAAGTCAGCAGGGTTAAAATCAAATAGGTCTCATGTATCTAAGAGGCTTGGACTGTATTTTATAGGCAGTAGAGTAAGCAGGGAAGGGACCTGGTCAGAGATTCATCCTGGCAAGTTTACTCTGTGCACTGTGATCTTATCTTACAAAATGGGTGCTCCTTAGGGCTCTCCATCTCAGTGAATGATGCCAGAAGTCTAATAGTAACCCAAGACACGACTTCTTCCTCCAGTCGCCAAGTCCCATCCATATTACCTCCTCAATATCTCTCAACATTGTTCATGTCTCCTCAACTCCACTGCCACTGCTGTGTCCCAAGCACCAGCATCTCCCACCTGGTCCCCTGAATAGCCTCCTGACTATTCTCCCAGAATCTGCTTGACTGTTCCTCAAATCCATTCTCCATAAGCAGATCATCATTTTCTTTTCTTTTTTTTTTAAATGGTATAACTTATCTGTAGTGGACTGCGTGGATTCTCACTATATAATTTGATGAGTTTTGACAAATGTATGTACCCATGTACCCACCACCCCAAACAAAATATAGGATACATCCATCACTAAAAGGCTCCCATGATTTTCCTGTTTGATGTCTACCCATAGGCAGACACTGCTCTGATTTCCACTACCAGAGATTAATTTTTTATCAGGATTCTTCTGCTAAGTATATTTTTGAGATTCATACATGCTATAATATGTATCAGTAGTATCAATTTTATTGCTGGTAGTATCAATTGTGTGAATGTACTATATTTATCAATTTATCTGTTAATGGATATTTGGGTTGTTTCCATTTTCGGGCTTTTATGAATAAAGACATTCATAATGGGTCTTTTAGAAGATGTATGTATTCATTTCTCTAGGGTAACTACCTAAGAGCATAATATTTGGGTCACATGGTAAGTGTATATTTACTATCGAATGGTTCCCCATTTTACACTCCCACCAGCAATGTGGAGAATTCCAGTGTCTCCACATCCTTGTCAACACTTAGTATTTTCTGTCGTTGTTATTTTAATGTTAGCCATTTAATGAGTGTAAAGTGGCATCACATTGTGGCTTTAATGCATTTCCCTAATGACTAGTGATGTTGATCACCTTTTCATGTTCCCATACTTGTTCCCATGTGGTACTCTGTGAGGTGTATATTCAAGTGTTGTGCCCATTTTTATGAGTTGTTTGTCTTTTTCTTATTGATTTCTAGGACTTCTCTACATAGCTAGACAGACATATGTATTGAGAATGTTTGGTCCCAGTCTGTGGCTTATTTTTCATTTTAGAACTAGCAGAGCAGAACCTTGAAGTTTTGTTGAACTCTAATTTATCAGGTGTTTTATGATTAGTTTTTTTTATATGTTAAGAAATGTTTGCCTACTCCAGTGTTACAAAGATTGTCTCCCATGTTTTCTTCTAAATGCTTCTGTGTTTAACTATTACATTTAGATCTATTATCCATTCAAATTAGTTTCTGTGTATGGTGTGAGATAGGAGTTGAAGTTCTGTGGGTTTTTTTTTTTTCCGTTTTTTCCCCCCACTTGTTTCTAGCACCAATTGTTGAGAAGGCTTTTATTTCCATATTAAAATGCTTCAGCATTTTTTGTAAAAATTCAAATAACTGTATATTGGAGGGGTCTATTTTGGGACTCTCTATTCTGTTCCATTGACCTAATTGTCTGTCCTTCCCTCTCTACTACAACATTTTGATTATGGTAGCTTTATAAGCTTTTTATGTTTTGAAATTAGGGAAAGTCCCCAACCATGTTCTTTATTTCAAAATTTTAGATTCTTTGCAATTCATACATATTTTAGAATCAACTTGTCAAATTATTTTTTAAATGGCCTATTGAATTTTTAATTGGGATTACATTGTATCCATAGATATTTGGGGGAGAATAGATACCTTAACAATATTGAGACTTCCAATCCATAAACATAATAGATTTCTTCATTTATTTGGGCCTTTCTCAACTTCTTTCACTTAACATTTTGTATTTTCAATGTAAAGGGCTTTTATGTCTTTATTGAATGTATTCCTAAATATTTGATGTGTCTGTGCTACCATAAGTGAAATTTTTTAGTTGCTTACTGTTAGTATATGGAAATACAATTGATTTGTGTATATTAACCTTGTATACTAGTGATCTTGTTAAATTAATGTGTTCGTTCATGCAGTTTTAAAATTTTATTTCTTAGCATTTATATGTAAATAGTCATATCATTGGTGAATAAAGAGAGTGTTATTTCTTTTCCAATATTTATTTCTTTTTCTTCCTAATTGTGTTGGCTAGAACCCCCAATGCAATGCTGCATAGAAATAGTGAGAGCAGACATCTTGACCTTGTTTCCAGTAGGTGGAAATTGTTCAGTATTTCACCCACTAAATGTGGTGTTCTTTGTAGGACTTTTGTTATTGCTGCTGTTGTTACTGTTGCTGTTGTTTATGATGCTCTTTAGCAGACTGAGGAAGTTTTCTGTGAGCTGAATGGGTGCTGAATTTCTCAAATAATTTTTCTGTATCTATTATTTTTCCCCTTTATTTTTGTAATGTGATAAATTACACTGACTTTTAAATGTTATATCAATCTTACATCCCTGGCCTATGATGTAGAATCTTTTTTATATATTTCCAGATTTAATTTATTATATTTTTATTCAGGATTTTTGCACCCTTGTTTATAAAAAAAATATTGGTATATGGCTTTCTTTACTCGTAATATCGTTGTCTGGTTTGGGTACCAAAGTTAGGCTGGCTTTATAAAATGGGTTGAGGATTGTCCCGTCCTCTATTTCTAAAAGAATTTGTGTAGGATTGATGTTATTTATTCCTTAAACGTTTACTAGAACTCACCAGGGAAATCAACTGGGCCTAGAGTTTTCTTTATGACAAGGTTTTTTTATTATAAATTCAAATTATTTAATAAACAAAGACCTATTCCAATTATCTGCTTATTCTTGTGTCAGTGTTGATAAGTTGGTCTTGTGTATGTGTTTAAGGAGTTTGTCCATTTTATCCAAGTTATCTAATTTATTGGCAAAATACTGCTTTATTTTTCTTTTAATATCTATAGATATGTAGTGATGGCTCTTTTACTCTTGATGTGTGTTCCCTCTCTCTCTCTCTCTCTCTCTCTCTCTCTGAATTTCTCTTTCTGATCAGTTTTGCTATGGGGGTGTTAAATTTTATTAATCTTTCTAAACAATGAATTTTGACTTTGTTAATTTTTCTCACTTCTTTGCTTTTTTGCTATATCATTTATTTCCACTCTTATCTTTATTATTTCCTTCCTTTGTAAAAAATTTTCCCTTCTTTATCTAGCTTCTTAGGCAGAAACTTAGATCATTTATTTTAAAAGTTTTTCTTCTTTTCCAATATAAAAATTTAAGTACACACACACACACACAGAATTCATTCTTCGCACTGCTTAAATTACATCCCACAGGTTTTCATATGTGTATTTTTATTACCACTCAGCTCAAAATATTTTACAATTTCTTTTGTGATTTCTTATTTGATGCATCAGTCATTTAGAAGTGCATTGTTTAGGGGCGCTTGGGTGGTTCAGTTGGTTGAACATCCAACTTTGGCTCAGGTCATGATCTCACAGTTCATGGGTTTGAGCCCCAAATCAGGCTCATTGCTGTCAGTGCAGAGCCCCTTCAGATCCTCTGCCCCTCCCCCATTCTCTCTCTCTCTCCTCTCTCTCTCTCTCTCTCTCTCAAAAATAAACACTAAAAAAAAATCAAACCTTCTTTTAAAAAAAGAAAGAAGTGCATTGTTTAATTTCTAATTACTCGAAGCTTTTCCAAATAATTCAGTGTTACTGATTTTTAAGTCCACTATTGTCAGAAAACACAATCTGTGACTTTTCAATCTTTTGAAATTTATGAGAACATATTTTATAGTCCATAGCTTATCTATCTCCGTGAGCATTCTGTGTGCACTTAAAAAGAATGTACACTCATGTATGGGCATAGGGTTCTATAAATGTGACTAGTGTAAAATTGGTTGATAGTTTTGTTCAAATTTTCTATATTCTTATTTATTTTTTGTCTAGCTATTCTATTAATTAATGAGAGAGTAAGTATGCTAGCCAATGTTTGCTTCATTTCTTTTGAGAACTCATTAATAGATAGATACACATTTAGGATACTCATGTCTTTCTAATGATTTAACTCTTTTATCATTACAAAATATCTCTCTTAATTTCTCATAACATTCCTTATCTTGAAGTCTAATTTGTCTGATATGAATATAGCCGCACAGCTTTCACAAGTTCACTGTTTATATAAGAAACAACGTGCTTTATCTTTTTCTCGTCCTTTTCTTGTCAACCTATCTGGGTCTTTACATTTAAAATGCATTTTTAGGGGGATGCCTAGGTGGCTCCATTGGTTAAGCATCTGACTCTTGATCTTGGCTCAGGTCTTGATTTCATGGTTGTGAGTTTGAACCCCACATTGGGTTACGTGCTGGGGGTGAAGCCTACTTAAAAAAAATTTTTAAGCACTTTTTTGTGTATGGACAGAAAATACTTGGATCTTGCATTTTTATCCTACCTGATAATCACTAGACTTCAGGTTTTAAAAGTTATACAAAGAAGGGCTTCAACCAGCTGATTGGAGAGTTGCTTTCAGCTCCCGTTTTTATGACTCTGATCAGCCAGGGAAAAACCTCTGGGACCTTCCTTTGCTAAGGGACCTGTTTGTCACCTGGCTGGCCCTGACTTGGAGCCAGGACCCAGGGTGGAACCATCCAAGGGGAGTGAGCTGGGGCGGGGTGTGTGGTGTTATTTGGTGCAAGAGTATGAAAAACCAGATGGACCTTTGACCACTTTCTCCCCGTATCTCATGTCTTGCTCTAATAAGTCTTCTCATGATAGCCATCTTCCTTTCACCACTCTTTTCTTGTGGCTGAGAAGATGCCCCTTTGGAAAATATGTTCAAGGAAACTATTGCTCTTCTCTCTCTCCTCCTCTGCTCTTGTCGTTCCGAAGCCCATAGAGTTGCTTTGGATAATCTGCTGGAGCATTTCTTTCAAGGATTTCAAGGAAAGCAACATGAGAGCAGGAAGAAGAAACTAGAATGTATGGACTGCCCACCATGCTTTAACTCTGTATTATGAATCCTCTCGAAAACCTTGGGAGGTGGTGCTTTTATTGTGCCCAATTTAGATATAAGGAAACTGAGTTCAGAGGGGATGAATAACTTGCCAAAGTCACCGTAGTACTACGGTGTAGTTTGCCTTTATACAGTGATTTAAGGGAAGCAGTCCCCAGTGTATGGACTCAGATCCCAATTAGTCAAACAATCCACGGGTGGCCTTCTCCTGGAGTCAATGATTGCTCCAGGGGTGGACAGGTAAACTAATTGGCTCCATCAGACTGAAGGGAAGGATTTATAACTGGGGGAGAAGCTCACTCCCTCTTCTGCTAGATGTGAACCAGGAAACTTATATTCCCTTCCAGGGGAGGGTGGGGGTAGGACCAGCATTTGGATAAAGCGGAGTGAAGAGAGTAAGAAGACCTAGATCTTTGGTGATATTCATCCAAAAACTGTACCACCCCTGCAGCCTGCAATAGCACTAGTGTTCCCATGTAATACACTTTCGTATTGCTGAAGCCAGTTTCAATGGCATTTATGTTTCTCGAATGAAGGCATCCTAACTGGAAAAGTCATAGAACAAGTAAGTGGTGGACGCAGGATCCAAAGCTGGGTATGTCCAGCTCCAGAGCCAAAGCTCTTAACTCTTCAGCTCGAGACATCCTATTTTCCTGTGGAGTTGCTGACCCCTGTCTTTCACAGGAGAAAGCTGAAGTGTGAAAAGGGGAAGCGACTTGCTCAGGGTCACGGAGCTAGCAAAGTGACTCACCCCAGCTCAGAAGTCATGTTTATCTGACTGCAAAGCCCAAGCTCTATGCACGCCTCTGGTGGCTTCCCACTCTTCTGGCTGCCACCCTTCTGTACCTTTGACTCCCAACAGAGGCCTCTCCGTCACCAAATAATGTGATCAAATCAAACCTTCTTTCCATACAATTAGAAAACATAACAGGTTACAGCAAAAAAATGCAAAAACCTCCAAAGCCGCTCAAAGCTAATTAATTTCTATTACTAGTGAGAGAAGAACCACTTAACATGTCTTTTCTTATTCAAATTACCATTGACGGCACCTGCTTTTTTATTCTTGGGAAATCCTGCTACAATGCGGGTAAATTATGTAAGACTGTAGAATTTATGAAGATAAGGCAATTAGCATTACAAAACCGAGTCCGGGTTACAATTTCTGGGGAACAGAAAGAGTTATGATGCTCCCTTAAATGGCCCAGTGAAGTCTCACAGATTGAGTTAATCCATGTGGTAGTCAGGAAAATTGAAGGGTAAAGCGGCGCCATGATGGTGGGTAATTAATTGTCTGGGCACTTTGGTGATGGGGCTGTCTGTGCTGAGGAGGAGGCTGCCAGGGCTCTTGCCTGTTCCTTCTAGAAGGAAAAGGGACAGAGCAGGGATTCTGGGGTTGGGAGGCAGGGAGGGTAAGAACTTCCTTCAGAGGTCCCTGGTCATTTGGGTCAAGCAGGGTCCAGCCCTGCAGGGCCACCCTCCCATATGTTTTTCCAAAATCTCCATCCTTCCCTGCAGCCCCAGCCCCCGACACAGCTGTCACGGCTGTGGAGGCAGCTGCACGGAGCAGGTGCTTCCTTGGAGTGTTTAGAGGCTGCTCAGATTTTGCATCTGAGCTGGGAGGACTCTCTCAGAGAGATGCTGGATTACCAGGGGGTACTTGACTTAATAGCCACAGATGGGAGTGAGGCAGATGGGTAGTGTGGGTCCTCAGAAATCGTGTGCAAAATTTAGAGAGAGTGTGTGTGTGTGTGTGTCCTTTTCTGCTGAAGGGTCTGTAGCTTCCATTAATTCTGAGCAAGTTTGAGGCTTCCCCATTCCCAGTCTAGTTGGACCCCACATTATATAGTTGGAGAGGCTGAGGTAGGCAAGGGTTTTCCCACCACCCACCTGCTGCCCAGCGTCTGCATCTTGCTGGTTTCCCACTGTTAGGCCCACCCAGCATCCACTATTTCCCAAAGCAAGACTTGGGCCATAGCATAGGCCTTCTGGGTCTCTTGCTTGAATATCAACTGCCTCCCATCCAGACAGCCCCTGTAGCTGGGTCAGCTTCCAAGCAGGTCTCTGCTTTCTCTGGGAAAATGCAATGCTACCTGGGGTGCACCATTTGGCAAGCTGGGCAAGCAGCATTCAGGCTGGATTCTAGCTCCTATGGGCCACCTTGACACATGCCTTTGTGCGGTGTACAACAACCTACACAACCATACATAACTTGTTCTCAAAGTCTTTACTCTAGAGGTTGAGTCACTGACTGTTACTGGCTTTTTCTCCCAGCAAGGACCTAAGCATACCATAGGCAGGCCTGGCCAGGTGAGGAGCCAGCTTGGGGGTCCAAGAGACCAGTTAATTAGAAACAGAAATTTCTTTATGGAAGGACAGAAGCATCAAGTATAACACTCATCTCTAGCCGACCTCAGAGCTAGGTCAGGCCCATCTAGAAACATCTGGGCGGATGGAAGAGCGTGTATATTTGAGAAATAGTATGTAAGTCCAAGCCGTCCAGGAGAAAAGAAAAACAGTGAGTGAGAGGGAAAATTGGTCAGCAAGAGAATGAGGTCCAGGGACGTGGGGCATTACAGGCCACTGCAAAGACTTATTTTTTTTTTACTCTGAATGATTTGGGGTGGGAAGCATTAAAGGATTCTGAGCAGAGGAGTGACACGATCTGATCTGACTTTTTCAAGGAATCATGGTGGCTGCTGTTTGGGAGGAGTAGGTGTCTGGGGCAAGAGTAGAAGCAGGGAGATGGTGAGGAGCTGTTGGAACTATCCAGATGAGAGGTTCTATGGCTTAAATCAAGATGGAAACTGTAATTATGAATAAGTAATTGCATTTGGGAAGTATTTTTGTTTTATCCTTTTTAAAAAGTTGAAGTATAGTGATGGGATGTATTTTTGAAGTAGAGCCAACAGGATTTGATAATTTATTGAATGTAGAATATGAGAGAGGAAAAGAAGCAAGAATGCACCAACCGGTGGCCTTGCAAAATGGGAGAGAATGGAAAATAAATCCAAATCTTATCTGAGAGCTTAGAAGAACAGACACACTGGGTCGTTTTTTTATGGCTCTGATTCCAGGCCAAAATCCCTCCATCTACACTTTTCCCCACGAGGCCTACACAGGGTGACTCCAATGAGCGCCCACCTTTGCCCCAGAACTGCTGTTCTTGACTTCCTTCTGGAGTGTCATCCTGTTTTTTTCTGCTAAACTGTTGCCTGGTACCTGAATGTTAGATGTTATCCATCTACCCATCCATCATCAAATGCAAGAACTTATCATGTGCAAGACGCTGATCTAGGTACAAGAGTAACAGCAGTGACAAAGATAGCCATGGTCATTGCCCTCAGAGCTTAATTAAGCTTCCTCTGGACACTCATGCTAAGAAAGCACCTATCTACCTCCTTACCTGTATACCTAGTTCCATGCCATTTGTAATATAACCTGCTAATCATTCAGGGGAGATCTGGGTGGCTCTTCGTTTTACCTCTCCTACCCTCTGTCATGTCTTTGACAACCAGATGCTCAGTTACTATAATAACTGGAAGAATTGGAAGCCCTCAGAGAAATGCACCTTAGGCACAGAATTGTTTCCAACCCTCTTCACAAACCACACATTCCATGGGTTTCTACAGAAGGCTGAGGAAGACATTTGAGAACACCAGTGGAATTCTTTCCAACTACTCACCTGTGTTATCTTGGAACTCCAGCTAGCATGACCCAAGCTGATGTCCTGATAAGGAGTGTTGGGACCTAGAATTTGACCCATCCACTTAGAGAGAGACCATGACTGTGAAGAGCCAAGTGCAGTTTCTGAAAAGAAGTCCAATCAGGCAGGAGATCGTAGTGGCGGGGGAAGATTCCATTCAGGTAGGAGTGCCCAGTACCACCTGGATGGGAAACTGAGAAATACTGCCCTTCTCTTAGGATAAGATCTGACCATCCAGAACCTCTGATGAGGCCTTCCGTTGGCAGTCAGGGCACAGCTTGGGAAACGTCCAGGTGGTAAAGTGAACATTCACGCATGGCTTTGGACTGCTTGTGGGTTTGGGACTTCAAAGACCCTTTTGAATCATTAACTCATCACTCCACACACTGAGGGTTTGAGCACAATTATCCCTTATTATATAGACCACAGAGCAGGTGCTTTGAGAGCTAGGGCAGAGTTGCAAGTCTTCCTGGTCTTTAGTCACATCCCTAAACCTACTGCTTCTGCCAAACAGAATCCTATAGGCCACACTGCCTTACCGTGGGAACTGGACAGCTTTGGATCTACGAAAGGTAGAAACTGGAAATGAGCCCAAAAGCCATCCTCAGGTACTGGGGTCTGTGTGCCAGGCCCTTGGGTGATTACATCAACACAGCATCTCCTTTAATGCTCCGTGGGGGGGCAGGGATCATTACCCTTGTCTCCCTATGTATGGAGGAAATGGAGGGGCTTAGAGAGGTAACACAGGGCCATCCACTCTCTTTCTGGAATCCACACACATGGATTGGAATCTTGATCTGACCACTTACAGCAGAAATGTTTGAGAAAGTTGAGAAAAATCTCTGACGCTCAACTTTCTCAACCAAGAATACCATTTCAGAGGGTTGGGGGTGGGGATTAAAATGACTTAGAATATGGAAAGTGTCTGGCATATAGTAGGCATCAGTCTACATTTGTGCCCGCCCAACTCTGGATTCTGGAGAAGCCAAACCAGGAGGGGAAAGGCCTTCTTACCCAAGTGATCATTCATGATTTGAAGGGGCCAAGTGGCAGGGCTCATGGGAAAGGGGTGGGTGGCATGTAGGACTGCCAGATTTAGCAAAAGAAAATACAGGATGCCCAGTTCACTTTTAACTTCATTTTAATTTCAGATAAACAACACATAATTTTGTCATTAAGTATGTCCCACCCGCCACACCTGGATTTTATATAGCACAAAAATGTGGGCTGCAAACCAGATTGGGAAGGATTGCCGGTGTCCTATAGCAAGCATCTTGGTTTCAGGTTTCTGATGAGAGATGCTGGAGGAGCAGGGTAGGGCAGGGCCTGCAGACACCACCCCCTCAAGGTGCTTAGGCAGGGCCCAAAGGGCTTCACAAAAGAGTAATTGACTAGCAATTATCATCAGTTAGAGGCTCTGGGCACAGGCCTTTTTAGCATAGAAGTGGATTCTAGTTCTTAAAAGGATTTGCTGACTTGAACAAATGCCTTTCCTAATCAGTACAAATTGTTCCTTTAAGCAGGAGAGGGCTGGGAGTCCCTTCTTTCTCCTTCCAGTTAATGTTGAGGCAGCATTATTTCTGGGGGTTTCTGCTTCTTCTCTTCCTTTTGGGGTGCATGGAGATGGTAGAGAAGGTGGGTTTGGCATTGGGGTGGTTGAGAGGACCTCTGGGAATGTCTTGGCTCACCCAGAATTTCAGGACTAGAGCCAGCTGATTTAAGAAGAGGCCATGCCTTTATATACTGTGTCCCAAAGGACAAGTTCTTAATCCCTTTGGACACAGGTTTCTCATCTGTAAACGTGGATAGTGATCAGTCCTGCCCCACTTCACAAAACCGACCCGACTGTCAAATAGGAGGAAGTTCGTTTGCCAGGCAGGCTTCCCCAGTGGAGAGGCCTCCGTCCCCAGCCCCAGTCCTGCCTCTCCACTCCCCAATCCTTTTCATTTCCAGAACTTTGAGAAATGGATTTGTACCCAAGCCATCCAGAATTGGAAAACCCAAACCGAAACTGGAACCTAGCAGATGCTATGCCTACATTCCACCTCTCCTTCCCCTGCATTGTACGCAAGCGCTCATGGCTCAGCAGGGTTTGTCCGTTTGGGTCCCATCTGCAGTTTAGGGGAAGAAATACCCGTGTCTGTTGATGTCATGTTGGAGCTGTTCTGACTTTTCCGGTTTCCAGCTTGGTCACCAGGATGTCCTTTCCACCCTTTGGCCCCAGGCTGAGCTCGGCCGTGGCCACTCCCAGCAGCCCCTCACCTCTGCCTGCTCTCAGCCATGCCTTTCTGATCTGTGTCCCTTTGCTTAGGCAAATGGTGGAAGGGAAGGGACGCTAGCTAAAGCTTCTGATGCAATCCTGAACCTAGAAGGACACCTTCTAGTCAGAGAGGCTGGAATCCCTGCGACACTGTTGGGCTTGCTTTGAAGCTGTGATGACCAGGACTGTTATGTGACCCCCTGTAAGACTCTTGGGTGGCCCAGGGACAATCAGGTCTCTTGGCTGGAGAGAGGGGAGGGTGGACAGGAAGCTTCTGCGTTAGAATAGGTACCTTTGCTTTCTCAAAGAGAGGAGACACTTGACCAATGATTTAGACTAAAGTCAATCTAAATCGGATAAAGAACGTACATTACAGAACATCCTGAGAAAATTCATAAATTAATTCCTTTAATTCCAGTAGAAAACAAGATGGAGAGAAGTCGCGAAGGGGATGGCTGCTCGCTCCTCCAACTCAAGAACTGAGTCAGACTTATTCAGAGGTCTCAGCACCTGCAGGGACAGTGAGCGAAGCAAAGGAGCCCAGGACACTAGCTTCACCTGGGCAGAGCCCTCCTGGTTCCCACCCAGTGTTGTATGGGAAGTCCTAGGCCAGATTATGACAATGAGTATCCCCGTTTTCCAGATTTGGAAACCAACGCTTAGCCTCCCGAGATCATTCACCCTAGCCTTAGCCACCTTAGCCACCCTAACCCTAACCCTAACCCTAACCCAGCAGAGCTGGCACCAGAACTGGGTGCCCACCCCACAACCCTGAGGCTGCCTGCCCAGGATCTGTTCATATCTTCAGGTTCTTCCTGATGCACGATCACTGGCTTGACCTCATTTTAAACAGGAGCTTTTACTGAAAAGAAGCCTTCCCCAGAGGCTCAGCAGTCCCCAGAGGTTATTCAGATGAAGATTCCACTGAAATTTATCCAGCGCCTACTGAGTGTGGACACTGGGTGGGGCATTTTCACAAATATTTTGTATTCACAGGAGTCCGAAGTGGGTGTGGTTGCCTCCATTTCACAGACGGGGGCTTGGAGAGGCTGGGGAAACTTACTCAAGGGTTGTGCAAGTTGAGTGACTAAGCCAGAGTTCAGAACCACTTTTCATTTTTCCTTCACACCCACCCAAGTACCTCTACACCCAGAAAGCCAGACATTATCTTACGAGATACTTATTTACCTATTAAAAGAGCAAAGAGATCTTGCACGTCCAATAAAATCTAAAATCTTATTATGTCCCTCAAGGCTCTGTAGGACATTTCCAGAAGAATCTCTTATCCTCTTTCCCCATTCAGGACATTCCGGTAGCTCTGAATTTCTTCCTGTCTCCCCTTAAGTATTTGACGTTTGCTATATACCCTCTCCCCAAGACCCCCTTTTCCTGAAATATTTGTATGGATGGCTCCTTCTTATAGTTGTCAATTTACATGATATCTTCTGAAGCCCCCCCCCCCCATCTACACTGGTGTTCGCATGCTGAATTATCCCATAGCCTATCATCCAGGCTTGTTTTTTATTTTCTTATTATCTGAAATCATCTTACTAATTTTGCACATGTTCACTCTGCATCTCCCTTACTGGACTGTGAGTCCCTTGTCTCCCGTGACACCTGCTTTATTCTGGTGCCTAGAATAGCGCCAACACATGACAGGTGCCCTGAAAAGATTTGTTGAAAAATAACTGAATGCAATGAGACTTAGGTCCTGCAACAGTGTTATTCCTGATCTCCATCCTGACCAGGGCTATTCTTAGCAATGAGAGAATATTTTTTTTTCCTTAACAAATCTCATTAAAATCATCCTTACCTCCGATGTAGCCAGGGCTTTAAGCAGGTGGTTTAATCAAGGCAAGGAGGTGAAGGTGTGGGGCAGTGAGGATTATCCACAATGCCATCTTCCGCTGGTCTGGAAGCAGAAGGAATGTGTAAATAGGTGTGGGCCCTCCAGAAGATCCATCCTGCTTTCTGCAATAATGTAAAAAGAAAACTTTCTAATACCACAATTTGCAAATGAAGACCTTTAAAATAATGGGACGGCAGCTCTGGAATGGGATTATTAGGATAATGCGATGTTTAAGTGGGCGCTTTCCCTCTCAAGGACCTGCCTGAATTCTGCTGAGCTCATTCCACGAGAGACCTCAGAGAGATCAGTTATGACTTTTATTAAAGTCAAACCAATACCTGTATTCGCAGCCGCCTGGAGGAAATTTCTTTCTGTAACTCTGATTGAAGTTTAATGGGAACTACACAAAGAAAATTTACTTAACCTCCTCACCCATCTCTTCTACGGTGGAAGTCTGTTCATCACGTGCTCTGCTCCCGGGAGACACTATCCAAGATAGCACTTCTCAATTTCATAATATTTTTCAGAGTAAAAGAGGGAAGACAGATGCAGACCCCAACTACGCCGGAATACCATGTAGTCGATGTCTGATTTCACTTGTATGGGAACAATGCAGGTGTTCTCTCGAGGGTTTGCACATTAGTATTTTTTACAGATTACAAAATAAAAGGCATATGAACTACTAAGAAATTATGTTACATGCATGTGAAAATATATGGATATAGAGCTCCGGATTGGTTCATACTGCTGGTCGACCTCAGCTCCAAGCACTAGGGCAAGACAGGCAGCTGCTCTTACATAGGAAATAAAACCTGTGAATGGCACCTCATTCCAGAGAGACCTAGACATCATATTATTAACATCTGTCATGTCTGTAGCACTTTATAGATGGAAAGTACTGAAAATCTCACATTTTCTTACAAAATTGACACACATACAAAACATAGGTTTAAGTTTGTATAAAATGTTCAATTTGTATAAAATATTAAAGAGTTCATTATCTAGGTAAATATCACCTAAGTCAAGGGATAGGATGTTTTAAGCACCCAAAGCCTGCTGTGAACCCATTCCTGGTCCCTCTCGCTTCTTGCTTCGGACTTTTATTGTAATTGCTTGTTTACTTTATTTGACCATATTCCTAGAGACAATATAGTATAGTTATAGTTCAGTTTAGTTTTACCAAATCAAACATCATACAAAATATACTCCTTTATGTCTGGCTACTTTAAAAAATTTTTTTTAATGCTTATTTATTTTTGAGAGAGAGATAGAGTGTGTGCAGGGGAGGAGCAGAGGGAGAGGGAGTTACAGAATCTGAAGCAGGCCCCAGGCTCTGAGCTTTCAGCACAGAGCCCAATGCAGGATTTGAACCCACAAACTATGAGATCATGACCTGAGCTGAAGTCGGTCATTTAACCAACTGAGCCACCCAGGCGCCTCTGGCTACTTTTGGTTAACATTCTGTTTTTAAGACTTATTCATGAATCTTAAAAGAATGTTCTTCTATGTATACAGAGATCATTTGATTTGCTGTTAAGTGTTCACTGACACATATACCACAGTTTACTTTTTGAGTTTCCTGTCAATGGACATTGGGGTTTGGGTTGTTTCCAGTTTGGGACTATTACAAACAATAGTCAATAATATTCTTGTACCTACATTTTGGTGCACATCTGCATGAGTTTCTCTAGCAGGAGTTTCAAGCTATGATGCTTGGGCTAGTTCTGGCCCACCACTTGTTTTTATAAAGTTTTATTAGACTATAGCCATACCCACTTGTTTACAAAACAAAACTGTCTACAGCTGTTTTTATGCTCTGAATGCAGAATTAAGTAGTTACAGCAGAGACCACAGACAGGGTCTGCAGAGCTGATGATATTTACTATCTGGCCCTTTTCAGAAAGAGTTTGCAGACTCCTACTCTAGGGCACAGGCTTAGGGGGAAATTGTACAGTTACAGGGTTTGCATACTTTCAACCATACTAGATACTGCCAGGTTTTTTTTTCCAGCAAATTTCTTTTTACAATTTTTAGTATTTTATTATGAAAATAATATTTCAAAGTTTAATATTACATATTCAAGACACAGTATTACTATACAGCTTCAGGGTTTTACCAAAAAGGATGAAAAACTACTAATTATTCTAACTACACTCTGTACTAAATTTCAAACATGCCTGAACATTTAATGAAAAATAAGGCTTATTTATGTAGCCATTTATGGCCCACCAGTTGTTTCAAATCCTGTAATAGAAAGTCCTCATCGTCTGATCTGTTTGGTGGGGTTGCCAATCCCTTGCTATTTCAGTGTACTTTCTGTATTTCAGATGGCTGCTGTTACAATTTTGTCATGTCGTTGAGGGACTTATATAAACATTTACAACTATGCAAGCCACTTGACCCAGTGGCCATTCAGTCTGAAGATACACAAGTCTTCAGTTATAAAGGATTAAAGAAATGCCATGTGTTTTTAGGATTTGAGTCAAGGAGACTCCTTTATTCACTGATCTTTTTCTCACCATCTTCAAAAATTTCTTCTCCATCATTAACTGTGGCTTCTTCCCTCTGCTGGCATTCTAATACCAGACCGTCCTGTCACTTTCTACTTTGGTGAATTCCACTCCATGCATCTCTTCTCCTATGTGCCAGTGAAGGAAGGCCTGGTGACCGTTATGGAAAAATGCCCCCATACGAGTTTTTAAAAAGTCATGAAGAGTGATGCTGTTGCCCCTAAGCATGGGTGCCAGCTTGCAGCCCTGAGACGGGGATTTCTCACATGACCACCTGGAGGCCCTGAAGAGTGCCCCACACAGCCACCGTGATGCTGTTGGCTAGCCACTCCACAAAGCATCTCCGCTCTTGTTCTAGGTGATCAGCGTCTGCTCTTCCACCTCTTCTGTGTCCACAGTGAGGCAGGACCCATGACTCAGCTCACGGACTACTGACATATACTTAGCATGGAGTGTTTGCTGAGTGAGATCTGGCTCTGCCAAAGCTCTCAACAGAGCAGTGTTGGCCTACAGAGTTGGTCTTTCTTGCAGTAAAAGAAATGGAGGGGTAGGCTGTCTCTGGCTAGCATGGCAACTTGATCATCGTCAGGGACTCACAACTCTTTCATCTTTCTGCTCTTGCATCGTCAGCCAGGGAATCCACCTTAAATCAGGGCTTTAGCCATCAACTCTGCACTTCAGGGAAGAGTTAGAAGAAGGGGGGGGGTGTCTGCACATGCCTAATGTTTTTTTCATATCACACTGGAGGTGAAAAACTGTGAAGTAGAACTGGAGGGCATTTGGTGTAATCTTTGGGGAACATACTGCTGATTGCGGACTGTGGGACTGCCTGCCAGGCCATGGGGCCCCGACCTTGACCTAGGGATGAATGTGGGGTATTTGTTCTGTAAGAGATAGATGTTCTCACTCTCAAGAAATGAGGAGTGCCTCAGAATAGGGGAGAGGAGTATCTCACAGTCTTTCCAGGGCCTGCCATCCATGGAGAGTGACATGATCAACAGGGCCTCCCCTCTGGCCCAACATGGCAGTACTTCTGGAGGGAGAAGCAAAGGTGGCCAGTGGATGACCTCAGCAGAGAGCACAATTGATGAATTGTAGGAACAACTCTATCTGATATCCAGTTCTAATTTTCCTTTTCTTCTGTTAACCTTGCACATGTACACAACCCCAACCCCCACCCACTGCCACATCCCCTTACTGGGAAGAATGTTCTTTTGGGGAAAGAAATGGAAGGTTTTGTATCCAGGCTTGAGGCAAAGCAGTAAAGGACAACTCAGAGCAGTATAGAAAAAGAGCTATAGAATCGCAAAAGATGACGTGAAAGAAACCTTCAGTAATAGGTAGCAATCAATAACTACTATTATTAAAATATCTTTAAAAGATAATTGACTATTTAAAGGGAAAAAATGCATTATGAGGTGTGGTGTCGAAGCTGGATCTTTGAGTAGTACCAAAGCTGGGAGGAGAGATTGTAGAAGTGTGTTGTAAGGTTCTTATATTATATGTGTAGCAGTATCCCTGTTGAAGGTTGAATGTCGTAAGTTAAAGATGTATACCATAAACTCAAAAGCAACTACTAATATAGCACAACAAAGAGCTACAGCTGATAAGCCAACAAGAGATAAAGAGAATCATAAAAACATACCCAATTAATTCAAAAGAAGGTAGGGAACAAAGAACAGCTGGGACAAATAGAAAGCAAAAAGATGGTAGATTTAAACCCAATCATGTAAATAAAAACAACAAATTTATAAATGGTCTATATAATCCAATTAAAAGGTATGGATTGTCAGATTAGATTATAAAACAATATATACTCTGCATATAAAAAACCCACTTTATATATAAAGACACAAATGGGTTAAAAGTAAAAGGACAGAAAAAGATACACTATGCCATCAGAAATCAAAAGAAAGTTGGAGCATCTATGTTAATATCAAAGTACATTTCAGAGTAGGAAATATTACCAGAAATAAAGAGTATTATTTCATAATCACAAAAGGGGCAATTTATCAAGAAGACATAACCATCCTAAATGTTTACATATCTGATAACAGAACATCAAAATATACAAAGTAAAAACTGATAGAATTTAAAGGAGAAAGAGACAAATCCACAATGATAGTCAAAGATTTCAATATTCCTCTCTCAAAAGTTGTTGGAACAATAGGTAGAAAATAGATAAGAATATAGAAGGCATGGGATTCTCTCTATTTCTCTCTTTCTATCTCAAAATAAATAAATAAACTTAAAAAATTATATAGAAAGCTTGAACAACACCATCAACCAATTTATTGATACTTATAGAACATTCTGCCCAATAACAGAAGAATATACTACATGGAACATTCACCACAAGAGACTATATTCTC
Source organism: Cryptoprocta ferox (assembly GCA_028646485.1). Classification (NCBI taxonomy): domain Eukaryota; kingdom Metazoa; phylum Chordata; class Mammalia; order Carnivora; family Eupleridae; genus Cryptoprocta; species Cryptoprocta ferox. Next base: position 73,142,689 of record CM053570.1, on the reverse strand, counting down.
GGCCACAAAGTCTCAATACTTTCAAAGTATTCATGTCCTCAAAATACATTTTCACACCACAATCAGCAACAGAAAGATATATGGAAAATCTCTAAGTATTTGGAAGTTAACACAATTTAAATAACATGTATCTCAAAGAGAAAAACACCAAAAAAAAGGAAGTTAGAAAGTATTTCAACCTGAATGTAAGTGAAAAAAGTACCATATCACAATTATGGATGCAGCTAAAGCTTGAGGGAAAATTGTAACATTAAACTCCTATATTAAAAAGAGGAATGGTCTCAAAGCAATGGTCTCAGCTTCCACCTTAAGAAACTATATAAAACAGAGTAAATGAAAGCAGGAGAAAAGAAATAATAAAAATCAGAGTGGAACTCAATGAAATAGAAAACAGAAAGCCATTGAGAGTAACAACGAAACCAAGAGCTGGTTCTTGGAGATCTTAAAATTGATAAATCTCTAGGCAGACTGATCAGAGATAGACAGAGGTGGGGTGGGGAGACATACCTTCATTAATTATTAGGAAAATGCAAACTTAAACTACAATAAGATATGCTATAGATCTATTGGACTGTCTAAAAAGAATAACCAGGGGTGCCTGGGTGGCTCAGTCAGTTAAACATCTGACTCTTGATCCCACCTCAGGTCTTCATCTCAGGGTCGTGAGATCAAGCCCCGCATTGGGCTCTGCACTAGGCATGAAACCTACTTAAAAAATTAATAAACTAAAAAAAAATTAATGGAAAGAACAACCATACCAAGTATTGGCAAAGTGGTGGAACAACTGAACCGCATAAACTGTTGCAGGGAATGTAAAATGGTTGAACCAGTTTGAAGACAGTTGGCAATTTCTTAAAAGGTTAAACATTCGCCTACCACATAACCTGGCCATTCCATTTGTAGGCACTAAATAGAAATGAAAGCCTTTGTCCATACAAAGAATCATGCATAAATGTTCACAGCACCTTTATTTGTAGTAGCCAAAACCTAGAAACAACCCAAATGTCCATCAACAGGTGAATGAATAGACAAGTTGTTGTATAATCATAGAGCAGACTACAGGCAACAACAAAGAGTAAAATATATATTTTTTAAAATTTTTAAATGAGTATTTATTGTTGAGAAAGAGAGAGAGAGACAGTATGAGAGGGGAGGGGCAGAAAGAGAGGGAGACACAGAATCTGAAGCAGGCTCTAAGCACAGAACCTAATGCGAGGCTCAAACCCACAAGCCATGAGATCATGACCTGAGCTGAAGTCAAATGCTTAACCTACTGAGCCACCCAGGTGCCCCAAAGAGTAAAATATTGATACATGTAAGAATATAAATGCAAGATCTTACAATACTTTTATTGAATGAAAAAATCCAGGCAACAAAAAATAAGTATGTATGATGTTATTTCATTTATATAAAAGTCTATAAATGAAAACTAAATTATAGTGACAGAAAGAAGATCAGTGGTTGCCTGGGCAAGGGGAAACAGAAAAAGGGGTTATAGAGGGGAACAGGGAAACTTTGAGGGGTGGCAGATGTGTTGATTTTCCAGATTGTGGTGATAATTTCACAGGTGTATACATGGGGCAAAATTTATCAAATTATGTATTACACATGTGTCATTTATTGTATGTCAGCTGTACCTTAATAAAGCTGCTAAATGCTTGAAACTATCTGACAAGATCAAGATCTGAAGAACCAAAGATAACCTAATATATATATTGTAAGAATCAGTGAACCAGAAGACAGAACTGAAGATATTATCTGGACTGCAGCAGGACTAGTCAGTGGAAGAACCAGTTAAAAAGATAGAATATATTAAAGAAAATATAGATGAAATGAGTATATTCTTCAAAACCATAGCTTATAAAGAAGTAGAAAATCCAAATAGTCCCATAATTATTAAAGAACTTTGAATAGTTAAAAGTCTTCCCAAAAAGGAAACTACAGATCTGGATGGTTTTATTAGTGAGTTCTATCAAATATTCAAAGGAACAAATTTTCCAATCTTATATAAGTATTCCAAAGCACTAAAAATGGGAGTAGTTTCTATCTGCTCTATGAACTTAGCATCATCATAAAAGCCACATCTGACACAGACAGTGTGAGAAAGTAAATTACAGATCACTCTCATTCATAAACCACAGGTGCAAAAATCTTTTTAAAAATGTTTATTTATTTTTGAGAGAGAGAACAAGAGATAGAGTGTGGGCGGGGGGAGGGAAGAGAAGGGAGAGGGATGGAGAGAGAATGGGAGAGAGAGAATCCCAAGCAGACTCCACACTGCTGGCACAGAGCCCAATGTGGGGTTTGAACTCACGAAATGTGAGATTGTGACCTGAGCCAAAGCCAAGAGCTGGATGCTCAATGGACTGAGCCACCCAGCTACCCCCACAAATGCAAAAATCTTAAACAAAGCATCAGCCAGTGACATTCAGCAATGTGTCTAAATGATAATACATTTGACCAAATTGGGTTGACCCCAGGAATTCAAGGTTAGTTTAACATAAGGAAATTCACATTAACACAAAAAGGACTTGAGTAGCTAGGAAAATCCTTTTTTTGTCCTCCTGCTATTTCTTCCTCTGGCTGTCATGTGGCATGTGGACATATGTGCTGAACCATGAGGTGGCCTTGAGAGGAAAGCCATCCTCTGAGGCTTGCAAAACAGAAAGATAAGAACGTGCATTCCTGATGGCACCAAGGAGCCACCATACCAGCCTTGAACTACTAACCTTCTGGCTTCTATGTGAAAGTGAAATAAAGTATCTTGCTTAAAGTATTGTTATGTTCTTAAATATATATCTATTATATTAGCAGAAGCAAATCCTAATGGATTCTGACACCTGGGGCAGATTAGCAGAGGTGAAAGGTGTCCAGAAAGGCTTCACAGAGCATATGATATTTGAGTTGGGACTTGAAAAATAAGTAAAATCTTACCAGGTAGAAAAGATTAGAAATGAGAAAGACATTATAAGCACAATAACAACAGTGTGGAAGGGTTCAAGGAGTGAAAAAGCATGGTTTGCTCAGAAAATAGCAAGATGAGTGTAACTTGTGTATTTTTTGAATATTCTGTTTGGGACTTAGGTCTGGGCTAGGTCTGGGGCTGAAGTGGGCTGGAGGAGAGAAAGGTCACTTTGAAGCTCCATTACATGCAAACGAGCACCTCTGGAGGAAGGCAGTGACCTTTCGCAGGAGCTGTGTGAGTAAACACATATTAGCCAGGCAGGACACAACTCAATGAGGGGCAGTGAGTCCTTGACTCGCAAGAAGGTGATTTGAGCTCAAGTCTTTGCCTTGAGAGCAGAGAATGTGCTTCAGACAAAAGTGACCACAGAGTCCTTTTCCCCGGTGGCTCTGCACAGGTGGTCCTGCCTAAGCTCCCTGTCTCTTCCATCAGTTGAGTGCAGTCTCCAAACAATACAATTCCTAAGAAAGGAAGTCTCTGCAAAGGAATGGGGACAAGGACTATATGTACATTTGGTGGACACAGTAGCCTGACAGTTTTTCCCTTGAGAATCAGGAAGCTTTAGAGGAAGTCAGACTCTATAGCATCTGTAATAGCACAGCGTCATACACACTCCAGTTTTCCTGAGTCCGTCATGTCTCTTTTAATCTCAAAAGTATCCTCCTTTGTATAAAAAGCATTATGTTCACCCTACTCACTTGTGTAAGGACTTCACAGTTTATAAAGGAATTGTTATGCCTTTGCTATTGCTTTCAGTCATTTGGAGGGAAAAAAATCATTACCATTCTTCTTCCAAAGGAATTTGGGGATCAGAGAGATACTTTTGGGGATGTATTAATTGATCCTATTGTTTCAGACAGAGACACTCAGGAGAGAAGGAACTGCTTCTACAGCATACTAAGACCAGTGTTAATTTTGTAAAGTATAGGGTGGAAGTTACAACAGGAGGAATATGCATTTTGCAGATGGGACTAGGCTGTGTGGTCTTTGGAAGAAAAGTGGGACTTGCAACATGAAGATATGACTGCCTTTGGTGACTCAAAATAAAAGTAGCCACTAAAAATGGAATTGGGGCTGTCATATTTCCTTTCCCCTGTGCTTCCCCATCACCCATACAATCAGAGGACGGGAGCCCCAGTCCCTCCACTGGTGCCAGCAGGAACCTGAGGACCACCTCTCCCTCAGACTCTCCCCCCAACAGTGGCTAAAGTTTGAGGGGTCTCAGTCTGGAAGGTGCAAACTATGTAGGGATTATTACCCCATTTTCCAGTTGCAGATATTGACACTGAGAAGATGAGTTGACTTGCTTGAATTACAGAGTTTATAAATGGCAGAAGCAGAGCCTAAATTTAGGAGATTCCTTGAAGAAGAAATAGCATGGCTAAAGGCATTCCAAGTTCCCCAGAGAAAACCCATGGCCTGAGATGCAGCAGGAAGAACTGGGAATTTTAGCCTGAAGATAAAGGAGCCTTGCAGGCATAGGATATGATCTCTGTCATCAAACCCCTGATGGGCTGCCACATGGGAAAGAAATTATCCTATATAGGTTGGACTCAGAGAGCGAAGCAAGGACTAATGAAGGAAAGATAAAAGGAAGCAGATGCCAATTCAACATAAAAAGAAGGAAACTAACATTTCCTGAATATCTATCCATGCCAGGCGTTTTACATGTGCACTCTTGTTTAATTCACACACGGAGGAAAACAACCTGTGAAGTAGATACTATCCTCATTTAAAAAATGAGGAACCAGGAGACTTCCAAGTTAGGGCAATGGCAGGGTAGTTTGTATTGTACTAATTATCTTACTGATACTAATTATAAACCTTGGACAAAATAGAAAGAAAGTTAACTGTTTGAAGGTACTGGAAAATGACCAAAGTCAGGCAGATACTAGAGGGGATTTGTCTTTTGAAAAGAAGGGAACCACACTGGGTAATATCCATTCATCCAGCTTTTCATTTGAAGGCAGTCCCCAGTCTATGCAGTGGGCTGGAGCACTTCCAAGAGAGCTCACGTAGAAAGTTGCCATTGTATTGGCTTGAAGAGTCAGAGGATGAACAATGGGCCTGCCGGAAATTGCTGTGGGGAAATTGAAGGGGGTGGGGATCCCAGAAAGAAAGGAGACCCCAAAGCTGCATATACATGACATTCTAATCCTTGGCTGACACCTAAACCCTGAATGTGAAGAAAACAATAGCTAGAAATTTCTGGAAAACAAACAAACAAACAAAAAAAGAATGGAGCAGAGGACTTGGAAGCTGCCAACCATGGATGCAGACTTTAAAGTTTGAATGCTACCAAATGGGGAGGGCTTCAGTAAGTACCTCATGCCTTCCACTAAAACCGCAGAAGGACCACATCCTAGGATGAAACACCACATCCCAGGATTAAGGCATCCATTCCAGGACTAAGAAAAAAACCCAAACAGACCCACTTTAAAGGCTAAAATTAAACCCTCAGAAGACCAAGGGGATCCAGTGGTAATTTACCTGCTCACTGGAACAAAACCCAATCCTCTTCAGAGAAAGATAACCGAATGCAGAATTCTCCATGCATAATTAAATTTTGAAGAAAATTGTTGGACATGTGAAGAAACAGACAAATGTAACCCAGTGAAGAGAAAAATCAGTTGATAAAAACAAAGTGAAAAATGAGGCAGATACTGAAATCAGCTGAAGAAAACATTAAAATACCTATGAGAGATATAATAAGCAATCTACAAGAAAAGGTGTATTAATGTGTGAAGAGACAGGGCATTTGAGAACTATGAATACTGTAAAAAAAGAACCAAAAGGAAATTCTAGAATTGAAAAATACCATGTAAAAAGTATTTATTAGAGAATATCATAGTAGATTGGATAAAGAAGAAGATGGAATCAGTGAACTGGAAACTAGTTCAATAGAAATCATCCAAACTGAAGCACAGAGGGTGAACAGTTTGAAAAACAATGAACAGAGACTCATTGATTTGTGAGATGGCATCAAGTGGATGGACAAATGAGCAACTGCAATCGCAGAAGGAGAGGAGGGAGGGAATAGGGCAGAAAAAATATTTAAAGAAATATTGGCTAAATGTTTTCCAAATTTGATCAGAAAAGAAACCCACAGATCCAGAAAGTTCATCACATCTCAAGCAAAAGAAATACAAAGAAATCATATATTGGCACATCAAAGTTAAATACCTGAAAAACACAAATAAATAGAAAAGTCTTAAAAGCAGCCAGAAGTAGCTGGTTTCTCATCAGAAACAAATGAGGCCAGAAGACATCATTAAAATGCTAAAAGGAAAACAAACAAAATACAAAACCCTGCCAACATAAAATTCTATATCAAGTGAAAATACTCAGCAAAAACAAAAATAAAATAATTTTAGATAAATGAAAGACAACATAATATGTCATCAGGAGACCCAACTACAAGGCATGCTAAAAAAGTTCTTTAAGCTGAAGAAAAATGAGACCATATGGAAATTGAGATCTCTAGGCAAGAATAAAGGACACTGTAGATGGTAACTATGTGGGAAAATATAAGAGAAAAAATGCTCATCCTTTGCTTAAATATTGGAAAAGTGAATTGACAGGACTTCCACTTCTGGCGAAGATGGAGTGACAGAGCTGCATTTAACCTTCCACTTGAAACAAAAACAAACAAGACTGGATAAAATATATGAAACAATGGCTCTGAAGGCATTGGACATTATGCAAAGAAGAAAAGAGATCCCTAAGTGATAGGAAATAAATACATCCTTATTACTGTCTCAGTTTACTGCCTGGAGGAAATTTCTAGGCAATGACACAGGAAGGCAGAACCCTGGAAGAGCCTCCCCATGTTCCTGAGTTGAGGAGGCTGAATTGGAGGTCCAGGAAAACGAAGGCGTCTAGAATTCTCAATGCAGTGTATTGAAGAGGTGAGCTGTGCACAGGGAGAACTTCAGAAATCTGCAGACATTTCTTTGGAGTATTCAATTGAAAACTATCTGAGGCCAAGAAAAGAATTACCAAAGAGATTAGAAGGAACAGTGCCTGCAACTCACACAGATTGGAAATAGTGCCAGATCCCAACACTCAGAGTGAAAATCCTAAGTTATAGACATCAGCTAGAGTACTAAGTAAAGTATTCTGTAGTGGGAAATATTAATTGTAGGCTAAATGCAGCTCAGGTCCCACCTAACTGAGCTTAAAATCAAGAACCAAAAGGATTAAGTGGTTTCCAAGTGACTTAACCACATCCTAAAACAAAGCTCAAGAATACCTTCAGGACTACAAAAATACTCAGCATCCAACAACGTAAAACTCACAAAATCTGCATCCAGTAAAATAATTATCAGGCACACAAAGAGCCAGGAAAATAAAAGTCATATTGAGGAAGGGGTGCTTCGGTGGCTCAGTCGGTTAAGCGACCTACTTTTGGTTTCAACTCAGGTCATGATCTCACAGTTCGTGAGTTCAAGCCCTACATCAGGCTTGGCACTGACAGTGCAGAGCCTGCCTGGGATTCTCTTTCTCTCTCTCTCTCTCTTACTCTCACTCTCGCTCTCTCTTTCAAAATAAGTAAACATACTTAAAAAAAACTCATTATGAGAAGAAAATCAATCAGAAATGATACAATTGATAGAATTAATAGACACACTCATTAATACAGTTATTAGGACTGGGTTCCAATAATCCAAAAATATCCTGAAATAATCACATTAATCTTCAACTAAATTTCAACACACACACACACACACACACACACACACACACACAAACATTATAAGGGATAAAGATGGTCATTTCATAATGATCAGAGGGTTAAATTCATAAGGATATAAAAATCTGAAATGTTTATATATCTATTATCTTCAAAATAAAGTAAAAACTGCAAGGATAAATAGATTAATCCACAATTATATTTGGTGATTTCAATTCTTCTTTCTCAATTATTGATGAAACAAGTAGACAAAATATCAGTAAGCACATAAAAAACTTGAACAAAACTATCAACAAATTTGACCCATTTAACATCCTTAGAACACTTCACCCAACAATAGCAAAGTGCACTTTTTTTTCAAGAACACACAGAACATTTACTAACATAGAACATAAAATGTCTATGTCTGGGCCATATTTTATGCCTCAATACATTAAAAAGTATTCAATTCATACAAAGTATGTTCTGTGACCATAAACGGAATTATGTTAGAAATCAATACCAGAAAGATATCTAGAAAACTCCTCAATATTTGGAAACGATATACCAGTTCTAAACAACCTGAAGTAATCAAAAGGTACATCAGAAAGTATTTTGAATTAAATTAAAATGAAAACACAGAATTTTGAAATAATGTGGAATACAGCCAAAGTAGTGCTTAGAGGAAAATTTATACTCTTATATGAGAAAAGAGGAAAGGTATCAAATTAATGACTTTTGCTTTCACTCTAAGAAACTATAATTAAAAAAGCAAATCAGGCTCTAAGAAGAAAATATGGAAGTAATAACTATCAGAGTTGAAAAGAATAGATAGAAAAAAATAAAATAGAGAAAGATCAATGTAACCAAGAGCAGGCTCTTTGAGGACATCACTAAAATTGTGAAACCTCTATGCAGGCTACTCAGGAGAGAGAGATTGAGAGAAAGAGAGAGAGAGAGAGAGAGAGAGAGAGAGAGAGAGAGAGAGAGAAGATACGAATTACCCATACCAGGAGTATAGAGGTGATATCACTACACAGTGTACAGATTTTAAAAGTGTAGTAAGGTAATATTGTGAACAACTTTATGCCAATAAACTCTAGAATTTAGGAAATGGACAAATTTCTTTTTTATTTTTTTTATTTTATTTATTTATTTATTTATTTATTTATTTATTTATTTTTAAACTTTATAGTTTATTGTCAGGTTGGTTTCCATATAACACCCAGTGCTCTTCCCCACAAGTGACTTCCACCATGCCCATCACCCCCCTTTACCTTTCCCCCTTCCCCTTCCACCCTCAGTTTGTTTTCAGTATTCAAGAGTCTCTCATGTTTTGTCTCCCTCCCTCTCCCTAACTCTTTTTCCTCCTTCCCCTCCCCTGGTCCTCTATTAGGTTTCTCCTGTTAGATCTATGAGTGAAAACATATGGTATCTGTCCTTCTCCACCTGACTTATTTCGCTTAGCATGACACCCTCAAGGTCCATCCACGTTGCTATGAATGGCCAGATTTCATTCTTTCTCATGGCCATGTAGTATTCCATTGTATAGATGAACCACATCTTCCTAATCCATTCATCAGTTGATGGACATTTAGGCTCTTTCCATGATTTGGCTACTGTTGAAAGTGTCGCTATGAACATTGGTGTACATGTGCCCCTATTCATCAGCACTTCTGTATC